>VWZX01008917.1:214494-495804 GCA_013399015.1 Galbula dea
GGAGGCAGGAGGCGGCCAGGGGAAGGGGGCGAGGCGAGGAGACGGCCGGTGCCGGCGGGCGCTGCCATGGGCCGGCGGGAGGAGCGGCGCTGGCCGAGGCGCCTGGCCCTGCTGGCGCTGTTCTGGCTGCACGCCCGAGGTGAGCGGCGGGGACCGGGGGTTTGGGGGGATGGTTTGTGGCTTCGGTACTTGTCGTGTCGGTCCTGCCCGGGGAGTTGCTTGGGGTTGAGGGTTAAGGGTGATGCTGCTGGGAACAGCCGGCGTGATGCGGGAGGCATCAGCAGCGGTTCCCGGGGCTGTTCGCCTTTCGATGGCACAACTTGAGGCTGCTTGGCACTGCTCGGAAGAAAAACTTTTAAAAGCAGCGGCGTAAAATTAAATCCACCTTTAGAAATCTTGAGCGTCTTGGGCTTAGGCGTTTCGTAACTTAACAGCGAGGGGGTTGAATGGTAACCGCGAACACAGAAACATCGTGCTGCTTTCGTGGGAAGACGGAACTTGTTCACGTGTCAGTTTTAACCGAAAAGCATCATGCTAATTATACGTGAGAATACCGTATTCACTCGTCAAGAAAAAAAATTGACGTAGTTAATAAGAAAAGGGGGCACTAATTAGCCGTAAGCAGAGATTGTAGTAAAGCGGAATTTTGATTGACAGTACAATCACAGTAGCTGTATTCATTATGGAGACTGAAAATAAGGATTGTGTCTTAATGGGTTTGAAACGTACTTACAACAATTGCATTTGAAAACAAGTTCAGGATGCAGTACTCGAGGTGTTGTTGGGAGCATATAAATGTGCCTACAATAGTGTGCTGTATTCATGCACTCGTGCTCTTTGGAAGAACTGTAAAATTTACTGTTGTTGAAGAGACCTTTTTCTGTATAAACTTAGTGTCTTTTTAAAAATGGTAAATAATTTACTGAAACACTCTTGATGTTTTGACTTGGATGTTTTCCTCATGAAGCAGTTCCCTAGCAAGCTTGAGTGTCACCTCTGAAAAGGGGAAAAAAATAAACATAGCAAGGAAAGTTTTTCTTTATCCCCATAAATTAGTTCTGTTACCTAAACAGATAAACTTTCTGTGACCTCACCTACAGCCCTTCAGCATCAACTGTGATTTTTTTTTTATGATGCTTGAGGTAGTTTTGCTCTGGCTTCCTAGTAAGATATGAGAAAGGTAAGGAACAGTGTAGTGCATTTGTCCTGAAAGCTGCCATAGGGTGGGAAGTCGATGGGAGCAGCTGGGCTTGGGGGTAGCATGGTAGCTGCAGAGCAGAATTCAGAGCACCGGTTGGACTGTAGGGGTCTGTATCAAGTGTAACTGTGTATGCAGTTCAGTTTCAAGCTTGTGGCCAATGGTCATTTTCTTCTTGAATCACGAGAACTGTTGGACTCATGTTTTATATCTAATGTTTGACCTCGTTGGCAGTCTTGACTGCAGAAGCTGTAGATGAGGCAAAGGAGCCAGCAGGCTGCACAGTTTTGCAGATCTAGCAAAGATCTTACAGACTTTAGGTGATGCTGAAAACCTTGTTCAAAACCATTCACTGGTGCTCGTCTTCCCAAGTGACACTTGTGTATGTGCATGCCCTGGGCAAGTTGCAGCCACACCTGAACAAGCAGCCGTGGGTATTTTTGCAGGGACCCTTGGTATTCTGCCAGCACCCTCTGCTGCCCAAGTGGGGAGTGCAGCTGGGGCTGAGGGGTGAGCTGAAACCAGTGGTCATAAATGTTTCTGAGCCTTATTAGTGTAGTTTCTCTGTTACCTTTTAAAATTTTGATGGGCAAGTGCTTTGGAACTTTTTTTGGTGTGATCCCTTGAAAAATGAGGAGGTTCTTAGATTATCCTCAGAGTTATCCATGCCAAAATCGTGTGCTTCTAAAGACACTTGAGAATCTTGGTGTGATGACCTTCAAGAAAATCGAATGTATTCTGAGTTAGGAGCATCTACAAGGGCATTAGGCAGATCCATAGAAGAAACGCAGTAGGTTGCTGAAAGATGTGCACAGAAAACTTCTCTTGTCCAAAAGGGAACAAGATTTTTTCCCCTCTCTTTAGAATTCCATGCACAAAGATGAGCATGCAGAAGTTCTATGAAAAGATAAGAGCCTCAGACACTGTATCTTATCAACAGTGTAACTACAAGTGTTAGTAGGAGATTCCCAGTAGCATAATTTGAAACCCCAGCAGCTCGTGCGTTCACAGTTTGCATTTGAAATATGTTCCTTGCTTCCTGGCAGCTGGGAGTCAAATCTTTTCTTGATTTTTGAGCACCTGTACAAACCATTTAGGAAATATAACTAGTGGCTTGTTCAGCACAGGATTTTTTTCCCCTTCTGAGAACTGTATTTCTTGTTTGCCAGCACAGCTCAGAGGGCAAGAGGCTTGTGCTGGGGAGTCTTTGCCAGGGAGTGCCCATGAAGGTTCCCATGGGTACTCTCACCAGCTCCATGTCCTTCTCCAAAATACTGAGCATGGAATCCAGCCCAAAAATCTTTCAGCAATTGAAGAAGACGAAGTGATTGTAATTGAAACTGCATGCTTTAGGATTTTTTTAGGAGCTAAATCCTTGTGAAAAAAACCTTGTAAAGCTATGCATTGTGTAATGATGTTATCATAGAATGGTTTGAGTTGGAAGGAGACTTAAAGATCACCTAGTTCTGAGCCCCTTGCCTTGGACAGAAACACCTTCCACTAGACCAGGTTGCTCAAAGCCCCACGCAAGCTGGCCATGAACACTTCCAACATACTTTTTGTGTATTTAAGTTACATTACTGTAACACTTTGCTTCCTCCTACCCTTTAGGCTATGGGTCAGAGTCCCATTGCTCTAGGTATTTTCAAGGGCACAAGTTGTTTAAAAAAAAAAAAAGAGCTTAAAATCAAATTAAGAGGTCTCTTAAGTAATTCAGTCTGTATCTCCAGCAAGGTTTTCCAAAGCCATATTAACTCTAGCTTGTATTTGCTTTGGACATGCTTCTATTCTTTCCTTTCAAAACTTCTGTTTCCCTGCAGGATGATCACTGTCATGAATTGTTAGCTTGTGGAGTCTGCCTTTGGCCTGTACATATGCCCAGGGAAATCCTGGTGGTTCCACATGCTTGCTGATACCGAATATAGTTATCCCATTACTGCAATGGCAGATTTGCACTGGATACAGGGCAGGAGGGTAACACCAAGAGTTTAATCAGCCTCTCTGATGTGTACAATGTTTGCTACCATATTTGACTTTCCTTCAGGGATGAGACCAGCACAGGTTTCCAGGCAATCAGTTGCAGCACCTTCCTATTCTCAGCTCTAGAAAAAACAATTTTAGGAGTATTCTTACCATCTTTGCTCCAGCTGAAGCCCAGTTCTGTTTCTCTGGTCTTGAGTATCTCCAATTACTCTTGCTGACCTCTGCTGTGCATTTTTCAGCCTCTCCATGTATTCCTCAAAATGCAGAGCTCTTATTTGTGCAGTTGCTTGAGTGCATGCATGTTTTACCAGCCATGTATTGTGTAATACCAGCTGAACAGCACACCAGCTTCTCCTAATCATTTCTCCAACTTAAGAACATTTTTGAATACTGGTCCTGTCCTTCAGTTCATGTACAGCCTTGCTTATGTCCACAAGGCCTATACCTTGTCCTAGAGGGAATGTGAATACTTCTGATGTGTTTGTTCTTTGCAAACCTGTGTTAGCCATTGCTCATCTCTAGGTTAGTTTTGGATGAATTTCATCTTCTCTAAACTTGAGAACAAAGTGAAGGAAGAAAGTCAAAGCAGACTGAATTGCAGATCTTATGTTCAGGCTTTTGGACTGAGCCCTATTTTCTAACTTGCTTTGCAAACTTGCAGAGGATAATTTTCCAGGCTGGAATTCAGACTTAAGGAGATTCTTTCTGAAAGAAATACTCAGAAGCAAAATCAGAAAAGGCAATAGTCATTTGAAAATTGAAGCATAAAGAACATAGGCCAAAAGTTAATTGTTGTGGTTTCACTCCAGTCAGTATGTAAGCCCCATGCAGCCACTTGGTCACTCTTCCCTGGTGGAATGGGGGAGAGGAATCTCATGGACTGAGATAAAGACTGTTTAACAGGTAAAGCAAAATCTACGTGCAGAAGCAAAGCAAAACAAGGAATCCATTCACACTGCCCATGGGCAGGCAGGTGTTCAGCCATCCCCAGGACAGCAGAGCTACATCCCATGTAATGGTTGCTTGGGAAAACAAATACCATCACTCTGAATGTCCCATCCTTCCTTCTGCCCCCAGCTTCATATGCTGAGCATGATGTCATATGGTATGGAATATCCCTTGAGTCACTTGGGGTCAGCTGTCCTGGCTGTGTCCTCTCCCAGTTTCTTGTGCACCCTCAGCCTACTCACTGGTGGGTTGGGGTGAGGAGCAGAAAAAGCCTTGGCTCTGTGTAAGCAGTGCTCAGCAGTAACTAAAACATTTCTATATTATCAGCACTGTTTCTAGCACGAATCCAAAACATAGCCACATAAGAGCTATTATGAAGAGAATTAACTCTATCCCAGCCCAAACCAGCATGCTCATATAACTGGACATTTAGGTAAAATGATTAACTGAGCTCAGTGATGCAAACTAGAGGGTTGTACTCTGAAGGAGGCAGATGTCAAACTTTTTCTTGCAAAAACATCACTTTTTTCTTTTTGAAAGCTCTCTGCTGTCCTGTAATTTCAGCAAAATTCAGCAGAAGGATAAAGAAATACTGTGTAAGAGGCTGTGTTTTGGGGCAAAACTTGTAGTTTTGGCCCACATCCCTTGCATGTGGCACTGCATCAGACCTGTACATGGTATGAAGTGTAAACCATAACTTACTGTAAAAAAGGGGCTTCACAAGAAACTGGAACTTTTCCTGCCCGTTTTACTCATGTGGCATAACAGCAGGATATTGATTTGGCAGATTTTTCCATCTTCTCATCCCACCATTGGTGACATCCCAAGCAAAGCCACAAAGGGACATCTTTCCAATAGCCACTGACCATGTCCCAGGCTTGTCCTAAACCAGTGTGTGGGAATTACAGAGAAGGCTTTCTGAGTGAAAGAACATAACATTCCTGAAAAAAACGGAGGAGAAAGTATGAGAAAACTGGGCAGGAGCCAGATTTCTCTTTGAGGAGTGTAATGCTTATGCCTGTGGTGCTCTCTGTTGGTATTCTTCAGCTTCATGCTGTGGAGTGACACATCAGCTTTTACATTTAACAGATCCAAAGCTAGAGGGACTTTGATTAGTCACAATTGTTAATTATCGTTACAACAGGGTGAATATATAAACCTGATGTAAGGAAATTCTTTGGTATAATTACTTGTCATACAGTTGACTGCTCAAGGGGTTTAGCAAGCAGTACTGTACTTTGGTTTAGTCCAAAAACATTCATGTTCACCTGCTAGTCAAGTTGATGTCTGGCAAGGTGCCAGGTCTTGACTTCCCCGCCTGTGGTACTTGCTGCTCCTTGATGCAACAGTCTGAGGCTTACAGCTAAGAATTCTGGGAATTGGGACATAGTTTGGCTTGTTGAAAGCTGAAGGATAACTTGAGAAACATGAGGATGGGTAACCTTTACCTTTGGGCTGCGTTACTTTAGAGGTAGTTGTGTGGTGTAGTTGTACAGCATGCATTTAAAGTAATCGTTTTGTAAGTGTAAACTGATCTTGGTTACCATATGGTAAAATCCACTGAAAGTATGAAGCCAGCTGTTAAATACATAACCATGACTGTGTGTTCTGGAGTTCTATACTGCAGCTATTATGTGGCATGCCCAGCTATTAATCTCTCACTATTAATCAGCAATAAAAGCAGCCTGTGGTGAGAATCACAGATGCTCGAAATCTGATCTCTTCAGCATCATACCTGGAGGGAAGATGGCAATACTAGGATCTTTCCTTCCTTTGTTCCCTCCCCTCTTGTTTTTCTGGGAGATACATAGTTCAACCCAGGACAGTACTTTGCATCCACTTGTTCTGAACCAGAGTTTATCACCCACTGAGTGTCAGGTCCTCAACTATCTGGCCTTGACAAAGATGCTGAATTTGAAGGTCTGACTTGCTTTGTAGTTTGGCGAACTCCTCACTGGTGTGATTTCTGAATGCCTTTTGTTCCAGTTTCAGCACTAGGGAGCAGAATATTGAAGTGGACTGAAACTAGATGTGCCATGAGTTATCTGAAGTAACTGTGAAGCATTTACTCAGCAGGTTACTTCAAATACCTATATGATTTTAAGCTTAACTAGGCCTTTTGAGACTGACAGAATTACTCTGTTCCTTCAGTGCTTTGCAAAAGTGGAGGCTTAACTCTTTAAAAAAATAATGGGTATTGTGTCATTTTTATTATCCAGACCAAGGATGTTTGTTTTCTAACTTCTGTTTGGAGCTCTACTGTTTTAAGCATTTTACACTGCAGACTGACTGTAGGGAGATATTTTCTGATGGTACTGATTTTCGTGACATCTGTCTGTGGAGTTACTGTGATGGTGCAGCAGTAGTGACCATCTATCAGCGACTTTTTGGACTGTTGCTTCAGACACAGCATGTTCATGTAAATACGACTTAAAATGTGCACACTAAGAATGGATCTTGTTCTTCCTCTGCTGAAATCTGGATTTGCATTAGCTTAGCAGTGTAAAAGGTACTCAGGTCTTAGTGTATAAACATCCCGTGAAAAGGAAATGGGATATTTGTTTCTCCTCTTTTGAAAGAGAGTTTGGGAAATGTTGCTTGCTGGGCTTCTTCAAATAAACCTCTGATGTCCTCTGGGACGGCTCTGCTGTCCTGGCTCATCCAGAGGCCTCTCTAATGCGCTTGGGAGGTGTTTGAGGAGCATGAGGGCGATGGGAAGTGTTAGATTTGTCTCTGGTCTTGCTTTGCTGAAGTTCATTAACTTCATGGCCTTTGATTTCTGTTCCAAAAGTATTCAGTGAACCACACAGAGAGCTGCAGCCCTTTTATTATTACTCCAAGGAGTAAATGTTAATCTGCTGTATTATTTGCTTTACTAAGAAGACCAAATCTGTATGAATTAAGTCATGGTTCTGTATTTGGAGAGGTATTTGTATAAGGCGAGATTTTGAAGTAGCTGAGTGCTAAAGGATCACAAAGTTTAACTCCCTAAAAAAAAATATCTTCTGGGTTTCTCAGTCCTCCAAAATAGAGAGAAGAATACCTTGAAAGAGAGTGCCACCCTTTCTAAGATGGTTGCCTGCTGAGGGGTGAAAGATAGGAAGAGACAGGAAAGGAAAACCTGACCATGTTCAGCAGTAGTGCTTACCATAGCAGTAACAGATTTGCAGAGACAGGCAAGACCTGGACCATGGAGAGAGAGAGAGAGAGATATACTGCTTGTGTTTGGGGATTTTATGCAAGATGGTTATTATTGGAAAAAATGGAGATATTCAGTGGTTCCATCTTAATGAATTTATGTTTTCTGGTGCTCTTTTAGCACATGGACTCTTCCTTTCAGTGCTCTTCTGAGGAAGCCAATACAAGTGTGAAGTTATGAAGAACAAATAGTCTGAATGTGTCTGGGAATATATTCAACTGCTTAAATGACCGATAGCATTCCCTTAGATGTGGAACAGGGGCATTTTGTACATTCCAGCAGTATTTGGTGTCCAGGGTGTGGTATTGTTCCTCTGAGTACTGTATGTGATTTGAGCTTTTTCCCAGCCTTCGAAACACTAAACGTTTGGTGGACAAGGAGTAAAACATCGTATTTCATTTCAGTGTGTTGTTTGTAGATGTTTGATATGCTGGTGTCAGGGACAATATTTGTGGTCGCTGTTTCTGGGGTGAGTGGTTTGAATAAAAGCTAAGCAGTCTGCAGGAAACATAAGCATCTCAGGAGCTCCAGGAATACCACCACTATAACCTAACCTAACCTGGTTGGGTGAAAAATGTGGTTTCCTGTCTTTGTTTGAAAAAGTGTTTTTCAGGCTTACTGACATGTATCCTGCAAATTTAATTTTCATAAATATTTCATCTCTTTCTTATGCTCAATTTAATCTATCAAAGCCACACGGTGCAGGAGACATCTGGGATTGTGCTTAAGCAGCTGGGTTTCATTTGTGGGAGGTTTCTAGTAAATTTCACTTTCTTGCCAACCACAGAATGTCTTGGTGGCTATGCAGTAGCACTGTGAAATTCAGGATGACACAGCTTCAGGAACAAATGGGTTTAGTTTCTTTCTCTAACTGGTTTAAGTACTGGCTTTTATCTGGTCAACCTAAGCAATAAGTGAATGTTTCCCCTCTTTTTTTTTTTTTTTTTAAAAGAAAAAAAAGCAGGAGTAGTATTGATTCATTTATTTTTTTTTAAAACCTTTTTATTCACAGTGGTCACTGAAGAAAATGAAGTGACTAAAAATCAAACTGTGGGAAATGCTTGCAAGTCAGCCTGGAATCAGAAAGAAGGAATGAAAAATACCCATTTTACTGTTGCTCAGGTTCAGCTGTGCAGAAGATGCCATGATTTTTTACTGCCAGTGGCAACTTCTATGCAGAGTGAAGATTTAGAGAAGCCAACTAGATTTTCCTTCAGTAAAAAAATGCACAAAAGTCATACTGATATGTAGTGATTAACAATCCAGTTCGACAATTACATATGTAGTGATCAAGCAACATATGTATTAAATTAATTATTATTTAAATACACTGTGTAAGGAGTGGAGATAAAAGCATTTCCCACGCTTCTCAGAACAGAACATACAGCAACAGAGTGTGTACATCAGCTTTATCTCCTTTTGGCAACTCAGTGTTATTAGAAACATAAGGCATCATGTGGTCTTTTTCCTCCATGTCGGCTTTAACTGTTTGTCTTGGTTCCTTCTGCCTACACAGATGCTGCTCACTGTGTAATATTTGAGGCTCTTACCAACTAAGGTGCCTCAGAATAAGTTAGGCAGCATCTTCATACAGAGCAGAAGGGTCTGACATCTGGTTGAAGATAAAAGTACCCTCCTGAGACACACCATTCTGCTGGGTGTGTTATCTGGGACACTCCATCATAGGGCGAATCCAATGGTCTCCTGGGACTCGCTTGGATTTATTCTTTCAGTGCAGATTAGCTGTTGGAAGCTGAAGGAAACTATGTTTTTGTTCTTAAATCTGAGTAAATATTGATTAGATGAAGATGACATACTAACCTCTTTTCTGCTGTGACTGAGTAACAAATGAAAACTCAGTATTTTAAGTTGTTAAATATAATCTGTTTGTTAAGGGCCACCAAGCAGATTTTGCTGAATGAATGATAGCTGCCTGTGGGAAGTCACCGTCTGCAAATACAGCTCCAGATGACAAAATAGGATTGCCACCTTCTGAATCTGTCATTACTGACTTCAGTTTTGTGAATAAATTTAGGCTTCAGGATCATTTTTTCAGATCAGTTTTCAAAGAGCTGGAAATCTCAAACTCTTTGTTGAATGTAATTTTCTGTTATGTTCTCTTAGCAGTTCTGTTATTAGTAGCTTGCTGAAGATGAACTTTATTTATTATTTTTGTTGCCTTAGAAATTGGACAATAAATAACTAAATACCAAGTGGCATCAGTAAAAAGGAGACAGGTAAGAAATTGTCTGTGGTAATTGTTTTTTGTAAGATTTTCTAGCTGATTCTAACATTTCTTCCCTTTGGAAAAAAAAAAGGGAGACAGGAAGAATTCTGACTCTAGCTGCAGTAAAGGAAATCTAGAGAAGTTTCTTATTGCAAATAGAGATAGCACAGTTGAAGTAGGCATTTTAGCTGGACAGTGTGGATTAAACAGTCTAGGCAGGGGCTGCTTCACATGGCAAAATTTGGGCGTGTTCATGCTATGGATGGAATAGAGGTGCTGGTATGTGTAATGGTTTCTCATTGGTAGTGGTTGTATTAAATGTACATAAATTCATATTTCTCTTAGATTACTGTCTCCATGGAAACTCAGATATAGAAGTATAGTCATAGTCTGATAATTTTCGTGGTCAATTCCCTTTAAAATGGGGTTTTCCAAAATGTTTGGGATTGATCCAATGTCTTTAGTGGTGATAACTGACATTATTGTTGCGGGTGGTTTTCGACAGTACTGTGTGGTAGTTTGGTTTTTGAGGGTTTTTCTAATACTTATCTTAAACTGACCTGTTAGAGTGGGTCCAGAGGAGGGCCACAGAGGTGATCAGAGGACTAGAGCACCTCCCATATGAGGATAGGCTGAGAGAGTTGGGGTTGTTCAGCCTGGAGAAGAGAAGGCTTCAAGGGGACCTTACAGCAGCCTTTCAGAACCTAAAGGTGGATTACAAGATAGAGGGGGAGAGACTTTTCAGCTGGTCAGATTGCAACAGGACAAGGGGGAACGGATATAAGCTGAAATAGGGGAGATTTAGACTAGAAATTAGAAGGAGGCTCTTTACCCAGAGGGTTGTTAGGCACTGGAACAGGTTGCCCAGAGAGTAAGTCTCTATTATGTTGTTGTATAGATCTAAAAGATGTACAGAAATCTGTAGTTCTCAAATGGTTGGCTAATTTTACAAGATTTTTATTGTGTGACAGCATGAATTTTTTTTTCAGTTTATTGATGTACCATTTCTCCTACTGTGTGGACAATATTAGGGGGAAAATACATCATAAGCTGCATGAAAAAGAGCCATTAAACCCACCATTGCAACCATTTGATATAAAATGCCCCTCCTTGTTACCTCCCCCTCCCAAATTCTCTTGCCTATTTGATATTGTCTTGGTAGTAACAGAGAAGGGGATCTTACTGACAGAAATGATACAACTCAGTTTTCTGAACAGGCAGTTTTGTGGTCAGTTCACTAACGACCTTTTAGAGATAAAATAACAGAGTGGGAGTTAAAGTCTTCATTTCATTTTGCAGCTTTGTTGTATAATCCCACCTAGGTGTGTGTCTGATTTGTGGATCCAGATCCATAGAAGTTCTGGGGCTGAACCAAGCTCAGCTGATCTCAGTGAGAGGTAGGCACAAAGATACCTTTGTGAATCTGGTTTGCTCTCTTGTTTCTCCTCTCCTGCAAAATGGAAATAATAATGTAGTCTGACTCCGTAGAGCTGTTTATGAGAGAGATTAATTGGGAGCAGCTGTCTCCAGTAGTGACAAAGGCTGTAGAAATATTTGTAGAGCTGTATATAAACAGCAACAGACTGTTGCTATTCCATATGCTGGACCAAATGTCTTTCAAACTCTGAGTGGTCCTGTGGCAGCTAGCTTCATGTTAAGTGCCCATCATTTTTTTCAGGGAAGCTTAAATATAAAATAATCATAGAATCACAGAATGGTTCAAGTTGGAAGGGACCTTAAAGATCATCTAGTTCCAACCCCAACTGTTCTTTCTGCCCACTGGGAGAGCAGGCCTGAGCCCTGGGGCCTTTGAGGCTTGCTCCCCAGTGCTCATTGAGGAGGAGCTGTGCCAGAGCACTCGCACATGGGTGGCTCCTCACCAGCCCCAGAAGAACTGGAGGCCTTGCCTTCGCCTCCACAGGCCTACCTCCCTCTGCACAGCTCCAGGCTGGGCCTTGGGCTCTGCTGCCTTGGTCTGTGGGTCCCAGATTGGGCCTCATATGCTGTGCCTTTTGGGTTGCCCCAGGAGTCCCTGGGTGCCTTTCTGTAGACTGAAGCAGGTCCCGTATGCGTTTTGGTGGGTGAATGCATGCCTTGTCTGAGCTTTGCTTGTGCCCCTGGAGCCTGGTGTGTGTGTCTGCAAGCAGCCTAGAGTGATCAGCAGCTTTCTTCGTGTTCCAAGGTCCTCCCAAGTGCCTTCTGGTGTGATCCAGCCATGGACTTGTGGGTTTTGGTGCACCCTGGCACAACACATACAGTTATTAACAAAAGCTGAGGATGAAGCAGTCAATAGAATATTTCCCATGATTGCATTTTCAGATGTTGTGTTAAAAATGTTGCCCAAGTCAATTTTCCCGGATTTTTGTTGTGAAGAAGAAGATTTCTGAGTCAAGGACAAGGTGGAGCCTAAAAGCAATCAGCTAGAGTGTTGGTGTAAGAACAACCACATCCTGCCCCATTGCTCCAAGACAGAGAGAAACCTGAGAGAGAAACAGAGACCTGGCTGTAGGGATCTGAGAGAATGTCTCAGACAGGGGCCAGGGGGTTGTGGTCGATGGCAAGTGGAACATGAATCATCAGTGTGTCCTGTCAACCAGAAGGGTCAAGTGTATCCTGGGGAGCATCAAGCACTGTGTTGCTAGCTTGTCAAGGGAGATGATAGCCCCCACTACGCTGTGCTGGTGCAGCCTCACGTTGAGTCTTGTGTGCAGTTTTGGGCACCACAACATAAGAAGGCTGTTAAGGTGTTGGGAGGAGTCCAGAGGGGTGCCACAAAGATGGTGAAGGGTCTAGAGGGGAAGCCATATGAGGAATGGCTTGGGTTTTTTCAACCTGAGTGAGAGGAGACTGAGGGGAGGCCTCATTGTGGTCTCTAACTTCCTCATGTGGGGAAGCAGAGGTGGAGGAGCTTATCTCTTCTCTCTGGAGGCCAGCAACAGGACCCCAGGGAATGGCATGAAGCTGTGTCAGGGGAGGTTTGGGTTGGATATTAGGAGAAGGCTTCTTCACCCAGAGGGTGTTGGAGCACTGGGACAGGCTCCCAGTGGAAGTAGTCATGGCACCAAGCCTGACAGAGTTCAAGGAGCATTTGAAGAATGCTTTTAGACATGTGATGTACTTTTTGTGGGGGGCTTAGGCTGTGCATAGACAGGAGTTGGACTCGATGATCCTTTTGGGCCTCTTCCAACTCTTCCAACATCATAGAATCTTCTAGGATTCTATGATGACTATGCATACCCGTCACATGGAACATTTCCCTTGAGTGAAGAGGTTAAGTGGCACAAATAATAGGGTGCAAATCTCCACCTCTCTAGTACTTGGAACAGACAGGATTTTTTGCCAGGGCCTTGCAGGAAGTTTTGTCCACAGAGGAGCAATGAGATTCAGCAAACCGAAGTGCCATGCTAGCTGTAGAGAAGCATCCAGTGACTGTCATTGTCACTTGGTTCAATTATCCCTAGCCTGTTCCTTGCCTTGAGTGACTTTACATAGTTCTTACTGCCTTGGTTTCTCAGCTCGCTTCTGCTTGTCAGGCTTATCTATTTTGCCTCCAATGCTTTTTCTCAGCTTTTCAATCCAGCTCAGTCAGTTTCCTTCATCTATTCTGACTCCTTCTCAGATCTGCCTGTTTCCAGGTACTGGGATGAATGACAGTATGTTACGCAGTGTGCTGTTGCACAGCCTGCTATAGCTTTGGCCAGGCAGAAACCAAGGCTGCTGGAAAAGTCCTGCTGAGTTGACGTAGAATCATAGAACCATTATGGCTGGAAAAGACCTCTGAGATCATCAAGTCCAACTGTCCACCCAACACTACTATGCTCACCACATCTACATGTGTTTTGAACTATTACAGGGATGGTGACTCCACTGCCTTGCTGAGGAGCCTGTTCTAGTGCCTGATAACCCTCTCAGAAAAGAAATTCTTTATCCAATCTGAACATCCAAGCCATTTCCTCTTGTCCTGTCACTCGTTTCTCTTCAGGTCTCTCAGGTGTAAATTAGTACAGCCTGGGAGGTTTACTGGTTTATTATGGGGTCAAGCTAGGTCATGTTTTTGACAGAACAGCAGCAAATGCACACCCAGTACAAAATCTTCCACTCGTGAGTAAAGATACTGTTTAAGAAAAGGTTAATAGAACTGCTTCATGGAATGAACTGTAATGCTTGGAATTATATTTACTGTAAGCCTGTAATACTGAAGTATGTTTGGCAGTCTCCAGGTTTGTGTGGCACTGGTAAGAATATAATGGGTCTTCAAGGGAAAAAATCAATCTATGAACACTTAGAACAGCTTTTTTTCCTTGGACACACACTATATCAGTATTGTAGGAATAATAGAAATCAAAGCTCGTGGCAATGTATGCATCCAGGATCTGAATTTCACTATAAATGAACAGTGAGGTTTTTCTCTTTTTGGAAATGTTTCAAATAATGCTCAGCATAGCACTGGAATGGCTTATGTTTTGTAGACTTTGGAGTGTGATTCATTGCTTGGGTTACATCCACAGCACCCTCCACACCATTCATTTCAACAGGAGGGAGGAACTTGGTATCTCCCAGGATCAGGTTGTTATTTGGATGGCTTTTTTATCCCTATAATGCCTAGTGCCACCTGGCAGAGATTTTTTACTTAGATATGTATTGTGGAATAGAAAAAGCTGTTTCTGCTGCTGTTAACAGTCAGCTGTTGGGGTGTTTTAACTCTGCTGTTCAGGGAGGGTGTTTGCGATTCTCTGCCACTTTCATGCCTTGATCCTAAGAAAGGAATTTTTTACTTAAGCAAGCATGGCCTTTTCCTGTCAGCAGCTGGGAGAATGAGGATTAAGTTCTCTAAACAAAGCTCAGTGCCCTTGTCAGGTCTCTCTGTTCAGAAGGTCTCCAAAGCCATAATAATCAAAAGGCAGGTTTCAGGTGAAGCATTCCTTCAGAACACCTGTGTGTGCTTCCCAAAGGACAAAGCTGAATGCGGCAGCCTCGCAGTGGATCGTGCTCCACTGGTACTTCTGGGGCTCTCTCTTTGGAAACTTCCCCTGAAACTCAGTGGACACAGACCATAAAGAAATTCAAGACACTGCAGTGTCGTGAGCACTTGGTATCTGTTTCCTTAAAGCCCCTGAGAAGAGATATGAAGGAACTCTTTGAAATAGCATTTTTCCTCCCCTTTTTTGAAACATTCTTTTGTCTGTTAGGGATCTAGGCTATACATAGAGCATTATTGTTGTTAGTAAAGAAACAGCATTGCCTGGCAGCTTCAGTCCAGCAAAGTCGACTGATTTAACTACACTCTCATTGTCCTTTCTTATGCATGGCCCCTCTTGGTTTGACTCTTGCCTTCTTTCACTCTACATTGAAAGTTTTACTTCCTCTATAAATTGACGATTCAGTTGCATGTGCATACGTAGCAATTCTGTGCTAAATACAAAGCTCTCCACCAGTGTGCAAAGAATGAGCTATAGGAAGCACAGTTGTACTGTTCTGACAACCAAAATCCCAACTGGCAGAAGCTACTGTTTGTGAGAGATCACACACGTGGAATAGGGAGAAACAGAGTAAACTCTGTTACTTGTTACAGCTTCAGTTTGACTCATTTGAAAAGTCAAGGCAATTTATAAAGTAAATTTATGTTTCAAAATATTGGTTAGTCTTTTGGGGAAAAAAAAATGTATTCTGTAGATGAAACTGAACATCTTCCAAGAGAAATTGTATTAAACAATTAAAGGTCTGGAGACAAATGTAATATGAATTATTTTACTTAAAGATATTTTCTTGCCACTGTTAAAAATAATCTCAGAGGAGGTTAGGAGACGTGGATGGTCACAGAGCAGTTTTTCAAGTTGCTTTTTTCCTCTGAAATTAAGCTATTGTGAAGACATGTACTGCAAGGCCAGGTTCAATGTGTAATAAAAATATGTTTTAATTTAGCTGAGGGCTTACAGCAAATTATGAGTCTCCAGAGTTAAGAAAGAGCAAAATACTGTAGTCTTATTATTTTCAAAGCTTCACTGTCTCCTCAAAACAATTTTTCCCTGAGTTCCTTAGCATTTCTTTAGATGCTGCTTGCTTTCCCCCCTCCCCTTGCTCTCTGGTAGTAACAGTCCAGACTTCAGCCTGTTACTAAGACTGATACTGTAACTGTTCCAACCTCTGTTCATATTCTGATGTGAACACAATAATGGAAACATTATGGAACAATATTGTTGGAGTCTTGGAATTCCAATAATGGAATTGCCTTGGTAAGAGCTCTGTGGAGGATAGGTCTTTTGGCTTGGTGGGCAGCTGATGGTAATAGAGAGAGTTACCATGATACATTTTTTAGGAGCATTACATTGAAACATTTTGGGTTTAGATTATTTTCTCTTTCATTCATTAGGCCAAGTTAAAATTTCAGTGTTATGAAATACAAAAGTGAAAGTACCTTAAAACTGTTTTGATGTTTTAAAATTAGGAGATTTGGATTCAGTTTTTTGAATGTTTTTAATTTGTATTTTGGGGTAAATTTGTAAAGAGGAACAGAAAGGAGATCTGGAAGGAACTGTGAGCTGTCTAGGCTGTCCCTCCATCTGAAGGCATGTACTTAAGCCATTTCTAACAACTATTTGTCTATTTGTTTTTCAAACTTTTTACTATTCTGTACCTCTGTAGACAATCTGTTCCCATTCATAAGCTTTCAAATAGAATTTGATTTTCTAAAGGTCTGAGATCTCAGTGTTAAAATTTCAGCTATTATTTCCTATCCTGTGCATGTGCATGTGGAGCAAGAATGTATTTCATCTCTCTCTGCAGAGACTTTTTACTTGTTTCAGAGCTGTTACTGTGTGGCACTTGTTTCTAGAGTAAACAAACCTGGTCATTTTAATCTTTGCCCATCATTCACTGTTTTCAAATTTGTGAGAGAGCTTGTTGCACCTTTCTGGGCTTTTTTTCCCCACAAGTTCTTGTCATCTGGGAGTGATGCTGCCCAAAACATGACACTGCTCTTGAAGTGGCTTCCAAACTCTGAGCAGGAGGCTTTTTTTTTCCTTTCTTGTGCAGAACAGAACAGTCTATGACTATCTCCTGATATGGTAACTGCTTTCTTGTAAATTATCACACTGATGTCTCCCATTAAGTCGGTGACCCACTGTCTGATGCTGCAGGTTATTGACTAGCCAGTTGTTCTCTATGTCATATTTTTGTGGCAAATTACAACTGTTCATTATTTAAACTTGTCCTGAGTGAATTTATGATGTGTCAGAAATGTCTCATATGGATTTATCATCAGGACACATTGTTCCTGTTGTTAGTAATTGATGCTATTTTTACAGATGAAGTAGTTTGAGGTCAGGTCAAAACTAGAGAATATAATAATTTCTGGGGCAACTCTTGAAAATACATCAAACCTGTGAAAGTAAAAATTACCACTAACATCACTAAGTGGTAACCAAGTGATATGAATAATTACTTTATATTGTGTATGATTATTATAAATCAGGCACTCATACAGTTTAGAGATATGAAAGGTTGCATTGCCAATGCACAGCTCCTCTCAAAATGCATGTGAAGGAGGATGACCAAATTGGGTAAGAGCATCAGCAGAAGCAGCAGGTGTTCAGAGAAATAGAAACTTCCAGGTAGAGGAGCAGTTTGGATAATGTTGTAAATGAACATCCTAAGCTATAAAAATGTTTCTGTTGTGATGGTCCTATGCACTGGCAAAGCCATTGAAAGTCACTCATATTCCTCATATTTTCTGCTCCCAAGGTGGTGCAGCTGTCTGATATTTCTCACTGAATGGAATAGCATTTTCTGTTTTCATTTTTGATTTATTTTTGAAAGAGGATGAAATAATCTGCAGTTTCTTTGGAGGTGTTGTCACAGGTGACACAGGACTGGAAACGAGCCTGTAGTCTTGGGATGTACTACTAGATGTGGCCATTTGAGCACATCTTTGTTATGAAATAGTTATTCTGGGTGTTACATTTTGAATGAATGTATATATACATACAGAGTAGAAAGCCACATGTGAAGTAGTGCAGATCTTACTGAAGATATTATTAGCAATAGAGGCACAATGGACTCGTTCATTCTCAGTGCTGGCAGGGGGTGGAGCTGGAGCTGGCGAGTGGGAATGGGAGACGAGGGATAAACCATCCTGCTGCTTGTGCTGCTAGGGGAGGGGAAGAGTTTGTATGAGGGGCTGGGATTGCTACTGCTGCTGCTCTGGCCAGTCTCTCTGCCCCATTCTCTTGTGAGCAGCTCCAGCAAGCCTGACTGTCTGTGGCTCACACATAGGCCAGGCAGGCTATGGGCCTGATGCCACGCTGATGTCCCCATTGATGTTCTGCTTCAGTCCTGAAGAACTTCCCTGCAGACATTTGTTGTTGAAAGAGCAGCCCCCTTGGGGGGACACGTGAGTGAGTTTTCTCTAAAAGGCAGGGTGTGCTTGGCTAGAGAGGGAAGAAAATTGGTTGGGAAGAAGACTTGATGGTTCATCCAAACCTTGACTTTCATTTAAACTGCTCAAAACATGGAATACAAGTATGAACTGCTGCAGCTGTGCCTCCCTGGCCCCGTGGGTAGTGTGAAGTGATGCTTTATTTGCTGTCTTAGTCGTAGCTAACTCAGATGCTGGTGGTTGCAGCATGAACTGTGAAGTCTGTGAAGGACATCTTTGCATCAATACATGTCCGTCCTCAATATTTGGTAAGATAGGTTTTCATTTATGTGGCAAATACTCAGTATTCAGCTGTGGGAAGAGAACACCATATTTGCAACTGCCTCTGCAGTAGGGGATTTTGCTTGCAGGGGCTGTTGCAGAACCCCTGCAGCAAGGATTGCTGCTCTTTGCTGTGCATTCCTGGAGTTGGGTGCTGCTGCCTCATCCCCGTTGAGCTCAGGGAGGTACTCCCTTGCTGGCAAGGGGGAAGGCTGATGTCTCACAGGACGTGGAGGGAAATCAGTGCTGTGGCTGCTTCCTGTCATCTGCAATTTCACGTCAGTATTCTTGCTAACCTGTTCTAATAATACCAAGAATATGTGATTGACATCTGAAACAACACATTCGTTCCTAGCAGCAAAGACTAAACCCAGAGTAACTTGTTGTAAAGCTCTGTTTCCACCAGACAGCGATCCATATTGCAGGTTATTAAAGTCATGTGTTCAATTTTTTCATAATTGCCCCCATTCAAACCATGGCAGGCAGCCAATAAAGCACTAAGTGGAAGTTTCTGTCGGTCCACCTGTCTTTCTGTAGCTAACGAAGTGTGCCGTTTTTTGTCTTGTAGACATTACACAAGTCATTGTCAGAGGAACTTGTTATATATAGACCTAAAATAAATTAGTTCAAGACAAGGCCAAAGCCATTCAACTATGCTTCTTTGTATAGCAAGTAATGTATTTATTATACAGAGTGACACATTAATACTTTGTTTGAGTGGAGAGCTTATTCTTAAAACAAGAACAGGCAATTCTGGTTCTTGGCCATATTCGTCTGTTAAATATCCTAATTAAAAAGGATGATATCCTGAGCAGCTTGGGTTTCAGCAAGGGCACCCTTCAGTCTGCACTATGGATTCTGCTACTTTGGTTCATCGATCAGTTGGAAGCTCTTCCCCCTGCAAGAGTTGCTCTGTATTCAGGCCTTTGTCTTCTGCCAAAACCCAATTTATAGCTGAGGTTTCCTTTTGCTACACTTCAAACTGTAGGAAGACATCAGCGATTGCATCATGGTTGCTGACTTGGAGAAGTGGGAAATTAACTTTACAGACCTCTAGGAATGAAGAGATTTAAAGTTTACCACTGCTGATCTCTTAAGAGCAGCAGGTATGCAGTTTATCAAACTTGTAATTAATTCACGGTTGGAAGTGCCTCCGGGATCAGAAACTTGACTGCAGGAGAAGCAATACTGGCAAAGCAAAGGAAAACAACATAAATCTCCTGCTTTCTATCAGAGCAATTCATCTTGAAAATTTTCTTTGCCTGTGAGGAGATTGGCAAAGACAGCTGTTGCTTCATCCTGGAAAATGGCCTAAAAAAGATCTGCGAAAAAAAAGATCTTGCAGTGATTTTATTATAAGCAGTAAGTTTAGCAGCAGGGTTCTGGGTTTTCCTTTGTTTCTGCTGTAAAATTCAGGTGTGCTGGCACTTACTCACAGAATGAAAGGAGCAAGCCAGCAGCTTTGCTTGTGAAATGCTTCTGGATGAGCTAAGATAATTCTTCAGTTCAGTGATCTCAGAGTAAGACTAACACCTTAATTTTGGTGATACTCAAAACTGTCAGCACATATTTCCTTGTCCAGCTGGTTTGTGAGCAGCAAAGTCTCATGTCTGGTCAAGCCTGAAGGGGAATAAAACCTGGTCTCCCGTGGATCAACATCAGGCTGCCCTGGTTGCTGTTACAGAGAACCTCTCACTTTTATGAGCTAATCTCGTGGGAGGCTTCTTCTGATTCATTTTCTCTGTTCACCTTCCACGGAAAGACTCTGTTAACAGAATCTTCTCCCTACAGAGTCTCATCCCTTTTTTAGACTTTTATATTATCTCTTCATAAAAATTTTTTTTTTTTTTTTAAGTAATTCAGGTACAAGGATGCAATTCACATATTCCTTTATGTAGCACTAGCTCTTTGTTGTTGTTGAGCAACTTAGGAAAGAGGAGAGAGGGAGGCAAGGATGTTGAAGAGCTTGCCGGTGGTTAAATTCTTGCTAAGGCTGGACGTGTGGCTTGTGTCAGGTGACTGGGCATATGACTTGTCCTCTGGCTAATAGGTTTTCTGATTCTAGATGTTTTTACAGGCTGGATTAACTTCTGTGACCTGTTTTTTCCAGGGTGAACATAAATGTGATACGGACAATGTTAGACCTAATCAGGATTAGTTCCTTTGTTGATTGTGCTTGGAAGGATGACTGAGGTGACTGTTTTGCTGTTCAGTAGATGGAACAAAACACTGCAGAGTAAATTTGCAGACAGTTCAATCCAGCCACTTTTCTGAGCAATGCAGAAACTTATTTTTTACCCAAATCTGCAGCACACATGTTCATGTAGCACACAGAAGAGAATGAGACGTAATCTCCCATCTCTGCCCCTTCAAAGACATTCATGCTCCCTTAGAAGATCTTGGTCTTAATATATGCACATTAATTGTTCTGGAAAGATGGAGAAAACCTCCTAACATCCTGATGATCTGTTAAATAATTTGAAGATTCTTCTAAACACACTGAATAAACACTAAGGTCCCTTTAGCTTATTCAGGAACTGGAGAATGGGCTTCTCACCAAAGCAGTGTAAAGGGGCCTTAGCAGTGTATCTAATTTTAACTGTACAAGGTTTATTTGTCTAGAGTTTTTCACACAGCCGTACTGTTGGGTTCTGTCACCACAATAATGCTTGCTAAGATCGCTGTGTTGTTTTATCCCTTCTGAAGGAAATGCCAGAGCTTTGAATTTCGTTTTCAGCACCTCCTGCAATATATCTCACTTTTTCTATACACTTAGTGTGTCTGTTTGCAAATGTATCCATCAGCATCTATTCAGGGTATGAGAATTGGCACTGGACTTTTGACTTGAAGGCTGCACTTCTGTCAGCGCGTAGGAGACTGAGAGGAGAACTAGACTCTTGTTTTAAAAGATACAGTAGAGACGTGCTCAGGAATTTAAAGCTCAGGTGGTTAGAGTCAGAAGTTTCTCACCCTTAATTATCATTTCTTTAAACTTTCTAAGCGTCATGTATTTATTGTACAAAATCCCAGCAACGGGCAGCATTCTGTCCTCATCCACAAGTAATCCTAGTCCATTGTGAGAAACAAAAGGCAGGGTTTTGCCTGAGTGGATTTCACCTCTCCGTAGTCCATCTCTTCCTTCTGTTAATGAGTAAAGTTGAACTTCTGGGTGACAGAAAGGTGGTAACGGTGAAAGAATTCAAATAGATCTTTTGCCTCTGATCTGTAGAGCATGGAAGTAAATCCCACAGCCAAACACTTGAAAATAACCCCCAAAAGAAAAAAAAAAAAAAGAGCTATTCTTTTCTGTTCCTTCAGTGCTGTTTTTCACACAGTTGGCAACAAGAAGTTGAAGTACAGGCAGAATTATTTTTCAAAAGCAAAACCACTTCCAGAGTGAGCAAGTTTCAATTGTAATGCAATTATAATGAGCATTATGCTTACAAACCCCTGTTTTCAGGCTATAACTATCATTTGAAGTTATATAAATGAGAGTTAATGTCTGAGCTGGTGAATGAAGAGGTGTTCTTTGTAGGTGTTTTTTTGGCAAAATTTAACTCTCATTCTGCTAAGATTTGCTTTAGTCTTCTTGTATTATTCTGTGGGGAGCAACATTCATGCAGTTTTGTCCTAGCAGGACATAGTAATGCAAAATACGGATCTCTTTAGAGAATAAAGACACTTGCATAATTTGGTCTCATTTTCAGAGGCAAGCATTTATGAAAAATAATATATTAAACCATTCAAAGTAAACCTATGAATTGCCTTAGGTTTCCTTGCAGTGCTAGTCACTGCAGTCAGTAGCAATTATTTAAGATTTGCTTCACAGACTTTACATCTACTCTGTCTAAATATTTTTTCTGTATTAACAGCAAAGTATCCCACAGAAAGTAGCATAAGACTGACATTTTGAACACTAAATGCTGAAAAAGAGAAACAAATGCTGGACACCTAATACATTTTAATCTTGAAAAGATATTTAATATTCTGAAAATGTTAATGAAAACTTTATTTCTGTTGGCTTACATAATGACCCTGCCAGGTAGGATGAAAGCAGAGGAGATGGAAAAGGAGTGACGAGCGGTTTGGTAACAGTACTGTGCTATGTGAAGCATGTTGAAGTTACCCTTGAAAGTCCAAACTGGGGACAAGGCATGCTGCCAGAACTAGAGAGCTTTTCTTCCAGCTGCCCTGTAGTCTAGTGGAGAGTTCATGCATCAGGACTGCCATTTAATTATTGCTAAATTTGACTAATAAAGCTAAAGCTTATAGTTGTTTTACCAGCAAACAGAGATGTTATTTGCTTGTAGCCATGTTGCATAGAGAGCCATGCAGAGTTTGAAAAGGATCTTTGAACCTTTTCCCTTCAGGGCTAAGCTCCTATGCAGCCCTTCACTAATTTCTAGTGGAAGAGGCTGTGGTGGAAATGACAAAACTGCCATCAGAAGTTTGCATGCTGCAATACATGGTGCATGCTGCAACACATCTGTGGGAGAGATGAGCTGTCTTTATTTTTTAGCCCACCTGCATTGTATGTGAGTTCTTTCTTTCTCTCCTTGCTATCTCTTAATAAGTAAATGGAAAGAAGCAAAGTCAGCATTCTCAAAGTAGGATGGTTTTAAAAGGGTTGAATGGCTGACTCTGCCATTTGCCAGCAAAGGAGAGCTACAAGAGGATACTTCCCACTCTCTCTCAAAATACCACTCTTCTGTGAGTCCATGGGAAATATTTGGTATGTCCTCCATCATACTTGTTATCCAGAAGGGCTGGCCCCAGCTGTGGCTGAAACCTATGTTTTACCTCGGGATTTAACCATGGATGTGAAGCATCTCTTTTCAAAAGGCAGGGGGTGGGGGGAGAAGTGTGGTTTGCATTAAACCTTATTACTTCTAAATGAATCATTGACATCTTTGTGAGATCCAGGAGTACACTGCTTACTGTGACAAAGTCCTGAATACTGAGAGGACAGTGGCTTGATTACTTGTTTTAACTAGGACCCATTATGTCAGTTCTTTTCATCTCTGAATGTTTTTTTGTTTGTTTGATGGTTTGGGGTTTTTTTAGATTTTTGTCATAATTCTGTAGATACTTAAGTGTCTATCTTCTTATTATGGTGACAGGTGTCTACAGTGACTTCCTGTGAATTTTCTAAGTGCTAACTCCTCAATATTTCTACTTTTGGAAAATAAAAAAGGCACTTGCATTTGCCTTTATCTGTATTTCTATTCAGTCCAATATGTGACCTTAACATCCTGCTAAAATTTGTAGATTCAGTAGGAAATTCTTAATTAACATTTTCATCATTGTCTTTAAAGATTCAGTTGATGGAGCTGATTGAAAAAGCTAGGACAAATAAAAAGCATAAGAAAGTATGGATTGGCAGAAAAATGTTTTGGTTTAGGCCCAAAGTATTCACAGATTTGAGTTCCATTTGACTAACAGTTTCAACCAAATAAAAGCAGGGTTTTTGAAAATGAGCACAACTCCTTGTCAGCAAAATGTAAATATTTTTCTTTCAAAATAACATTTCCATGTAAACCTTGACCTAACAAAACCAAAAATACAAGGATTTCAAGAAGCAGTAAATGATCTATAAAAGAAACTAAATCCTTTGGGCTGAACAACATGTGTTCAAAGCAGTGTTGGCTGGGACGTTATCAAAGGAAGCTTCCATAGCTTATGGAAGCTTATTTCCAGTTTTTAATTTTCTGTTTAGTCAACAAATCTGAAAATTCCTTATGTGTTCATCCTCGAGCTTGGGCACTCTTATTTTATTTGAAAAACAAACAAAAAAGCCAACCAAAACAAAAAATCCTGACAACAGACAAACAGTGCACTCGTCAGTGTCAGACACTCATCTGCTGAGAGAGGTCAGCATTCCAAGGCTTAAGGTCTGAAATTGTATCTATTTCATCTCTTTGAAATATGCAGAGCTTATTTGAAATCTATATTTGAAATATTATGTTTGAATTATACTTCATCTAGGGAGATGTATTACACAGGTGGCAGATAGAGGTGGGCAGGTAGGTAGAGCAAGCAGTATACATGTGACATCAGCCCATGGAAGTTTTAACCCACTGCTTCTTACAGTGCCTTAATATTTTTATAGGAACTCCTCAGGACGAGCATCTTCTCCTCTTACTCGTAGGGCAGCATCGTCTGTGACACAAGGTTCTTCAAGGAAGATACTCTTGCTGTACTACTTTTCAAAGCTATTTTCAAGTTAAACAAAGCATCTCCCGTGCCAGAAATGCAGATCACTTAGTGGCTTTCCTCAAACAGAAACACCCAGGCGTCTCCTTCGATGAGTGCCCCGCAGGAGCAGGGAACGCTTGCGTTATAAACAAACACTGCCCAGGGAGGCTGGCCTGCCGGCTTGCAAAAATAACGGACGCGGAGGCAGGGTAAATAGTTTACATCTCCTTCAGCCTCTGGGTTGTGTCACAGAGCTGCTAGCTGAAACAAGCCAATCTGCTAACAGCCTGAAACACACGTCTTTGGAGCAGAAGGATGGAGAGGTTGTGTGTTAGAGAGCTTTTCGTGGTGTAAAAGGATTTCTACCCATGTCCTGTGGACAGCAGCTGGCCAAAGCATCGCTGTGTCTGATTTTGGCAACAGGCATCAAAACAGTATGCGAGATTTGAGTGTTTCAGATATTGTGTCCTGTTTTGCTTTGCAAAGCTCAGGCAGGAAAAGAGTCATTTGCTTCTAATTCATCTCTGAATGAGCAACAAAGTGTGAAAAATGAGAGTGTATCCAAACCACAGGAGTACAATATGTCACCTCTCTTTTACTGCATAAATGTCACCTGTTTTCCCAGTATCTGTAGACAAAAGAGAGTGATGGATACTTTATAAATATTTAGGCATGTTAGAAAGATGGGTGCAGAAAATGATTCTTTACATCTGAAATTTGTGTCTGAGTTATATGAGAGGAAACTTCAGTAACTAGGTTTTGATGGCTAAAATGACAGGTGAGGAGACCTACCCTAAATCCACCAACTTCCAATATTTATTTGTTTACAGCTTAAATCAGATATAAGTCTGATCTTTGTGGATTGGTTGAGTTTAGATTTCCATTGTTTGTTTTTCTTTATCAATGATCTTTACAGTTTAGGGGAGTCCCAGTGCACGTGCTTTGGACTGGAAGACGAAGAGGTCCCTCAGCCCATGGCTTAGAAAGTTAGGAGTGGGAAAAAACCTGAGCAACCCTGCTGGATGAGGATAGGTACACACAGAAAATTTACAAGGGGCAAATTCTTTGGGGAATGGGAAGAAGCTGTTTCTGAGGGAAATTTTCTATTCATTTTCTATAAATAACTCTCTTCAGTTCTCCCCACATCTCTATGATGGATGACTTGTAGCTGTTCTTCAATGTGTTGCTTTTTTTTCTTGTTCACATAATTACTTTGAAAGGTCAAGAGCCTAGAAGAAGTGTAAAAAAAAAAAAAAGAAAAGAAAAAATAATCTATTTTGCTGGACTTTCTTGGACTTCTGTAAGAAATACAACATACTGATGGAGTAATTTGATTCTGCTGGTTTCTTGTATGCATGTCAGAAAGGCATGGGTTTTATCACTTTTAATTTGGCGGTATTTTGGTTTGAGCTATTCTAATACAATGATCTATATAAGTACATCTGGTCCTTGCTAGAAGTGTGCTGAGCCCCATTTTGCCACCATTGTTATGGGCAGAAAGTGAATTTGCCTTTGGCAGAAGCAAAAACTCCTGAGAGTGCTAAGAAGGAGCAATTTTGTGAGGAAAGGAAAAGGTGGTCTTAATAAAACACTTGATTAATATTATTGCTGAATCTGAAAACATTTTATACTAGGGAAGGGAACCAGAAATACCATGCTAGAATACTGTTGTTCCTAATAATCTCTTTCTGAATGGGTGTGAGGTTTTAAAGTCAAGGGTTTTGACTTCTTCCCAAGCTCCCTGGTATTTCATGAGCTGCGGAACGATGAACGTGAAATCCAAAGGGGACTCTGTAAATCTATTACAGTGCATGCTGGGCTTGGGTTCACCTTCATTTTTAACATCACAACTTGGTTTATTTTCAGTAGGAACTAAGGTCTAGGCAAGAAATAGGGGGATTACTTCAGTATGTAAATTTTTTAACTGACTTTCTCTAGCTGACAGAGAGAAAGCAGAAGGATTCTGAACATGAGAACTTGCCTTGTAATCCTAAACCCATTGGAGGTGATGGGAAAACTAACAGTGCTTGCAGTAAAGCCAGGCTTTCATTCCCTAGCTTCAGGATTTTTAAGGGGGTGAAGATTTGACATCATGTCTTGTACCAGAGATGCACAAACAGTTTTCAGAAATCACTGATGCTCTCATGAAACATAGCCAGCTCTAGAACTGACTCTGCTCAGTTTTAATAACTCACATCAGCAGTGCTGTTGAGGATAAAAGTGAAGAAGTATTGTTGTTTTAATCCTCAGTGTATCACATCCTACTGAAACTGCAGCTGGCAGGATGTAGAATAAATTATAAAGTGCTGATTTAGTTATCTTTGTATTTAACTCTCCCTCTTTTGGGTACTTTTTCATGGCTATCCAATGCCCTTCTTTAAGTGTAGCTTCCCAGGTTGGTTGATTTATGACAGTTATTTTCATAGGAGAAATTGTGTTGCTGCATAACAAAAATGTAGTTGATTGTACAAGACAATAGTTCTTTCTCTCAGAGGGTGTTCTGGACTTTTCTGAACATAAGTTTATTAACCTCATTCTTTCAAGTAGTTATTAAAAGTTTTGTTCTTGCTTGTTTTGTGGGTAATGTTTAGTATAGAAGTGATGTGTGTAGCCTACCAATGCTTCCACGATCTCTAGTCTTGATGTTGACCTTCATGTTTTTCTCATGTTAGGAGTCAGGGGTTTAAACTTTAATTTTAAACCAACTTCCAAGATAAAGCTAACATAGAGTACCTGTGACATTTCCCCCCCAATAGTACTCCTTACTTTTCCTGATGCAGCCCAGCAGCTGGAATGATGCCTTCCAACTCAGCTCCTTGAGAGGATCCTACAGCCATAGCTCACTCTCAGTTTGGCAACATTAGTCATTGTTGCAGCTGAATTTCCAATTGGGATTCTTGGATTTGTGCCATCTGTGTTCCATGTCATTTTTGTCAGTGAACAAAGGTGTTGCAGATACAGGGACCTGTAAGTGAAGTATTCTGAAGAAATAACTTTTGAGTTTGATTAGTTAATTACTTAAACCCTAACTATGGTATCTTTTACAGAAGAAAATTATTAAGCTGGAGTTACTGCCTGATGTCATCTTTAACCATTTACATTGATTCTCTGATGAATATATTGCTAAATCTGTTAATGGTGTTTCCTTGGGCATGGTGGCAACTTAAGGCAAAAAATGTGATCTCTGTGCTGGGGCAAATCAGCTGGCCTTTTCTGAAGGATTTTCTTCCACAGCCTGGGCATGGAGATCAGCCTGGTTCTTTAGCTCACAGAGATGGTACTTCTGTTTCCTGTTACATACAGGGAGGTGTGTGAATGTCTCTAGTCATCACATCCATCCTTAAAAAACAGTTTGACCCTTTTCTTTCTCCATCTGGCTGCAACACAGTGATGCTGGTTGTTTTGTCCGGTACAGTCCCCACCCAGGAAAGGGCTCCAGAAAATCATTCCTTTATTGCAGAGTTGAATAGGGAATTAACTTAGCAGTGGTGCATTAATGGAACAGCAGTAAGAAATACAAGTTGGGAAGGAGTAATTTCAAGTAACTTTATAGGAAGATAATATTCCCTATGCTTATTTACAGAATATCCAAGTAGTTTTTCTTGTTCCTTAGTTAGGGTTGATCAGACCAATAGTCAAGCTGTGGAGAATGGAAACAGCTTCTTATTTGTCAGACTTGACCACCAACACAGAATTCTTTAAGAATTCTGCTATTTTATAGAACAAAGCTGACTTCTTACATTTTTTTTTTTTACCTTATATTTGGCATCTATTCCCTTAGATAGTCTGATGGAAAATGTTGCACAATTCATGCATTTAGTTATGTTAACAGTATTTGTAGTGAGTTACAGTGCATTACACTAAGGAAGAAGTTTAATTTTACTTCTTTACCTAGCTATAAAATAAACTTTTATACAAATGAAAACTTGAAAGCTTAGGAAAATATTTTTCTTTCTCTCTGAAATTACACAGCATCTCAGCTTGAAGCACGTTTTTGCTGTAGGCCCCTTGTTCATACGACTTGGAGTATTTTTAGAGGTTGACTGGAGCTTCAAGAAAAGAAACTTCATCTGGATGACAGCTTCCATCTCTTTAAATTAGCTAAAAAGAAGAAAAGAAAAATCTATTTCTGATTTTTTAAAAATTGTTATTAGAGAGCATAGCCATTGCAATTTCATGTGAGGTCTCTAGAAGACCCATGCTGTTGCATTTTCTTGGCATTAGCTGTAACTTCTTTTGGACTTTTGCTGAAGTCAAGGTTTCTAATTCAATTTCCATGGGCTAGTGGAAGCTTGGTGAACTTCAGATGGGATCTCACCTGAAATAAATAGATGGTAGATTCTGTTCTCTTATCTGGGTTTTCTCTAAAAAACAAACCCAAAAAAGTTGATCAAGGAAGAGAAAACAGCTTGTCAAGTCAGCTCGTGACTTCACAAGCAACGTGTCCTATTCAGAGGGCTGTTGCCTCTCTCCAGTTTACTTTCCGTCCTTTCACAGGTAGCACTGCTCCACTTGCCCTTGCTCCAGTCTGCAGCAGGTATTTTGGGATGCTTCTCAGGGACAAACCTGAGAAGGGAGAAGGGCTTTGCTTCCCAGGGAAACATGACTGTGAGGAAGGACATAATAGAATCATCAAATCATAGAATGTCCTGAATTGGAATGGACCCACTGGGATCATGGAGTCCAACTCCTGTCTGTGCACAGGCAATCCCTTTTGGGTGTTTGCATGTTGAATAGCAGGCAAACGAATCACGGGAAAATACAGCACTCTTTGGTTTGCTGTTTTCCTCAGAACAGGCAGCTAATTGTACAACTACCTTTATAATATCAGGATTGTTATTAGAGTGTGTGATTAGGGTAGGCAGATATCCTCAGGCTGTGCCTCCTTTCTGTATTTTTTTTCCTCTGCTGTATTTGGAGTTTCAGGACATTCAGGACAATCTGGATGAAGCAAGAGAAGAGGGAATGCCTGCAGGTGGTGTTCTTGTGCCAGTCCTTAATAGAGATTCTTGTCTGCAAACCAGAAGCTGTTTTAGAAGGATGTTATTGTTCACATCAATGATTTGCAGATGGGCAAGGTGCATCATGGAGGATCTGAGATAAGGTCGCACAGGTAGTCATCAGTTTGCAGGGTGTTTGGACACAGCCTAGCTCTTTTGTTGGCTCCACAATAAAGCTAGGTGAAAGTACATTCAAATTTTAAATGAATTTAATGGTGATGACTGTTTGTGTTAAGAGAACAGAGTCAGTGTGATCCCACTGAAGGCAAAAGGGTTTGACTAGGGAATGATACAAGGCCATTTCAGGAGCATGAAGAATTGGAGGTTCAGCAAAACACCTGCTTTAGAAATACTGTCCTGTTAATTCACTTGGGCTTGCCTGCTTGCTGAGATGAGTCACCCATACAAATCAATCAAATCCTGTTTGTAGAGTAGTCTCTTTGTATTTATTTATGGGAACAGAACCTCTCTCTCTCTTAATCCTGTGTCAGAGTCTTTAGGACATTGCTACTATATGATGAAACTGAATATTTTTATTGAATCTATTGTGTAGTGCCACTGGACCTGAATAGGAGAAATGATACTGGAGAGAACATAAAAGGAGTTTCTTTACTTTTTAGATGGGCATATGGGAGTTCATTACCAGTAAACCTGCTTTGAACAGTGCTGATAAAGAAGAGGTTTAATGAGGCTGGGACCGTTTGCAGAAAATTAGTCGGCATTAGGGTAATATTCCTTCAGGGAGCGTTTATAATGCCTGCAGGAATGTGGGGTGGGTGGGTTGGATTCCGGCACAACCTTGCAAGCTTTCAGCTGCCAGCACATGGTGCACCTGCATGTTCCCCTCTCTGACCTCAGAGCTGGCTTGAAAAGCTCTGGCATCTGAAGTGTGAGGGAAGAGCAAGGGTTTTTGTGACCAAGAAAAAGCAAATCCATCATTTTCTTGATGCATAGGAGGATACTGGATAATATTTTGGGGATGTGCTTTTTAGTGGTTTGAGTCTTGTTTTTTTTTTCTTTTACTTTTATTGAAGTAGTCTCTTAAAGATCTCAGAGGTATGTCCAAATAGATGAATATGTTCAGTTGTATTCAGTTAAAAAAATTGGTTAGTTGGCAAGACTCAAGAAAATAATTTCATCCTCTGTTGCTTATCTCAGTAAGAATGTTCTCCCTGTTCTCCCTAGCAGTTGCAGATTCAGGCATGACAGCTTCGGCATTTATCTCCTTCGCAGCAGTCTGGGATAGCATCTCATGTTCAAATTGCAGTGATGTGGAGATAAAATGTAAATACTGCTGTACAGGGGTTGCCACTTCATAACACTTTACTTCATAACTGGTATTTGCAGTAGTAACTTGCAGATTGTAAGTGCATGGAATTCACATTGCTTGGAATCAACTGTGTTGTAGTTACACTTTGCTTTGTCTTCATCAAATATCACAGAGTGGCTAAGCTTCACTGCTTATGAACTTCCTTATCAGTAATTTAGTGGTATAAAATTGTGCTTATTAAATGCACAGATTTTCCTTTTTGGAATTTAGAAGTCACTCCCTTTGGCATCTATAGCTTATTTCTTGCAATCTACTTAATTGAGTAGCTTCTCTGTTTATCTTAAAATGCAGATAAATGGCTTTCAGAGCAGTGTTTATAGCTTAATAGTTCCTGAAATAAGAGTCAACATTATCTCCTAGACTCTACCAGTCATAACTAATGATCCCTCTGCTTACACTGTTGAGCAAGTCAGGAGACACTGAACTCTGCAGAGAGCAAGGGCCCTGTGCAGTGGGAGGATAGTTTGTACGTGATGGCGCCTGGTAGACAAGGCTTTCGTGGCTCAGTAGTGTTAATTGGGAACCAAAATTTGTCCTCAGCCACCTCTAACCTCCTATCACTGAACTGTTCTTCTACAAATATGGATGCAGACCCGAGGGTGAGTTGACAGCACACAGTAGTCTTGCTTCCCTCATTGTTTGAAAGAAACAATACCAGTTTTGCGTCAGTTCTGCCCATCAGAGGACATCTTGCAACATGAGACCTCTGCAGAAATTTGGGATATTTTTAATGTTTGAAACAGCATTGGCAGGCAGCCTAACACAGGCATGGTGTTGAGGGCTGAAAGAGGCTGAGAAAATAATTAGGCAGCTGGTGATTACTGTGTTTTGTCCTAGGGCTTTTTTTCATGACATTTTAATGTATCACTGAAAGTAAGATGCATTTATATATTTTCCTGATAAGTCCTTTGGCTTGGTTCCTGAGTGGAGAGTGGTAGACTCTCCTTTCTAATAGGGTTAAGTGCATGCTTCAGCAAGAAAGAGGGGAAAGAAAGAAAGAGAGAGGGGAAAGAAAGGAAGGAAAGAATGAGTAGATTTCCCACCCATAAGAAATGCTGTAATACCACCAACTTGGGAACAAAAGTTGCTTGTTTATCAATGAAATTTTAATAACATGGGGAGTGACAATGTCTCATGGCATTAAGCATTAATATTCTTCTGTAATTCTGTCAGCTTGTTAATACAGTCTTTTACCTGAGATTTCTTAATGTGCAGGAAGAAATTGGAAATTGCAATAATAGGTGTAGTGAGATGGATATTGCCCTTGAAGTATTTGAGTCAGGACAACAGTCTGGTTTCAAATAGGCAACCCAGCAGCCAGCTTTTGCTGGCTTTAGGTGAATTTTAGCTAGTGATATACAAAGGAGCCTCCATACCTAATTCCTATGTCTGTACAGCTATTGAGTCCACTGTTTTGAGAAGCTGATTAAATGTAAACATTTCGGTGGGCGAGTGGTTGTAAAAGGAACTGTATATGAAAGCTGTTCCTACTTAAAGAAACTTATATCTGTCTTGTTTATGCTTCAGCTTCCGTGTTTTTCATTGTTTTTCTGAGCTTTCACATTATCTTAAGTTCTGAGCTTTCTGTTGGCTGCAGCACAGTCTGGGTAGCACCACGTATGGTACAAAGGCCACACTATACAGAGAGAGCAAATTCAAAACAGTGCTTACAGCTTTGAAGGTGTTTTTATTGGACATTGCCATGAATGGACTACAAGGGACACAAGGTGGAGGAAGCAGGATGCCCTCGGAGAGCTGAGGAAGAGGAACATAATGGCTGCCAGGAGCACCACCACGCAGTCCAAGCAGTGTCCAGCTGGACCATGTTACACCATTGTGCTGACAGAAGATTGCATGTCAGATATCTTTTTCATGTGGTACACGTGGTCCTGCTAGCCTGTACCAGTGGCTTTCTAAAGCTGGGATGCAGCAGGAACAGACCGAATAGTATGGAGGAGGCAAAATTCAGCCATTGCCTCTGCTGGTATCAAATAGCTCCAAAAAAGCATGTGTAAGGCTCCAGAAAAGGAAATAAGTATCCATAAAGACAATATATGCAAATGTTTTGAAAGAGGAAATTGGAGGCAGCCTTTTTATTTTGCAGTTGATGTTGTGTAAAGTTTTGTTCCTTACCTTTTCCTCTTTAGATCAAATCAAACATCCAGGTGCCTCTCTCTGGTTATTATTACCGGTTTCACTCAGTACCCTGAAGAGTTCTATATGAAATCAGTTGAAAGTCTGTATAGTTCCAGATTGGTTTTGAGCATTTTCTCATAGAAATATAGCTCTTATTTCTTTGGAGATAATCCCATTGGTAAATAGCAGCAGCAATAAACCTTCCAATGAGAAATTGGATATGTAGCTCTGAATGTGTAGATATCTCTCATATTCGTTACCAGTTTCCAAACATGGAATTAGATAAGGTAATGATGGAGCAGAAACTGAAGTATCATTTTGCAGAGAAGAGCACTTAAGTACAAAATTCTGTGAGCATGTTCTGACTGCAGTGTCCAATGTTTAGAGCTTAATATCAGAAAGAAAAAAACTTGTTTAGTAACAGTAGCTGTAGGTCATCTCTAACAGTTATTTACTAGCATTGAAATGATGCTGTGTGTTAGGGGAAGGAGGTGTGATATATTAAATGACCATGTTACCTGGAATAAATAGCAATTACCAGATTAGTTTTCATTGTGTTACAGTTGAAAGCTACTTAAATTCTTTAAAGACTGTGAAATAATAATCTATGAGTTTGGGGTTTTTTTTAACATAGTATTTTTTTGTTATATATCTGTGTGGCTCACAACTATAGGGATTTTTAACAATGGTTACTTGACTTGTAAGACAAGTATCAGGATAATTAATTACTCTCAACTGTTTTGTCTCTCTATCTTGGAGTGAAATTCTTGCTATCTTTCCATTACAAGATGAAAGGTTGTATATAGTTTTTGTCAAGTTTCCTATCTTCTTCTATGAAATGCTATGATAAAGCCTATGTGTCCTTGTGGCAACTTCATGACCTCTTTGGTAGACCTTTCACTGAAAAAAACCTACTAAATGCTGGTTGTGACCCATCTCTTTTAGTAGTCTGTTCCCTATCAGCATTTTTTGCTTTGCCTGCAAAGTAAATAAGAGGAACCCTAAAAAACATTGCGACCTTCTTGTGATTGAGCTCATTGGAAAGCAGGCATTGAGTTGGATAAATGAGAGCCAGGCTGCAGTGGTGTGTCCTGTATCACAGGTAGACCCACTTGAAAGGGAGGTGTAAAGCTGAAGGCTCTAGCTCCAGTGTGCATTTCACACACTGACCTTGGAAGCTGCTGTCAACCATCTGGAAATAGTTACAGAGTGTGTATTGCTCAGAGTAGTTATTTCATTTGTAATTCCAGGATTTTCTTTTTTCTTCCACCTTTCTACTGTCATATCCCATGTAGCCTGAACATTGCTTTGTGCCTGGCTGAAATGATATTGTTTGCCAGCTTAAAATCAAAGGGAGTACAGAGAGGGACAGCTGAGCTCTATTAGGCAGAAGCAGTCTGGACCACATTTCTTTACTGCTGAGTAACACTCCACAGGTGCAGGATTAGCTCCATGTATGGTACTGTGTTTGCTTAGCAGAGCCCCTGAGCTGTCTGCTGCCTCCTCATGTCACTCTCATCTTTGGGGAATCTGGCAGCAGTGTAGCAAGCCCACAGAAACCCAACATAAGTAGAAGGCTTAGCTTTTCAGCTCACAAGATTTTTTCCTCCCTTTTTTCCCCCCTCTCTCCTCCTTTTTTCTTCCTTCTTCCTTTTTGTTTGTTTTTAATTTTTAAAGCCTGGTTTGAGCAGTACACTAAAGAGACTGAACCCCTCTCCTCCAGAACAGTGACATTCAGTGGCTTTGTAGGAAGCTCAAAGAGAGAAATGTGTGAGAGAACAAAATCAGCATTGCTGGCATGCTGGAGAGAGACAGCAGTGGTGCTCTGCAATAGGACAAGGGGTGATGTGCCCAAACTGAAACACAAGTTCCATCTGAACAGAAGGAAGAACTTCTTTCCATTGAGAGTGGCAGAGCACTGGAACAGGTTGCCCAGAGAGGTTGTGGAGTTTCCTTCTCAGCAGATATTAAAAAAACACTTGCTTGTGCTCCTGGGCAACCTGCTCTAGGTGAACCTGCTTTAGCAGTAGGGTTGGACTAGATGGTCTCCAGAGGTCCCTTCGAACCCTTCACTATGTGAATCTGTGTGTGAGAGAGGTGGTGGATTTGTGGAGAAAATATTGCAGATGAAAGATTTCCTATTACCTTTTTTGGTGAGGAATTGGAGGCAGGGGAAGACTTTTCAGAAGACCTAGTAATTGGCATTCAGCCTGAAAATGAATTTAGAAGGATGTTTCTCATATTCTCCTGAAATGTGCTTTTATATTGATCTTTGGGTTTGATCTTAATTTAGAAATAAAAGTTTTGGCAATGATAGACCAATTTTGATGCCAGGTTTGCATTTAGAGGTGAATTACACATCTGGGACTGGTTGTAGGCTTAGCAAGAGACGCCTTTCTGTCTAATTTTAAAGGTACTTCGACAATCTGTAGTGCATGTGTATGTCAATAATGCTTATTCAAATGCTGCATGTGTTCTAGACATTTAAAATGCTAGTTAATTGGACAAACAGCCAAATAATAAAAATAAATGCACTTTCTTTACTAAAACCAACCAGTTTTACATTTAACCAGTATTTCTTGCTTCATGCTCTGCAGAGAAAGTTGTAAGGAGAGAAAGGTGGTCACAAAACTCTTGAAAACTTCTGGTCAAGAATAAGAGCACATGGGATACAAGTTTTAAGGGTGTCTGCAACTCACTTTTTATTTCTTAGACTTTGAGGTGCTCTATGAAATGCATTTATGAAGATGTGGCCATAGAACATCGGAAAAAAACCCAAAGGAAACAAACCCAGTGGGACTGACAGCTGATTCCTTCTCTTGCAGAGAATGGAGTGGGTGGGAGAGTGTGGCAGCCTGCCAGCAGGGACCTGTTGATGGTTTGGTGGCGGTGTCACTGGGTGCAGGTGGCATGTTCCTCCTTCCTGCCCAGACACAAGCTCAACAGATGCTCTGAAGAGTTCAGACAGTGAAATGCTTGTAGGCTGCTCGAGCACTTCAGAACTGTAGTGCTTATGTCTGTGGTCAAGATTGATTATTGTTGTTCCACGCATGCAATTAATTTCTGTTTGCAGTAGAGATGCTTTGCTCCTCCTTTAAATGGATTTACTTGTTTTCTGTCAAAGTGAGTAAGTCAGTGACACTTTCTGTTGCATTTGGATGCATTTTCAGAAGATAAGATTTGTGCCTCAGCCCTCCTTCAGGAGCACAAAGATCTTCTTCATCACATACGGTTTCTACACAGGCAGTTCAAGTCCCTACTCAGCGTGTGTGGTAAGGCCAACAGTAGCAGCAGTCAGTTCAATTCAGTTCAATTCAGTCCCTGGTTTGCTTGTTTCACAGGGCAAGAATTTATACTGTCACTTGTTCAGTTATTTAAAACACTGCTTGGCCTGGTGACCTGGCAGGGTGGCATTTCCCTCCAGGAAGAAAAGTTCTTACAGCTCCTTGAGCGCTTCATTCAGCAGCAGTTAGCTGCTGAGTGTGTCGTAAACACGTGGGATTTAGAGATGCCCGTGGCATCCACCCATGAAAAACCATCACAATACACTGTGATTTGTTCAGACACTTAGAGAGTCTCTCCTTCTGGGAGATAGACAGGCACTTGAGGAAAAGTGAGGAGGGCAGCTTGTAGGAAACATCATGATCCCCATGATTTGGGAAGCATTTATGATAAGCTAATCAATAACCAAAGTTTAAAGAAAGTTATGTACCTATGGCTATACAGTTTTAAAAAGCCCTTAAAATATAGCATGCTTATACCATAAGATGGCTATATGATGGTTTTAGTTTTATGAATGTCTACATTGTTGATTTTATGAGAAGTGAGAGGGAGCAGCTCCAATGTAGTAGGCTTAAGGAAGGAGTTAAGTGATTTGTGAAGCAGGTTGCTCTTTAGCCTGAGCTGGGGATATGTCATGTCTACTCATGAACAGCCAAACCCAATCAATTAGAAGGGCACCAGCACCTCTGAATAATGTTGGCACTGTTCTTCTGCAGGCATGGCATGTGCACATGCTTGTTATATTTTAATATGCAGGTGCAGTCTTTGATGTTGGGGTGAGAATGGGTAGCTGGTATTTTTATTTTCCAGGCACTATTTTTGTCTTGACTATTGGTGTGATGCTCTTGGATTTCTTTTCACTAGAAAAGGGAACAGGAGTGACAGTGATTTGTTAAACATATCAAAGAGTGTTAGAGCTGTCTGTTGCTGTTTCTTTTAAATGCCATTGTCTGAACACCTCAATCTAAATATCATCTGAAATGGTAATCAGTAAAAATCTACATCTTGCCAACTGCAATTTTTGATGCTTTCCTAAAGATCAGGTAGCAAAGCATAGTTCAGTAGTAATGGCTATCACACTGCATTGCTTCTTGTCTGTATTGGGATTTTTTCCCCTGTTGCTGGTATTCATGAGAGTTTTCAAGATTGTTTGTAGTGATGTTTGCATCATCTCCTGATGGAGATGGTGTTTGCTGCTTGGAACTGCAAATGCACGTGGAGATTTGCAGCTTAAAAACAGAAATAACTAGCTTTTTAGCATGTCAGTTTGTTACAATGGATGTATATGAGGGTACAGCTATTTTCAAACAAGTTTTAATTATTCTGGTGGTTTTATGTCAGATACTGTTTACTATGTTTTGGATCAAAAATATTCAGGTCTTGGCATCTGACCTTTCCTTGTGTTTTATCATAGCCTTGAATATCCAGCAAAAAAACCCCTTATTATCCTTTTTTCCTTCTCTATTACTTGATTGTCACCAATAAAAAGTGTTTTACTGTAACCTCTTGACTATTTTACACAGTAGATCAGGCTAAGTTAAGAGGTGTAATTTATTTCAACTTCTTCAACTGCACTGTGTTTTCATTGCTGACTATTTGCCAAAAAACTATCCCATGGAAATTCTGTTATCTGATGACTGTAAAGTACAGTGAGTTCACAGTAGTTATTTCCCTTTACTCTTTAAACAATCATGTTGGTGGTATAACTCTGGCTTGGTGTGAAGTCTTCAGGCTGTAGTTTATGACAGAACATACGAAATAGTAGCAGGGTGGTTCATGACACTTTTGTGTTGTAATAAAAGTATGATTTGAGGAAAAGCACACATCCATAGGCTACTGCAGGGTATAGATGAAGTAACCTTGTGATTTAAAAATTCCATCCAACAGTTTTGTCAAGGTGACTGATATTCTTTTGAGGTTTGTATGTTTGCTGTTTGGATTTTTTGTTTGTTTTGTTGGATTATTTTGTGGTTTGGTTTGTGAGGGTTTTTTCTTTGGTTGGGTTTTGTTGTTGCTTTTGGGGAGGGGGAGTGTTGGTTTCTTTAATTTAATTACTGTTTAGGCACTTTTGTATGAGTGTATTTAATTTTCAGTTCAAAGCAGCAGTTGAAACCACCATTCCATGATGCATAAAGCTTCCAAGATGTGCATCCTCTTTGAAACAGTGGGCATCACTCCCCATCAGTGGGTGCTGTTGGTAGCCCAACATTGTTATTGGCATGGGAAAATATGAATGGATGAAGTGTGTTAATCTGAGGCTTCAAATACCCTATTTAGAATGAGGAACAAGTGCAGCACACTTCTCTTCTGAACAGACATGGTTGTAGCCTTTAGTATCTGTTTCAGGGAGGAGCAAGTCTGACTGTTGCTCCTGGCAAACCTGTGCAAGGTCACAGAGCATCTGCTTTTTCACTGCATAGACAGCACAAATCACACAGCTGTGGCACAGAAGTCAATCTACAAAGATAACTATTTCTAATTATTCATTCTCTGGGAATAGGATGGCTTAAGATTTGGACTACAGAATACAGAGCTTTTCACCTCTTACATTACCCAACTTATTGAATCAGCCCAGTGCCCCAAGGTCATTACCATCTTCTGGCTGTGGGCTGGTGTGACATGAGTTACTGGGCTTTATCCAGGTTCTAGTGGAGACATTCCTGTCCAAAGTGCACAACTATGGCTACAGTTGGCAGAAGCTGAAGTGCTCCATGGCAGCCACAGCAGAGAGCTTGAGGACTGAATGTACACTAAGAGATAGGCCATCTAGATATATAATATTCTTTTTTTTGCACTTACATGAGTCAATACAAAGCTTAAATAGGCAGTTTTCCTTCAGTGTGCCAGGAACCACTGTCTTACAGACCTGTCGACCCAACATTAAACAGCTTTATTTAGAAGAAAGACACAATTTATCCTGCTGGTTACTTCACTGATTGCAGAGTGAGGATCCGTGATCACTTTTTTGTCAATTAAAAAATGATAGCAAAACAAACTGAAAACCTTTGAAGGGTTTCCCACATGAGAAGGTCTTTAGATGCAAAACCAGTGCTCATAGGTTAACCACGAAGTCCAGGAGAGACAGGAAACAAAATAGAAGAATTAATCCTAAGAAAAACTATTTGTTAGCATGGAGGTTAGTAGGGGTTTAGACTAGACATTAGTCATTCTTGTGGTCATCCAGGATAATGCTTTCATTTTACAGCACTTTAGTTTCCTCACTTTCCTTCTCCTGGCCTCAGGATCTTTGTAGACATGCCTTTCTCTAAAGGAGCTCAGGTGAAGCAAAGCATGGGGAGAGATATGCAGTAACACACTTGGAAAATAACAGTAGCATGATGCTTCTGAGCACAGTCCCCATTGTCAGGTAGAGATTCATAACTGAGGTCATCACATCACAATTTGGAGTGGTCCCAGTCCTACAGAGGAAAATATTTCTCAAAAGCAGTACTCCAGAGAGACATAAAAGCCCTAGAGGTCACCTGCCTGTCCTTGTGATGAAAGATGCTTTGTACATGCTGGTGAATTTTAGTGGAAATCAACTAAATTTGGTGAAGGTGTAGCAGTCTGATGGTGATCTTCAGGTTCTTGACTGTTTCAATTAATTACCTGATTGTTTCTATGGACTTAACAGTAAATCAAGAAGTTCAAGCCTGCTCTTCAACTACTGTTGGAGACAGCTGTTTGTAACTGACTCTTTAATAAGATTACTTACAGGGAAGCAAAAGGAAAGTAAGAAACTGCCAATTGAAGCTTTTCATGCTCATCTCATTTTTGTCTTTGAGGTTTAAAATATTCACAAGTACTGAAAGCTGATATTTGAGAGTAGAGCTTGGGGGGATGTCACTTAAACAGCTCCTAGCTCATCACCAACATCTCTAGCTGTACTCCACCAGCTCCATGGAGATTCAGTACACTTGGTACTTTTAGAAATAATCACCTCCATATATTTCAGTGTTGTTCATTCTACAACACATTCTTTCCTTTTACTGTGTTTATAGGGTTTTTTTTTAAATGGAAATAAAGTATTTCTCCTTATTTCTGCTTACACAATTCGTGACAGAAAGTACTGTTGAACTTGAAAGAACCTTGCTTTCTGTTAACTCTGTTAAATTGTATGCTCATGTTCTGCTCTGCCTGGAGTACCATAAACCCCACTCTTTCATGGGGTTCTGTCAATGTAGATCTGTGCCAAGTACAGAGACAAAGAAAGTGCAAAGATGTAACCAAGGATTTGACCTGAGGAATGCAATAGGAGACAAGCTGTACCTTCCAATCTGGAAAGCACAATATATCTCTTTGGCAGCAGCAGAACTTGAACATCAGCACCTTTGAGTGAATGCCACTGATGCTCAATAAGCCTCAAAGAAAGCCACTACAGAAAACTGCTCTCTGTGAAACACCTGATTCAAATAACTTCCTCAAATTTTGGTGGGTGGAAATACTTTAAAGCCTTCATTCTAAGTCTTGCAATCCAGTTTAGAACTGTTTCTTCCTCTCCCCTTCTACTTATAGCCAGTTTTCTGGACAACATGCCCTTACGAAGCTCTGGCAAATTGAACATGGAGACCAGAAAAGAAGATGGTGAGAGCACAGCACCTGCCCCTCCACAGAAGAAGCTGTCCTGTCAGTGCCATCACCATTGTCCTGAAGACTCAGTCAACAGCACTTGCAGGTTTGTGGGATATGTATTTGGTGGTGAAACATGGGAAAACTTATTTGTTGTAGCTCAGCAGTCCCAAGTTGGATGTTGCAGTTTTTGTTTAAGCAGTAATGCATAAATGAATTGTTTGTATAGTGTCTAAAACACAGAGGTGATTTTTACTTAGATATCAGCTACATGTTTATATTTGTGTTAGGGCATTTACATCTTTCCAGTTGTAGATAACACTTGTATTCATTCATTGCATATAAAATATTCTGAAGGGAAGAGTTTGTTTTTGAAGGTGCATGCAGTTAAGGAGAGGAGACAGTGGGGATACAGTGAAATGTCAGTAAATGCTTATAAATATGTAATCACTCTCTATGGAATACCATTATAAGTGCCCTGTTCTTGGTGTGTGTCTTTGCATTGGCTGAGCTGTCTTTTGTGGGTCCTCAGGGCTTTGGGTTTTTTTTTTCTTGTTTCCATGCTAAAAGGAAAGTGCTCATTTTCTTGAGGTGAAGTGTTATTTTCTTGTAGAATCATAAAAAGGTTGGAGTTGGAAGGGACCTTTAGAGGTCATCTAGTCCAACCCCCTGCTGTGAGCAGGGACACCTGTAACTTGGTCAGGTTGCTCAGAGCCCTCTCCAACCAAACCTTGAAGGTTTGCAGGGATGGGGCATCCACCACCTCTCTGGGCACTGGATTATACTAGCTATGGGTGGATTATTATACTGGCTATAGTCTTCTCTTTGGTTTTGTGTTGTGTACTACAAACTTCTCATTTAGGTTGGATTTTGCTTCCTCAGATTCTTCTGCCCCCCTGGGGGATAGAGGCATGTCCAGATGTGCAGAGTCCCCTTGAAGGCTTAGCCTTGGTGTGTGTTGCACTGGCATTGCTTGAAGCAGCAGATGGTACTTTAAGGGGACAAATTGCTGTTCCCCCACCCAAAAGCAGCTCTTGCTGGACATGTACTATTGCTGTTGAATAAGGATAGCAGTTGAAGACCTGTCTTAGCTGGAGGTGCATGTACAGTTTGCTTTAGCTGCAACACAAGAGGATGACTTCCACATGAGGAATTCAAACTTTGCTTACTTAAAGCAGATAAGATACTGGAGATATTCACCATAAGATATAGCCTGATGGAGTTGTAGGAATGTGAGCCCAGCTGGACTTGCTGGTCAGGTATGCAATGCTGCTGGAGGTGAGATAGTCTGACACTGTGTCAGCTGTTCAAGGTAGTGCATTAAATTATAGATGGGGAAAGCCTAAAGTTGATGAAGATACTGATTGCTTTGTTGGATTTTTGTGTGTTTTGTAGCCTAACTTACCTCTATTCAGCCTGCAGTTTTACACTGAAGTGTACCAAAGTTTTGATGACAGCTGCAAATATCATCTCCCCTTTCTGTCCTCTTCCTTCAAAACCATGCTGTAGCCAGGAGTTGGACCTAACTGCTGCCACATGGAAGTTTAAAACAACTCTAAAAACCCACTCTGATACCAATTTGCAGATCCCCTGCAGTGAATCAGCTGTTTCCTGTTCCTGCCTACCAAGGGCCACTGCTTCCACATGTGTTGTCTCACACATGCAGTAACAGGGAAGTTGCAGATGATTTTTAAATCCATGAATTAGGAAGCACAAAGGGATCATGTTAAGGAGCCCACTGAACAAGGTTTATACCACAGGTGGGGAGGCCTGCTGCTGCACATTGCTTTATAGGGACCATTTGCCTTAAGTATTCTTCACATTCCCAGGAACTATGAGTTCTATTAAAATGGATTCTCCCTCACTGCAATACTTTAAAAAACTCTCTTGGGAGTCCCCCTTGCAGTGTCAAGTACCAAACTTGTTTTTAGGTGTTAGTGCCCAAGCACAGGCAGTTATATGGTAATAAAACACAAAATTATAACCCCTTTTGTCTTCCTAATCTTTGCATATGTCTGGCTTGAATGTTCTGCTTGAGTGACAAAATTGCTTTTCCAATTTAGACATCAAAATAATAATTGAAACTGGAATTTACCCATCAAATATCAATCACTTCTCTGTCCAGAAAAATGGAAACAGTCAAAAGACTTGCATTAGAGCTACTCCTCTTTCCTATCCTGTGCTGTCACCTGAGCAGCATCCACCTTGTCACTTGTCCAGTGAGCAATAGCACAAGTGAAATATTACTGAAGAGTTTGGAGTAATACAAACCAAAAAAAATTATATTAAGTTAAATTGTTTACCCTGCCTTTGTGGCTTGTCAGCAATAATTCTTTTCAGGATGGTAATCATTGCTATGGCTTCCCCTACCTCGGGGTGAGAGCTACAGTACAGAGAGCAGGGGTACAAAGGACACAACATGCCTTGTTTTCCCTTCCTCTGCTTAACTGTTAAGTTTGTATTCATTTGCTTCTTAAATTCCCTACTATGCAGCTGGAATTATGGATAAAAAGTGAAATAGGACATGACAGAGAGAAGAGGGTCCTGTATACTGTAAAGGAGGGTTCCCCATATGGCAGTCCAAGCAGCTTCGATCACACTGTGTCTGTCCAAGGAATAAATGAACTGCTCCAGAGTAAAAGTTATTGCCTTAATAACCTGCTTCCCTCAGCTAGAGCCACTAAAAGCCTTTTACAGTTTATGTTTTGAGAAAAGTCAAGCCTCCTGTCAGGTCTATGAGTCTGTTAAGCTTTGAGCTGTGCTTGGACCTGCAGAGCTTGCCTCTGCCAGCCCTGGAGGGACAAACCAGCATGTGCTGTGGCACCCAAGGGCCTAGCAGAGCCCTAATGCTCAGGAAGTTTACTGAACACATCCATAGCCAGGGCTTGGGCTCTGGAGAGCATCAGGCACTGTCTCTTCTGAGGCTCTCACCCAAGTGTAGAAGCCTTTTGTGTGCCCAAAAGCAAGGAGGGCTCTGAAAGTTCAGTGAGAAAGCATTTCCAGCTGCATTTAAATTAAACCCCTCAGAATAAAATAGCCAGTCCTGTTTCAATCACCATTAAAAATGTCTCATACAAAGCAGTCTGCCATCCCACCTGATTTTGGTCTGCTGCTACAGGTATTTATCTGTTAAAGTAGAGATGCTGCCTGTAGTACTGCTAGTCTGAGTGTTTATATAAAAATGAGGACATCTGGTGGCCATTTCAAATCCTCTCCTTCATTGTATTTTTGGAAATGTAGAAGTCAGTATGGTTTAGCCACATCTGTATCAAATCCTCTGACAGCCTGAGTTCCTATACTGAATTTCCCCTTCTTTGTACTTCCCCAGCTTAAGTCCAATATTACTTCAGGGAGCTAAGGCCAACACTGCAGCTTACCATGCACATTGCTATCTGGATCAACAGCAAAGCAGTAGCTGGAGGTAGAGTGTGCTTTAGTAAATGGGGCAATCCATGAGCACAAGAAGTTTTGGAAGACCCACAACAGAGTCATCTCTTTAAGAGAGGGTTAGTGTGAGGGAGCAGCGAAAGGAGGTCAAGCCAGGAGCTGAAAGCAATGCTAGGGCCAGCCATATCCTCACCAACTAGGACCCCATTTCCCCAAAGGTACCTGAACACAATGGGCAGGGACAACTCCCTTGATGGCTCTTCAGAAGGCTGGCAGTAATCTTGAGACAGGTATTCCATCACTCAGGGAGAGGTTTGATGCTCAGACCTGGGCTTAAATGGATCCCCTGAGTAGGCGATGTGTATTGGGGGTAAGGGTGAAGGGTAGAGGATGTCCCTGGTAGGGCCACTCTGAGCAGCTGAAGCTCATTAGTGCACTGAAGGCCCTGACAATTAAGATTTTTGCAGAAGATTTGCAATTCTCTGCTTGCAAAGGGTGTGTTAACCTGCAGCATGTCGAAACTTTATTCTTCTTTTTGAACATCTGTGCAATTCATAAAAGGCTTTCAGTTAAGAAGCTCAAAGCTGCTTTGAACACAACAAGGACTTTGTTTTACTGTTCCATTTCAAGTGTTGTGTGTACAGAGTGAATGCTTGGGCAGTTGTGTCTAATCATAATTAATTGGATATTTTAAAAAGTAGTGTTAGATTTAATTGGCTTTGACTGTAATGGGATTGCAGTAAAGGCAGAGGCTGATGAGGTGCCTTGTTGTACTCTTATTTTCCATTCACAAATAAATGCTGACAGTTTTAATGACTGGGCTGACAGAGTTTAATTTCTTATGGATTGCCTACTGATCTTGATTAAGTTTCTGATCATCTATATCTTGAGGTAGTTTTGGTTATCTAAAGCAATAAAATAATGAAGTTGTCTTTCCAGTGTTACCAGAGGTGTTCATTCACTTCAGTGGTACTATCTTCATTCTCCAGATACAGAATTTTCATTGTAGTTAGGTATGTAGAAAGAAGACGACTTCAGCAGTGAGCCAAAACACTGAGTTCAGGCAGCTTTTCTTTTAAACAACTTTAATTTTTAGGTTAAAGTTGAATATTTTCTGATAAAGGATCTATGCTGAGAGTTTCCAAGTTAGCCTTTCCATTTTTTATGTTTCTTTTTATTTTTTAATGTAATTCTTTATGCAGGGCTGTACTAGAGGCAGTTAAGATTCCTTTGATGATTAAAATTAAAGAAACCCAAGGGTAACAGACAGATTCTTACAAGCTCCAGTCTTTCCTTTGCCCCTCTGCCAGGGCCTTATGTCTCATATATAGCTCAGTAGGTGACTTTGACCCAAGTGTTTAAATTGAAAAACACAAAGTCCCCCCTCACTCTTTTCAACTGTGCCCCAGAAATTCCTTTTTCTTAGCTCTGTTCAGGGTTTGCCCATTAGGTATTTAATGTAAACCTTAGCTTAAATCTTAATGCAAGCTCAGTCTCCCTGCATTGAGACCTGTGGCATTACTCTCAGGTCATGTTTTAGCATGTGGGAGGAGTACTTTGGTGTTACTGTGCAGAAAGTGCTGGAATACCTAAGACTTCCCTTGCCTAGTAAATTTACTTATGCCAAAAGAAATTCCAAACCAGCAGATATCCATACTGAGTATGTCCTAGCATTAAAGAAGAAGCTGCATGATACAAATTCCACTGCAGTGTAATCTTAAGGTCAAGTAAAAAAACCATTTGGTCTGTGTTTAAATTTTGGAGACAAAAGAAAAGGAATAAAAGAGAAAGGGAAAAGGAAAGAGGAAGATGAGTAGCTTTATTTTGACTGTTTGCTTCTTGGTAGTTCTCACATCTACTGGGATGGATTTAGCACAAAAGGGAAAGGTGCTAGAGTGTCCTGGTGCTATGCTTGGTGCTATTGCCATACCCCAAGCTGTGGTAGCTCATCTATAGACCTGTCAGATCTCACATACTCAGCATGAAGCCTGGACATTTTCTAGAGCTCTGCCTTCCTCCCAGATTGGCATAATGGCTTGTTTTCTGTGTTGCTGAGCCCACACATTAGGGAGAACTGTTCGATCTGATTTGTGATTTAGTAGAATAATGCATGGCACATTTGGTGGACCAGGTCATGTCTCAGTCCTATGGAATAGTACAGGCAGGTAGTGTAGAGAAGATACTGATAGACCTATGTACAATGTATGGGAAGATGGTCTACTGGGATGTGTTGGGTACCCTCCTTTCTGCCTATGTGTGGGGCCATCACTGAGCACCCAGAGAGCCAAAAGGTCCTATATGCAGCAGAATGTGTGTGGTTGGACCAGCATCATCACCTTGGAGGCTAGTGTGGCCAGAAACTGTGGCCTGCTGTGAGCCAGCTTCTTTGCTTTATTACACCTGCATGTCTCTCTTTGCCTTCAGAGTAGCTGTGCAAACACCTGAAGGTGCATGTGGTGCTCTCCTCACTTGGTTTCATCTTACTTTCTTGATGCACAGCTGCTAACTTTTATTATATTTTCTGAAAAATTAGCCTGTGTTGAACACATTTACAGTGATTTTTTGGTTTATGGATGGTATCCAAAGACAGTGTTTTGCTAAATTTGGCCTTCACCATCTTCCTTAAGTGAAGGAAGTGACAAAATATGTGAATTAGATGCAAATTGGGAGTCAGCCAATTTTTTAATTAGATTACTTCAGCCAGTCTTTACAGAAGAACATGAACTTCCTAGTTTCTGCACATAATACAAGGTAGCAGTTTTTGATCACTTTTAAAAGCAGTGCAGAAATTTGCCAGGTTGCTTTGGATGGAAATGAAGAGATGCTGTAGCTCTTTCTGATATCAAAACCAGAAGTACAAAAAGGAAGAGTGGACAGAAATAATAATAATAATACTCCATTGCAAATAAAATTAAAGATAAGGAATCTTTTCATCAAGTTATTTAACCCATCTGTTTGTGATAGGCACTGAATGAAGGATAAACTTTGCTTTTCCCAGTTACATCTTGCCACCCCTGGCTGTGTGACACACAGAGCAGGACAAGAAATCTTCAGCAGTCAGGTTTTAGTAGGTGAGGTATCGCATGTTCTGTGAGAAACAGCTGCTGGCCAATGAGGACGTTTGTGTGAGCAGCTGCAAAGCTGTTGGCCTCTGTTCCTCTCTTCTGACATTTAGTAAAGGTCTCAGTTAAGATCACCTCTTTCTTTCTGGGAATCTGTAATTGTGGCAGCACCTTCTACATCAGTGTCTGTTAGTATTTCTGCTATTAACTCCCTCCTGCCATTGGACTTGGCTGTAAAAATTCACTCTTGGGGAATATGTGGCGTACCAGATCTGTACTTATTAGTGTTCACATCCAAAATGGATTTAATTGCCCTCCTGCACCATACTCTAATAAGATGATGCTTTGGTGGAGAAGGTTAGTGGATGTGTCTCCAGATGTATTTGGTAACAACACAGGTTAAGTTCCTTCTTCACACACCAATTGCAGAACTGAGTTACATAGAATTCAAGTTAAGAGTTTAAGAAAATAATATACTGTGAATTTAAGATAATATGTTACAAGTGTAATAAAATAATATACTATTATTTCTATATTTCTATACTACAAATTTTTGCTAGGAAGTGGAGAACAGGTTTTTTGTGTTGCTTTGCATGCATCAGCAATGTGCATATGTTTCCCTTTGTGCAGTCTCCAAAATAAACATGAAATTGGAGACGATGCAGACTTATCTGACTTGTTATAACAGTATGAAGAGTTTCATTTCTACCAAAGGCAGGTATAAGGTAGGATAATCAATAAAACAGCAGGGGTATGTCCTGCCCTTTACTTGCAGTGTGTGGTCCATCTGACATCCTGTGAACCAGAAGAGGTCAGGGGTGGGAGGGGGGAAGCAGGTAAGAGAGACTTCTTTCTTTCCAGAAGAGTGACTTCTGCCTCTAACCCAAACATCTGAGAATTTTTCAACAAGATAACAAGTTTTTACATTGCATGAAAACATTTAATGTTTTTCTTAGAGGTAGCAGCAAGCAGTACCAATATTTATTCTGCTCATCAATACCATTTTTGATTACCTCACACTTTTCTTCCATGACTCCACCATTGTCTATAAAGAACATGATTTGTCCTCGTTGGATTTTATAATTTTTCCATGTTGCTGTATGTGATCTAGTTTTGTTTATCTTCTTAAATGTGGAGTAAAATTTTCAGAGGGACTGAAGTGCTTGAGGAGCCTGAATTTAATTTTCAGAAATAAGCTAAGAATCAGTCTCATCACAAATCAAGGGGAAAAAAAAAATGAAAAAAACCCCAAAACAAAACACTGACTTCCCTGCTTTTTTTCCCTTTTGCAAACAATTTGACTTTTCCTTCCCCTACTTTCCTTTGGCAAAATGAGCATTTGTTTTTTGCTGGGGACTGTTAGCCGTGGAGTTAATTTTTGTGTTTCACTTGATTGCAATTTATTGGTTTGTTGCTCTGTCCCCTGGGTTAAACTTACTCATTACTTTGAATCAAAGGCACCATGCAAACAAATAAAATGTAATCTAATATAATATTCTACTCTAATGGATTCCTTACAGTCTCTCTTCTTGGCAATCCTATTGTTCCTATCTTTTAAGCTTAAGCAATGAAATCAAGGTGGTTGTTGCCCAGAAGGGTTGCTGGCTCCTTTGACTTCCTCATATGCACAATGTCAGAGAAGGGTAGAGGTCATCACTTGCTTCTCCAACAAAGTAATTTGTAATGTGCAACTGGTTACTTTTCAAATCCAGAAGTCAATAACCCATGATAGATGATTATTGGAAGTAATAAGCTTACTGTGACTAGACCCTGCACCACTAATATAAAAATAATGCCACAGCAAATGTTTGACATGATCCTATCCAGCATGACTCTGTCCTGTAGCTAATACTTACAAATTGTATTTCTCTCTTTATATGTGTAACTGTGCCTCTCATTTCCTACATCTTCATTGCCTTTGCTGTTGCTGCTCAGACTCTCCTTCAAGTATGAAGCAAATTGTCTGAAATTTTGCTGTGGTTAAATTTTCTGATCTTTTTTTCTTTTTATTTCCTTGTTTTAACTGAATTTGTTTCTTCTCTTCTGAAAAACACTTATTGCACATAATAACCAGTGTTATTTTCCTGAGGAAATAGCAGAATATTTTATTTTTCTGTGACTTAAATGTCTTGTATTAAAGAGTTTTTTCTGTATTTTTGGATCCTCTTCCTGCCAATCAGTCAATTTGTGTTTCTTGCACACGTTACATATCTTCTAATGTACAGCTGTCTCAGTAAAATGCAGCCACCCTCTTTGTGCCCCCCTCCTGCTCTCTCCATAGTATTCAGGCATTTGACCTTCATGGAGGAAGGACATTTATCCCCAGCACCATCTAGCCATCTGTTAGTATACTTGTCCTCCCTGGTGCATGTTCTTGTAAACGGAAGCATTATGGATCACTTCAGGCTTATAACCCAAGTAAACAGTTATGAAGGGTGTTGATGATAACTCAAGGACTCATACACAAGAGTGTTGCAGTTTGTAATACAGTTAAAACAGGAACCACAAATCACTTCTAATAATATTTTATGTTTAGTGTGTGCAAAAGGTTTTTTTTTTTCTTCTGGTCTCCACTGTGGTACAAATACAAATACCCATGCCTTGCTTCCATGCACAAGGCAGACCTGCTGTAGCGCTGGTGCTTGCTTTTGTATAGGTCTCCAAAGTCTTAATACACTAACAATCATAGAAGAGAACTGAGCTGTGTTTTAGGAGGGTTTATAGCTGTGGAATGTTGAAAAGGTAAGTACGTCAACTCCTTTGTGTCTGCAAGAGCTGCTCCAGAGTGCTGTTGGGCTGCATTGTGAGAGGTTGTCTTGGGTGCCCGAGTCTTCCACCCTGCCTTAGTACCCTGACTTGTTAATGTCAGATTTGTCTTGAGAAGAGCACAGCTTAAAGATATATTCAGCAGTACATTTTTTACTTGAAAGCCTTTTCCTGATTTAGTCTTTCCAATCCTCAGCACTGATGGCTACTGCTTCACCATAATAGAAGAAGATGAGTCTGGTGGACATTTAGTCACCAAGGGATGTCTTGGATTAGAGGGCTCAGACTTCCAGTGTCGGGTAAGAAAGCATTTGCTGCCAGTGTCACCTGGCTTCTTGATAGCTTTCAGTTGAAGTGAGGTCAACAGACTTTACTATGTCCACGTTTTTTGCTTCTGTTCAGATAGTTGCTCTTCATTGATTGCTGAGGGGAGTGCATTTATATCCCTGAATGGTGAGATTATAGCTTCTTCTAACAATAACTTAAGTTTTTGGGTTTGGTGCTGCTGTTACTAGTAACACTCCCACTCAGAGGAAGTTTCAGTTTAGAGAAGTGCAGTCTAATTCCTGACGTCTCCGTGGTAGCTATAGTTAGGGTGTTACTTGATGGGCCACAGCAACCTTTGTGTCTGGCATACAGTTTCCCTTTGATTTTGGATTTCTGGTGCCAGAAATGCCCTTTGAGTACAGTGCTGACCTGATGGAGAGCAAATCTCTCGGCAGGAATGGAAGGGGTGTGGGCAGTAGAGCGAGGTGGCTCTAAAGTTTACCTAATGTTAACCTTAAATGGCTCTACATGAATCAGGAACAGTCTAACTCTCAAGATCCATGGAAGGTATTTTACCCAGTTTCCCATGAGAGCAGAAGCAGCTGCTAAATTAGTCCACACAGCAATTGCTGTGTTACTTTGGCTAGACTGTTTTGAATACCTAAGTTAACTGATTTTTGTAATATAAGTCTAACTGATGGATGGATGTGACTTTCACAGTTCTGTCTTGCACCATTAGAGTCAGTCAGTCCTTTCTGCAGCACTAGGGCACCAACAGAAATACTGTAGGTGTGGTTTAATCTCTTAATTATCTGGATGAAATGTTACTGGCTATGCTCAGTAGCAGAAATCCTTACTCCATGCATCCTAGCAATCTGTTAACAGACTGCAGTCCAGCTAACAAGCACATCTTTCTCTCAAGGGCCAGAATGGTGGTCTGTGTTTACAACACAGATAATTACTTTGCTTTCTATCAAATTGTTTGTTGCAGGACACTCCTATTCCACACCAAAGAAGATCTATTGAATGTTGCACAGGCCAAGATTACTGTAACAAACACCTTCACCCTACACTGCCACCACTGAAAAATCGAGGTAAGGGGAGGTAAATCCAGTCCTGAATGGATCTTTTCCTGCTGTTGCTCTTTGTGCCTTAGGAAGAAACAAATCCAAAACTAAAGCACCCCCTCAAACTCTGTGTGATTAGAGAGATGAACTGCATATCACTGGATTCCTGTAGGTGGTGTGGGGAGCAGTGCCTTGACATGTAGTTGCTGATACTTGCTGTCACTCCTGTTGCTTACATGCAGTGAGCACTAGTGGCATGATATTGTCCTAATGCAGACCTGATACCTGCCAGTGATCATCCCAAAGACTTGAGTTAGTGTCATGGCAAAGGATGCCTTTTGCTGTGTATATTTTTATCCTGCTAATATAACTGAATTCTCTTTCTAGCCCCTGCAATATAAGTTACTGTTGTTCATAACTCCCACACATCTGGGTTAATCAGTCAGTTAAGCTGACTGAAGTCCATTAAGCTTTTCTTATTTAAAAGACCTGATAATCCAGCAGTAGGACAGTTACTAGTCACTAAAGCAGATTTTCTACTTGAAAAATATAACTGAAAATAGAATGTAGAGTAAGAACTCATGCACTGGTTTTATTTTTCTTTATTTGTTATTTAAGAACAAATGTGCATGTATTAACTTAGTAGATTCTGGAGCAAGGTTTTAGGTTTTATGTTTGTTTGTTTAAACATCACTTTCTGGAAGTTGGTAAAACTATTTTGGCTGGATGTTGCTGAATACATTTTATGGAAATGTATCCTAAGTAAGTGTAAGTTCATCCATGAGAAGCTCTTTGCACTGGCAGCAGTGGCCAGCATTTGTAGTGGGCAGGCAGCATGGAGTTTGTCTGCAAGAGTTGGTTCAAGGCTGCAGGACAATTGATAATCAGAGTAGTGTGCAGATGCACTCTAATTACACAACCAGCAGATACTTACACAGATGCATGCTCACAGAAAGCCTTCACTGTTCCCTTCATGCCTATGAAATTCTGCACAGATGGGCTGCAGAATCAGGTCTGTGGAGAGCAGTATGTAAATATTTTACTGTTTACTAGCAAGCCATTAAGCCAGCGAAACCTCATAAAATTCTGACTCCCAACATAAGAGTTATGTACTACTTTGTTAGTTTCTTTCATTTTAAAAAGTTCTTTGGACTGAGAGAGAAGCTCCAAAAGAAAGCCAATATGTGTTCACACTTACTTAGTATATCAATAAAAATCATTTCAGTTTGGAAAACACTGCCATGATTTCTTCTCACTGCTGACTGAGTTTATTCTACAGTGAAACTGCTTAAAAATACTGAACCAATGCCTAACACTAGACATCTGCCTTGTGGAGATTTTAGTTATTTGGCAATAAGATCTGCTGCTTATACAGAAAGCAATAAAACAAACTTTTGGTAGTGGCAGAAGTTGTTTGGATCGATGTTAGCTTTGCTCTGCATGTATACAGGGTAAATAAAGCAACACTTGGGCACCGTGGTGGCAGACCCAGTAAGTAGCAGAAAGAGTATTTGTTGCAAGAAAAACTTCATAGAGTTGGAACAGGATTCTAGCTGCTCTGTGTTGCAGACTTGCCTGTTGTAGCTTGACAAACAAAAGGTGATGTATTCACTCAACGTGTTTTGAAGACTTCTGTTTGAAATAAGCTCTCACCCTACTGGCATCCTGATAGTATATTGTGGAAACATATTTCAGGAGCTGCTTTATTAAATGTGGCTGGACAGGGCTGAAGACAGCACCTTTATTAAAGCCTGAAGTAAATACATTATTCTTGGTGCCAGGCCTGTTTTAATTTGTTGTTGATGTATCCTACTATGAAAGCTCAGAGAAAAGCCATAGTTTGAACTGTAGATCCTCACTGCAACTAGGTATGAATACTGTGTACAAGTACACTGTACTGCACCCAGTATTGTGGCTGTGGTCATCATTTCTACTGGAGAAATTTAGATTAGGCTGTTAGAATTGTACGTAAAATTTAACATGAACTGTTAAGTACAAAGAAAGAGAAGATGAACTTACAACCAAGCTTCTAGGAACAACCTTCTGACCTCCAGAATTCCATGAAAAATATCTATGTTCTTCAGCATTGAAAAAACAAACAGTAATTTGGCTTCTGATGAACTTGCATCCAAGATCATATCTCATGGGAAACGAGTCTAAGGAGAGTGTCCAGCTGCAGGTCAGAGGTTGTTGAACTGCACATTAACCTATGCACCAAGGTAACATCTACAAAGGCAAGCAACTTGTGTTCACAAAGTGCTTTTCCAGACATGGCATGTGCTGGATAGTGAGTTCTACACCACCTCCCCCCCCCATGAAAAGAAAGGAGGACCACATACATGAAAATAGGAGCTAGAAGAATTAACACTGGTCAAAGCAAGGCTCGTTAACCAAGATGGAAGAAAAAACAGCTAAGCCTAAGTCCTGAGCTCGACTCCATGCAGAACTAGCAGGATAAAATACCCCAGAGAAACCATGAAGTCCTCATCCCAGCTGTACATCTGTCTTCTTAAGGAAATGAGAGTCATAATTGGGTCTGATACAACACCTCTGCTTTAAACAATAAAAGATATTCCTGGAAATCCTAGCAAAAGTGCAGGCTGAGACCAGTTGAAAGGAGAAATATGTCTTTACTGATTTAGAGCCTATATAAGCAAAAGTGGTGGTGCCACCGTGTCTGGCTCCCTGCCTGTAGAGCTAGTGATGAATGGGCAAGGGAGTGATTGGAGGAACGATGGGGTTTGATGTGTGCACACAGTCTCCACGCCTCAGATTTCACTGCAGTTTTTACTTGGATAACCGTAACATTGTGAAGTGGAGGGACCTGGGGAGGGAGGAGAACCTCCTCTCCCTTTGATATGCTGACTTCTCCCTTGAACCCACTGGGTGGCATTTTCAATGCACTCCTCAGCATGGTCTGGACTGTGGATGGCAGAGTGACGGGAATGAGTGGTGGAGAAGGAGGAAATCGCAGGAAAACAACTGAGTGGCAGCTTGCCATTGCCAAAAACCTTCCTTTTGTTGCCATCTCTCTTTCTGTGCTGCTTACCACTGATACCAGCATGCACTGCTGGTTTGGTACAACACCAAACTGCTAACGTGCTGTTTGCTGGGTTTTCCTATTATCAGCCAGCCAAGGTATGTGAAGAAGCTTCCCAAACCTACCACATTTGCTTTCTGCACTCCCACCATGCTTCTGGTAATCTCTCAATGCTGCCTCCGTGAAAGCTACTGCTTATTCTCATAACCCCACTGCTTGGCATGTTGCAGTTGCCAGGTAACATAACACTGAAAAGCACAGCACTGGACTTCTTAAAGGACAGGGTATCTCCATCGTGCAAACTGGCAACAGCTATTTCCCACCAGAGTCTTCACCACGGTGCTCATGAGCCAGTTGTTAAATGGACTCACAGCTGAGCTGCCCTGTCCCTCCACCTGGTCAAGAAGGTGCCAAAAATGATGCAGGGAAAGGGAGGTTTGGCCTGCTGCTCTGTGGGGAACAGCATGGGCTGTAGGAGGAGAAAAAAGTTGGTCTCCAGCAGCACCAGCCTGGTTCTGTTCAGCAGAACAAACAAACATTACTGGTGTAAGAATGGGAGTGTGCTTTGAATTTTGCATTGTCCACACGCTAGCAGGTTTGTGAAGTCCTCAAGTGAGCAAGCAAATGAAATTCTACCAAAGTACTTTGAAAATGCAGGAAGTATTTGAAAAGTGAGACAATAGCTCTCTGTTGTCAGTGTTGCCTCTCGTCATGCCTAGTCAAATAAATATAAAGACATATGGAAGTTATTCTCTTCTCCTGTGAGAGCCAGTTGCATGTCCATGCTGTGTATAGTGAACCACTACTAAAGCTATGTTAGGTGATGCTGCCAGCATGGGGGACATCACCTACCAGAAGAGCATAGACATCACAGCTGCTGCAGTCTGCATGGGGGTCAAGGCATGTTCCTTGATGTTTGCATGCCTTCCTTGCACTTGCCTCACATAATTGCATTTGGGTGCCAAAATTTATGCATTATTTGAAGTCTGAAGTTTGGGAGCTACAGAGCACTTCCAGAATGCCTGCTGGGGCCTCTTGAGAAAGTCAAACTGTATTTACTTTTCCAAATGGGAGAAGCCTATTAGAAACATTGAGCATAGGGCTTGGATCATTTAAAATGGTTAGAATTTGATTTCAACTTGAGCACCTTTATTATCCCTCTCTGGGATGATAATGTATGTACTCAGACATGCAGGCAGCATGAGCAGTGGGTGCTTTACAAGTTCTGGTAGCGCAACACTTGTCTCTGTAAAATGTGCAGACTTCAATGGCTTTACTCTCTAGCATGCACAAGCATGAGAAAGGTCTGAATTGCTCTCTCAGTGTCTGACATCAACATTCATTACTGCTGAGCACAAGACCAACTTCCGTTGTGACTTATTCCATGAAGTAGGAAAACCCTTGCTGCAGACAGATATCCAGGTTTTCTCCCAAGTATAAAATCCCACTGTATAGTCTGAGTGCTCTGTTTATCCTCTCTGCAGCTGATGGGCTGAGACATCTTAAACTGTTACAAACCACACACTTTAGAGGGGAGGGGCTGGCTGAGAGACTGCTTACAAAGCATCAACTAGAGCCCTCAGCCCTGCTGAGCAGCCATCACCTCCGTGAGCGACGTCGGGATTCCCTGGTGGGCTCTCGGTTTCAGCTTGCAGCCCACTTGGGCTGGCAAGCCAGGTAGAAATCTGCTGTGGCAGGGAGGATGATGGGCTTCAGTGTTTCCCTGATAGTCATCGTGTCAGTGTCCCCTTTCAAAGGCATTAGCTATGTCATGAATGTTTACATTGCTAATGCTCCTGGAGCAGGTAATGGCAGGTTAAAACATGACCAGCGTGAACAAAAGGTGCGTTGGTTGGTATCTCTCTTTGTAGTGGAAAGGGGAAAAAAAGAAGTAGTTTAGGGGCAAAAACAGAAGGAGAAACTGGATCTTTAAAATAAAAGGAGCTTGACAGTAAACCAAGAGTCCCTTCGGAATCTTCTTGTCTCATTACCCTTGTAAATCTGAAATGTAATATCACCATTCCAGGATGAGTCGATAGGGATAGATTTCTTACATAGTACGATGTGTTGGGCATTAGCTTGAAAGATACAAGACAGCAAGTCTGGGAGAGCTTCAGAAAACATAGTCCTCATTTGCATTAGACCAGAGAGCAGTGTTGGGAGGACAGTGTGTGTTGTATGATGATATGCTATCATTTTGAGATTTTGGGGGTGAGGGAGGTTAAAGAAGAATGGTACTTGGTTTCTTTGTTTTTCAGTAGAGGAGCATGCATGAAAGTCAGACTCCCTTGCCTGAGCTGAGAATACATATTTGGGAGTTAATGGTACTCTTTAAAGGAGAATGAGTCTCCCCTGCCAAGAGTGACTGAAACATTTTAATACTTTTTACATAATGACATTTGCTACAACTTATTTATGTGTTTCATTTTCAAAGTGTTTTACAGAATAGCTGCTGGAAGGAAGCATAGTGTTGCCCACCAGCATAGGAAGGACTTGCTGGCATACAGGGCTGCAGGGGAGGAGAAGACAGAGAGACTGGAGGAGGGAGGGGTTATTCTGCAGTGAGGAAAATATACCTTCAAAGCTACTTGTGGCCTGCCTTCTTGAGGGTTGGGTGGTCTGTTTTGTCTTCCTAGGATAAATGCAGTTATTCACTTGTTTTATATTAACTGTTTGAAAGGATGCTACTTAATAAAGAATGATTTAGGATAGAGGCAGTAAGTTTCGTGTGTTCTGGCTTATCACTTAGGTTGAGACACAGAAATACGAATCTTAATTGATTTTTCATTCAGAGCCAAACAGGGAATTGCAAATCAAGGAGATGTCTTGACTAAGTGAGGGCTGAAAACTCAAACAGGCTTTTTGGATGTGCTTATTCTGCCCTGGTCGGTGAAGGGTCAAAGAGGAAGTGCACAGACTACCTGGGAAATCCAGGGCTATCTTGCACAGGAAAACAAACTTGTACTCACTGCATTTTTTAAAGCATGTGTGTCTCTTGATACTGATTTTGTACCACTTCTCTTTCCAAATTTTCCACCTTTCTTGTTTTTCACCCCAGACTTTGCTGAAGGAAACATTCACCATAAGGCCCTGCTGATCTCTGTGACTGTTTGCAGTATGATTCTGGTGCTTATCATTGTATTCTTCTACTTCAGGTAAATAAAGGAATATTTTACCAGCTTGTTAATTTTCCTCCCAACATTGATCTACTTACAGACTTCAGAATTTGAAAAAATTGAAGTGGACCTTAGGGAAAAAATATGAGAAACTGTAATTTTATGATGAAGGTGTAGATTATTCCTATTAGTCCCAGGAATACCTGTGTGCTATGTTTCATATAGCATCTTTTACCAAACATCCTAAAAAGCTGTTCAGCTAGAAGCACAAATTGCCTAAGCAAGCCACAGGACAAATTTTATATATGGTAAATAAACCTAATGCTTCTAAATATGTTTATGTGGCAAAGAACAGATTATAAAAAGGAGAGGGATACAGAAATGTAAGTAAATAAATCTAGAATGTTATCATAATCCAGATGCATTAAATAATTTGTCAGGCTTTTTGAATAGTCCCAGATCCCATGAGTTTACCTCCTCTGGCTCCTAAAAGCCCCACTGCAGTTGGTAAAATAAAACTATGTACTTGGTCTGTGTTCTAAGCCTATTGAAGTTTCTGAAAGAAAAACATTTGTTTGCTTTGCAAATTTATACCATTTTGCACAGTGTTTGAGTTTTAAACTTCGAGTTTTGATGCTGAAAACAGTTGCTAAAAATAAAATAGACCATTTTGGGCATATTCCTCAGGGAAGCAGAGGAAGCTGTGAGTCTATACATGAAGCAAATGGGAAGGACGATGTGCGTTCTTCATTGCACACGTGTTCCTTGTATTCAAAGCTAATTTCACTTCCATGTAAAACGGCAGAAACAAACGCCAAGAGACGAGGCCCCGCTACAGCATCGGGCTGGAGCAGGATGAGACCTACATTCCCCCTGGGGAGTCCCTGAAGGATTTGATCGAGCAGTCCCAGAGCTCAGGGAGCGGCTCCGGGCTCCCTCTCCTGGTAAGGAAGCAATGTTGTTGGAATGCAAGTTTAAAAGGAAAAGGCAAAATGAGGCAGAAGACCTTAAATTAATGTGTCCTTAGTCGTTGTTTCAGGTTTTTTCTCTCCCAGAAATGACACGGATTTGGGCTGGAGGACAGCTGCTTTACAAGCAGTAGACTTTTTCGTGCAAACTAAGCCAACAAAGCTTAGCTTTTGGTTGTGGCTTTTGTTGTGTTGGTTTGGTTTTTGGTTTTGTTGGGGTTTCTTTGTTTGATTGGTTGTTGTTGTTTCATTGGGGTTTTGTTTGGTTTTTTTTGTGGTTGTCTTTTTTTCTTTTTTTAACTCAGCTCATTTCTTATTTTAGATACTACAGTTTAAATCCAGGTTAATAGAGTAAATACCCAAGTACAGGACAGCAGCTGGCTACTGATGTTATTTTCTGGCTTTTTATATGCAACACACAATAGCATTTCAAGCACTGACACACTGTCTTTATGTAAGGGGAACTGTAATTCATCAAGCCTGGAACCTTTTTATGTGTAGACTTCACTTTGCATTCAGAAGTCAAGAGCAAATAATTTTTCCTTGTGGTGTGGCAGTCTCAAAGGTTAAAGGCACAGCGATGCAGTCTGATTATTTCAGTGCTGAGTCTGAGACTGAGGCCCTGAGCTCACCTGCTGAAAAGGCAGAAGTTTTGCCATCTGTGACAAAATAGTTCTGTTCACTAGGGATTTTTGTTTCTGGGGGTTAACATTGCTTTTTAGCATTGAAAAAAAACCCAAACAACCAACCAAACTGTGTTACTAATTTAAAATACTACCTCAGAGAAAATGAATTGGATTTCATTTTCATTTCTCAGAGATGCTATTGTCCTTCTGTCTCCCAAACCTATTAGTTTGTAGTGATCCTATTACTGTAGATGTTGTCCAGTTTCCAAGTACTGCATACTATGTATCTGTTTTTTACCCACACATCTTTTTTTCTACAATCTAAAAGAGAAATGAACTGGGAAGTTTTGTAATTCCTTAAAATGAAGCAACAGGCTGAGTGGTTGGTGAAAATGTGACAAAGCTCAATTTGTTCTGGCAGGAGTAAGTGCTTACAGTTCCATTTAAATCAAGTGCTGACTTTTTCAAAACTCCAATTTTCTGACAATTAACATAGCTATTGAGAAAAAAAAGCCAAGCTGCCAAGTGAGTGCTGTGACTGGTGCTGAGCATGGAAAACCCACAGTCATTTTTCTCTGTTGAGAGAAGCTCCATCATTTAGGCTTTTAGAAAGCTCTGTGATATCCCATACCTCTGTAGCAGCTGTGGAAAGAGAGGGATTGTCCTTATAATTTAGGACCATTCCTAATGAGTGTTTCCAATTGATTTAATTTTGAGGGTTCTTGCTTTTGTTGTTTTGGGGTTTTTTTTCTTTGTTGGGTCTTTTTGGTGTATTTGTTTCTTTGTTGAGGTTTTTTTGCATACCTGCCACATCATTTTGGTCTGTGCTTGGAGCTCCTACCTGTTACAGTGACAGAAATAATAAAATAATTTTGAGCAACCACAAGGAACTTGTTCTTCTCTGAGAGGCTGTGTTTCCAGCAGCCCATGTGGATAGTAGATGCCCTGGGACATCTCCCAGCAGTTCATGGCTCACTACTTCATCCCAGCATCAGAAAAATAGAATGCAGAAAGTAGAAATAGTTGTTAATTGGATCGTTTCTAGTCAGGGAGAGGAAACAAAGGGCAATGTAACCTTACCTGTTTGCTCACAGAGCTCAAGCAGCAAAATACACAAATTTGAAAAGAAATTTTAAAAAAGCCCAAGCCCCACTCAGTGTAAATAATTCACAGGAACACATCTTTCAGCATCCTTATGAAATCAGTTCATCCAACAATTTTGATTAGCTGATTTGTTTTAGAAATTGTAATCAGTTTATGATTCAAGAAAGGGCTAAATTCCTTAAAATAAAACAAATTGTTCATAGGAAATTGTTTGACCAGTTCTAGCAAGAGGAAACCAGGTTAAGGCCCTTCACATAGTATTCTGCCACCTGAAAAGCCATAACAGAAATGTGTTTTTCATTTTCTTAATGTAATTTAATAAGGAACTTTTCATCATTAAGTATTGTAATTCCATGTACTTTATGATGCCATTACATATATTTACACAAATTAAGTTATTTGCTATAACTACATTATTGTTCAGGATGCATTTTTAAAATGGGCAAAATAGAAAGCAACAATGCTGAAATGACATTACAAAATGCTACAGCAAAATTCCAATGTAATATAACTATTGTTCAATCACTATATGAGAGTATAAAAGAGACTAAATCAGTTTAAAAAATTAAGGCTAATCTCTGTTCTTGGCTTTCACTGATGTTAATAAAAAATAATGGCCCTGAAGCCACCATCTTGGAAGCCTAATAGTACATTGCAGGGCTGAAAAAATGGAATTCTGTTTAAATGATAGAAGAGGAAAGCTGACTCTCTTGAAATAGCTTTACATAAATGTGAATGTATATTTTTCTTCTTTAAATGGTCTAATATGAAACCCAGTAATTTATTTAAAGAATAAATGATAATAAACCTTACTTAATAGGTTTTGAGTTTGATGAACTGCAGTGGGGTTGAGGTAGTTTTGCTCTGCATTACAAAACTAGACCTCCCAGGGAAAACAAAGGAAGCAACTCATTTTAAAATCAAGTTTTGATCATTTCTATCAACCAAGACTGCAACAATATTTAGGATTACATGAAATACTTATGATTTCATAGAGATTCAGACAGTGCACACTTGCTGCAAGAAACTGCTTGAAATTTGTATGTGAGTGGTGGCAAAACCAAGAGACCTTGAATTTGCACTTGTCCAGATTTTGCCAGTTGCTTGGGCCAGATCACAGAATGTTAGGGGCTGGAAGGGACCACAAAAGATCATCTAGTCCAATCCCTGTGCCAAAGCAGGATTCCATACAGTAGGTCACACAGGGACGTGTCCAGGCAGGTTTTGAATCTCTCCATAGAAGGAGACTCCCCAGCCTCTCTGGGCAGCCTTTGCCAGTGCTCTGGCACCTCAACTAGGAAAAATGTTTTCCTTGTATTTACACAGAACTTCCTGTGCTTCAACTTGCAGGCATTGCCCCTTGTCCTGTCACTGGGCATCACTGAGAAGAACCTGACCCCATCCTCCTGACACACACCCTTCACATATTTATAAGCATAGATGAGGTCACCCCTTAGTCTCCTCTACTCCAAGCTAAAGAGACCCAGCTCCCTCAGCCTTTCCTCAGAAAAACTCCATTGTGTTGGAGGCTATAGTTATTTTCTTTCAAAATCTTGTCAAGTCCTACCAAAACAAAAATCAGTAGTTGTAATACTGAGTTACAGCAATTACTGGCAATACCGAAGCACAAGAGGGTGTCATTTTAATCTCCTCTTCAACCAGGAACACCAGTGGCTTATGATGGCATCATCTACTTGAGTTTTTATTTGTGAACTTTTAGCATTACGTGATCCATGAACATGTACCAGTCCTATGAGAATACATTTGTCCAAGAGGTTTTTTTGTAGTCATAAAAGCTTTTTAAGTGTAGAATCAGTCCATCTGCTATATGGGGTCTACATCCTTATGAAAGGTACTTCTGCAGTGTTGCCAAGTATGTTGATCTTACACTACAGCTGCACAAACTGCAGCATCAGACAAAGCTGGAAGGGACACTAGAAGGGGCAGATTTAAAGCTTTGCTTCCATATCTTTGGGAAAAAAAATCTTTTTATTACTGTGTAATGATGAGTTTTAAAATTGATGTGATGTAGGTATGTGTAGCAGTTGAGGTTCCAACACCAAATATGTATTTTGAAATTATTAAGTCATGGGATTTTCAAGGAAGGTGATAGGAAGCTACTCTGGAGCACTGATATGCTTTTGGCTCTTGTGAGCCCTAGCCTTGAGTCTCAATGGTGTTGAATATGTAGCAAACATCCCCTTTTTAATTAAAAGATTACTACCTAGCCTTTTGGAATTTGGTTTGGATTGAAGTGGCCAGGAGTGTTCACTGTCAGAGTTTTTCAACAGTAACCATGAAATTTCCACAAAGTGGCTACCTCCCACAGGAAAGTGAAACTGTCAAGGTTAGTAGTAAAATGTTTTGTCCACACAGACCAGTTTAGTTTCTTGAGAGGCCAACGGTGCATTTTGGGAATGTATGGAAAGACTTCTTCACAGTGGCAGGAATGGCCTCCCCAGCACTGCACCCTAGGGGAAACAGGGAGCATCTGCATTCCGGAGCTTTGCTGAAGTCCATGTTGCAATGGTTCCTTGTTCCCCTTTCCACCGGGCTTGCTGCACAGGGTGGAGACACAGAAGGAGAGGTGAATGCAGAAGGTTTCTGCAGAGCAAGCTGTAACTGCCCATCTCGGCCTTTCACAGGTTCAAAGGACCATCGCAAAACAGATCCAGATGGTGAAGCAGATTGGAAAAGGTCGCTATGGAGAAGTCTGGATGGGAAAGTGGCGTGGCGAGAAGGTAGCTGTGAAAGTGTTTTTTACCACAGAGGAGGCCAGCTGGTTCAGAGAAACAGAAATCTACCAGACAGTGCTGATGAGGCATGAAAATATTCTTGGTGAGTGAAATTAAAGAGGATTATTTGATAATGTACAGGTTTCTGAAGTTTAATATTTGTATTTGTGGTTGTCTGACGCCCTTTCCTCTGTTCTTTGTTGCCTGCTGTGTTTTGCAGTTAGCCACTCAGCACTTTTCAAAAGAAAGATGTTTCACAGATTACTGAAACATAAATAAAAGATAAAAAATAATGGGTTATGGGGGCTGTTCCTCCAAACACCACACATCTGTTTCTGCCACCTGTATTCCTGTATCTGGGCTTGCTGAAAATATGTTAAAGGCTGGAGATGAGGGATAGTTGCATGGAATGAACTTTCACAGAGATGAGAGAAATTAAATATGTTATTAAAATAAAACTATTGATGTGGCTGACAGTCACAGAGTTCTGAGAAGTCTAAAGAAGCCAGGAGAAGTATTAATTTGTAATTTTTTTAATTTTTTTTTTAGGGTTCATTGCTGCAGACATTAAAGGTACAGGATCTTGGACCCAGCTGTATCTGATCACCGACTACCATGAGAATGGCTCGCTTTATGATTATCTGAAATCTACTACCTTGGACACCAAAGCCATGCTAAAACTGGCTTATTCCTCTGTTAGTGGCTTGTGCCACTTGCACACTGAGATCTTCAGCACTCAGGGCAAACCTGCTATTGCCCACCGTGACCTAAAAAGTAAGAATATCCTGGTGAAAAAGAATGGCACCTGCTGTATAGCAGATTTGGGTTTGGCTGTTAAATTTATCAGGTGAGTAGAAGTGAGGATGGAGAGGAAAAGTTGGTAAATCGGGTGCAAATTCTGGTGTGGTTGTTGACTGACTAAGTGTGCACATGTAAATAAGCTCCTGCAGGGTGGCACGTGCCTTTCATGCTGTGCTCACCTGTATCATGTGAGGTGGTGTGTATGGCCTACCTGTGTGGGTGAGGAAGTTGCATAAAAACATCATGCAGGTGGATAAATTACTGAGCACATCAGTTGCATTTCCACAAAGGTTCAGTTTTCATCACTTCACCCTCAGCAGCACCCTGAGTATTCCTGCCATATACTAAAAGGATGTAGCACTGACAGGTTGAAGCCATGTCAGTAAACTTGTCACTGAAGCTTTCAGCTGGTCTGATCCCAAGATAATTCACTCAGAGCTTATACAGATTAATACTAATCATTTGCACAAGTTACTAATTGGGATCTATTGTAAAGCACCCCATTTGGGCTGCCTTGTGTTTCGTTTCCTACAAATCAAATTGCTGAAGTACAGATTTGATTTTTGAAATGGCTTTTAAATTTGATTTAAAACAAAATGGTTGTGTGCTCAAACAACTTAGAGCAGCCAAGGAGGACTCACTCCTGGGATTCCTAAAGGAGTCATTGCTGTCTGACAGCTTTGTGCAAAAGGAGCTTGAGCTCTCAGCAGTGGTCCTAGTGGGGGACAGGTGTGTTATGAAGTCTTTGGTTCATCTGTGCACAGAAGTGTGGCCACAGACTGAAGGTTTCTGCTTTGGAGGTCAGCTTTGAAACTGTGTGCTCCCTGAAGTACCAAAGAAAATGTTAAGAATTCTGTACAAATCTTGAACTGAAATTATTCAGAATGTAAGGAAAGTCAGTTTTATGTGCTCTTCTCACCAGGTTTGTCTACCAGGTTTCTTGATGAGGCTTTTCCTTTGTGAACCTGACCTTTCTTTAGGAGATGAGAAAAGAATATTTTTACTTTGAGGAACAGGGGCCTAGAAAACAACAACTTGGAAACACACTATGTGCTGTAAAAGTTTCAGAGAAGACATTCACCCTGTGTAGGTGTACCTTGCCTGACAAGTACAGAGCAGCACACTGTTTAGGTATGATTTGAGAAGAGCTAGGTATTACCAAGTGTCACTATAGAAGAAGGTAAAATATGTATTTGTCACAGTCCAAATGGAGCTTACATTGAATACTTGGCTTGTTTTTCTGCTGGATCCTTCCTTAGACAGCATTTCTCAGGCAACAACCAGAAACAGAAAAAAGTAGTTGAAAGGAGTGTGCTCTTCTGAAGCTAATGAGTCTAGTAAAGTTCTCTGCATTTCTCACTGTATTTGAAATACTGCAAGATGGTGCAGGTCACGAGATTTATGTTACATTGTTAGGGGTATAATAGAAATGCTACCAGATATGTATGATTTAATGGCTGTGTATGTGGCTGGTTGTACCTTTAGACTCTGCTTTGCTTGGCATTTTCATAACTGCAGGTGAGGCAAGGAAAGTTACAGAAGTTGTGATATAAATACTCTGTGAGATTTTGTTGTGTCCATCACTTTTAAAATGTTTGTGTTTTGAAGGTGGGGAAGGGGAAACAGACCTTTCTAAGCAAATCACAATATGTGCTATATATTAAACTTTAAAAAAATTAAAAGCAATGCAACTGAATTGGAGTTAATAAATCCAATAACATAGTTAATGGAAATCTAGGTTCTGTTGGTATAGATTGTCTCTTCTGGTCAATGTGTGAGATGTGACACATTTGGTTAGGTTTTTTTACACATTTATGTCTATGTGTTTACACATCTTGCAATGTAAAGCTTGGGAGAGATCAAACATTATGCATGCACAAAAAATAGTTAGGCTCATCTTCCTTGGAGATTTGTTTCACTGCAGCTAAGTGGTACTGCCTCAGCTGTTTAATGTCTCCATTAATTGCAAAAACTAAAATATTAGGTGGTGGAGTATGTTAAGAAAATAACATTTAATGAAGGTTTGATTGTTATCACCAGCTTTAGAGCTCAGGCTAATGCTAATGAAAATTCACAAATGTTGCAGCATCCCTGTTGAGTCTTATCTCCATTGTGGTTCTGCATTTGAATGCTTAACATCGCCTCAGGCAGGTCAGCCTTTTAAGAAGAGTTGCCTTCACACTAAGAGGCTTTCCTTGTAAGAATTGTTCCATTAAGATTATGGATTACTTTTGACCTTGTTTGAGAGAGGATGTGGTGTGAATTTGCTACTTCTCCCATGTAAATTGCTTTCTTTTCAAGCCACTGTGTTGCATGTTTTATTGCCCTTTTTCCCCCCCTTCTTTTTCTTTTAGTGATACAAACGAGGTGGACATCCCTCCAAATACCCGCGTAGGAACCAAACGCTATATGCCTCCTGAGGTGCTGGATGAAAGCTTGAACAGAAATCACTTTCAGTCGTACATCATGGCTGATATGTACAGTTTTGGACTCATCCTTTGGGAAATAGCGAGGAGATGTGTTTCAGGAGGTAAAGAGCTGAGAGATTCCTCTTAATTGTGTCAGTGAACCCCATTTATAACCTGAATATTCCATTACATCCTTTTCCTTGGGTAATTTTTTTACTGTAATAAATGTGGATAAACCATACAGGTAACTCTCTTAATACCTGTTTTCTTGTTAAAACTTATTTTAAAGCATCAGTCAGTGCTATTTCAACAGCAAAGATTTAGACTGTATTTTAATGGCTCATTTGAAGGCAGCAGATGACTGTAATGAAGGAATATGGAACTCGTCTGGGGACCTTTCCCAATGGCAACACATTTTTGCTGGACTGGGGGTATTCAGCTATTTTAGCAGAATATAAATAGTGATTTCTTTGTTTTGTTAGAGTTAAACAGAAAGAGGAGGAAAAACAATTTAGGTCTATGCTCTGCCACTATTTAAGATAAATAATCTATTTACAAGACAAGTAGAAAAAAAAAAACAGAGGGAAATGGCACTTATTACATGGTTGCAATACAGTGTTGTGCCTCATTTCCTTCTGGTATCAGAAGTGAATACTTGTGAGGGCATCAAAGATAAACCAGTGCAGTCAGCTACAGGCTTGAAGCATAGATCCAGTGATGTACACATAGGCTTTGAGTGCACGTAGAGCTCAATGTAGTATAAAAATGATGGGGTGGGTGTTACTCCCTCTGTTTTGTTACTGAGGAAAGTTAAATGTGGAAATGCAGAGAAATGACTTTGCAGTGGTTTTGTGCCAAATTGGTGGCAAGTAAGAGTAGAGCATGTCTCTCTCAGGTCTGCCCTACCTTCACTAGATTTTATGGATCTTTAAAGTCTGCAGTTGTGCTGAATGCTCACTTCATGCTGAATTACACTAATGAGCAATGTGGTCCCTGTGTTTACAAACTGGTAAAGTGTATTGCAATGGCGTGATGTAAAATCTGTAATACTGTTGTCAGTATTGCTGTACACAAAGAATGGTACCTTGCTGTGTTCTGAAAAGGCACAGAAATGCTCTTTAATGTATACCAGGTCCACTGATAAGAAGGACATGTGGTTCAGGGTTAATTCTCTGCCAGATTACTTTGCTGTGGGCACTGTGCTAACAGTTCTTTCTGTGATAACTTACTGGAGCTTGCTGGACTAGACAGATGTGGTAGAAACACTTGTGAAGCAACTATGCTTTTGGATTAAGATACCTGGCTATTCTTTAGATGGCAATGGTACATTGAAACTTGACTGTGGAATGAACTTCTAGGGTAGGAAGATCCTTTTAAGGAGAAGTACATCTAATTGTTAAACAGTATGGTCAATCTGTTGTAACATGAGAGAGAAAGAGGGTAGGGGAAGGGGTCTTCTGCCAGTGACAGGCAATTAATTGTTTCTTTCAGGAATAGTTGAGGAATACCAGCTTCCATACCACGACCTTGTGCCCAGTGACCCGTCGTATGAGGACATGCGGGAGATTGTGTGCATCAAGAGACTGCGTCCTTCATTTCCCAACAGATGGAGCAGTGATGAGGTATTGTTCTTAAAATGCAGCTTCTATTTTTAATTAGAGCTAGTGAGTGAGGTTGACCCAATTCTGCATCATTTTGAGTGAGGAGGACCAGTCGCAGTGTAACAGTGCTGAGGAAAGAGCACGACCTTCTCAGATATCCCCACAGAAGGTGTTCAGAGTCTCAGGGGCCATAGCCTACAATATTTGCAAGCAGGATCCTCATGTGCTGTCTACTAGATGCCACAGCAATAGCAGGCTGTCCTCAGACTTTCTTAGTCTCTCTTTTCCTTTGACACTCATTTTGCTTTCTGCTCCCAGCATTATGAGGATTAAATCAGTGGCTAGCCAAAAATTTTTGAAAGGTAAGTTATTTTGCAGTGGCAATGTACTTGGTGGCCTGACAGCTACTTCAGCATATGGACTGTAATTCTAACCTTTTCCCTTTTTTTTTTTTCTTTGTTTTAAAGAAGGCTTTGAAATGATATGAGCATACAACTGTGATCACAGGTGTGCAGGCTTGGAGGCATGATTTTACCATGATTTTACACTAATGTTAGTGCAGGATATTAAGTTTCACTTACTATGGTATTGAGATGAGGTTGTACAGACCACTGTAGCTGGGCTGCACCAAGGAGCACTGATCATCCACCACTTTACATCTTCACATTTTAGTAAAGAGGGCTACAGGTGTGGCCTTTCAGAAGAGATCCAGAAATAGGATCCAGAAAATGCTTCCCAAAATAAATGAGGAGATGAGAGGGCTGAGGGGGAATCTGAACTGTACTGAGACTCTGTAAGGAAGAAAAGTTCTGCTGTGGGATCTGAGATGAACAGTGTGGCTATGTTTTGGAAGCATGCAGGAGATGGAGCAGGACAGAGCAGATCTGAACAGGGTGCTCACAGGCAGCTTTCTGACAGGGGTGGGTGGGCAGGAGCTGTGGGGTCATGCTTGTGCTGGGCTGTATCCTGGCTGAGGAATCACAGAATCATTACGATTGGAAAGGGCCCTCAAGATCATCTAGTCCAACTGATAGCCCTACACTACTCTTATCCCTAAATCATCCCCTGAAGAAACACATCAATCCTCTTCTTAAAAACCTCCAGGGGTGGTGACTCCACCACCTCCCTGGGCAGCCTATTCCAGTATCTCACCAAATTACACAGAATTCACATAGCAAGGGTCTTGCTGTACAGGGCCATACTTGTGCGGGTCAGGCTGTGTGTGTTTGGGGAATGAGGAGTAGGAAAAGTGCTTTTGTGGAGAGTACAACCTCATCTGGACTATTAACTCTTCATAAATTATAATTGCCATGATTGGAGAACTCTCCTTAATATACAGAAAACAAAAGCTTTAGATAAACAATCCTAGCCAGGATGTTTCCTATTTTTTTCCTTTTTTTGTTTCCTTTTGGCTGCCCTTAGAAAAGACCTCTACCCTTCAGGTTTTCAGCATTGCCACCAAACTTCAGTCTCCTCTTTCACTGGCCCAGCTGGAACTTTCTCTCCCATTTGTCTCCACAGTGCCTAAGGCAGATGGGGAAGCTGATGATGGAGTGCTGGGCTCACAACCCTGCCTCCCGGCTCACAGCCCTGCGGGTCAAGAAGACACTTGCTAAAATGTCAGAGTCGCAGGACATTAAACTCTGACTCGGGCAGAGCAGCTCTCCTGAAGGCCCATGCCAACAGACTTTCTCATGCAGGCAGAAGTCCTGAAGAGGTATCAAAAGTCTTCACTTAATAAGTACCTTGAATGCAGTCATGCTTAAGAGCAGCTGTAAGTTTGACAGCTTTGGAGGAGCCTGTCCTTGGCAAAAATCAGCTCAGTTTTGAGATACAAGATCTGAAGAGGCTTGTCTGCTCTTGTTTACATGGGGAAATACAGTTTTAATAACTGATTTAAGATTATGCATGTTGCTTTCCATGAAAGCCACTTATAATTTTATTATTATTATTGTTATTATTATTATTATTATTTTGATTGTCTAAAAAGATACTGCTTTAAATTTTATGAAAATAAAACTTTTGGTTAGAAGTAAAAAAGATGTATATTGTTACATTAAAAAAAAATGGAGGAAACTGTGCTGGAAGTGAAAGCAAAGTGACTTTTTCATTTATAAAGAGACCATTGCACTCAAGTGTTTAAAAACCAAGGAGGGTGGGGCTGTGCAGCTCAGAGGAGCTGTAACAGAAGCTATCTTAAAAAGCCTCCTACCTGCAGAGATGACTTTCTATAGCACTGTGTGTGTGAGGAGTTCCCACAGAATAGAGATGGAGCCCAATTACATCCCTGCCATCACTGGCATGGGTGGCCAGGTTCCAGTCAGTGAGTGGCTTCTCCCAGGAAGGTTGTGCTTTGTTGGGAGCTGAATGACTCCAAGGTTCAGTGTGGCTTGTTTGAAGAAACTCTTAATGTTTCCAGGAAATCTGGTGGCCATGGTTCCAGAGTGATAAACAAATGCCCCTTTTCTCTGCTTTTTTTGGTCTCTTTTGGTGCTTTCTCTCTTTCTTCCTTCCTTTCTTTTTCTCTTTCTTCTTTTCTTCCTCCCTCCCTCCTTTCCTCCCTTCCTGGAAACAAAGTACACATTGGGATCTGCTGGTGAATTTGCAACTTGTGTGTCCTACATACGCAACCGGTGGGGAAGAGGAAGTTCCCTTTGAGAAAAAATTATTAACTTGCTCTTCATCTGTGTACAAATGAGGTATCCAGCTGCAGCCACAGTTGGAAAAGAAAATAAATCAGTGTTCCCTTTTTTAAGGGAAAATGTAAAACCAGAAAAATCCAAATTTTGGGGTGGCAGTCATTTTCCTTTAAGTGTAAGGAGCTGGTGCCTCTTGGCCAGTAGGAAGCCAACAGGGAAGGAGGATGGGACTTGGGTTGGCAGTGAGAGCTGGGCACTGTGTCCAGCAGCGCTTCTCTCACTGTAGGGAGAGGCACCACAAACTGAACCATTTAGCTCAAGCTTCATCTGCCTTACTATTTTGGGTGGCCTTCCAGCAGCCTCCATGCCTCTGGGAGCCACCACGTGGTAGTGAGGGGCTGCATAGCCTTGTGGTTCCCAGCAAGAGGAGCTTTTGGGGGAAGAGAGCAACGGGAAATGTATTTACCATCTTTCTCCATTCCCCCTTCCTGAGGCTGCAGCAGTTGCTGTGATATTAATACTACAGAGGAGGAAATGAGAGGTGAAATATTCCCCATGAAGCATTTCCTGTGGAATGGTCTCTGTTCTTTGTCAGATTATCAAAGCTGAGCTGTGTGGAAGTTCCTGGTTTACCCTTCTTTACCCTTCTTTTATTATTTTACATACTTTTTTTTTGCTTGCCTATGTCCTGTTTCACTAGGTGGTGTTCAGTTTAATTTTGAAATAAGTCCTTACAAATGCTGCTTTGATGATACTAAGCCTATTTCAAAACTGAAATAATTGCCATGCTGGATTTAGCCTCAGCATTTCTGTAATACTGTTTTTTTATCCTTTTTGGACAAAACAGATTTAGTTGTGGTAGGTAGGTATATAATTGGGGTTTAGCTTCACAGCTCCCTGAAGGTATTTCTAGTGGGAAAAATTACCATTTCATACTTTCAAGCTAACAGAGAAAAATGTGCAGGTTGAAGAGAACCAGCATGATTATGGGTGTTGTAAAGTTTAATCAGAGGACTTTTGTTAATTAGAGTGAGTTTTCCACAGTGCAGTTTCCCTGCCTGCACCCAAAAATACCAAGCAATGCAAAAAGAAAATCTTTGAGAGTTAATAATACACCACATCCTGACTCCAAGAGGAGAGATGCTGGCTTCCCTTGTCCTTCAAAGGCAGCATGCCTGCATGGCTGGGAGAAGAGTTTGCTCCTCTCCTTGGCTGCCTTGGCTTGAAGATTTGTGGCCCAAAATGAGCCCAGCCCAGCCTCTCGTCACCTCTTTGGCTTAGTGAATGGAGCCATGGGGTTTCTACCTTCTGTCCTTTTGCCTTCATGCCCTTTTATAAAACCCAGCAATGGCCTGAGGAATTGGGGTTCTCTGCTCTGACAAAGCAGATGGGACCATTGGCTTTGGCAGCAGTCAGGGCAGGCTGGGTTGATCCCATCTCCGAGCCTAGTTCCTGCAGGTCCTGGGTAAGCAGTTGCTCAGCAGGGGTGCCTCTTCCCCCATGTATTTAGGTGTGTTTCATGTCTGCTTTTCTCTGTTAGGTTTGGTTTTATTTTTAATTAACTTGGCTCTCTCCAGCAGTGATTTGGAGGGTGCATTGCTGGCTGGTGGACACAATGCAATGCCATGTGCCTGGCACCTGTGCTCAGTGTGTTGTGAGAGAAAGGGCCAGTTGCTGGTTTTCTGAACAAGTCTTACTTCTTTCTGTCCAAAAGAAAGGGATCTAAGATACTGGTTGATAGGTTACATAAAGTTTGTGTGTTAAATGTTCAAGTTTATGTGTTTTTTTTAATATATATATATATATATATATATAAAAAAAAAAATATATATATATATATTCAGTTGGGAACCTGGAATAACTCCAGTATGTGGATTAAGAGTAAACTATTACAGATGATAAAGCACTAAATAAAACATAATATTTATTTATGAAAAATGCATAAATGACAAATCACTGCAACAGTGCTATATAGGAAAATAAATATATATATATATGAGGAGACACACTCTGAGAAAGCAAAGGGTCTGCAGTTGTATAACTAGTGCCTGCCCATTTTCTCCTAAGACTCAAAAGGCCAGATTTTGCCCTCAAATCTCCTGCCACTCAATACCACATCAATGCTATTGTAAAGGGATATTCCTAAGGCCAGAAAACAGCCCAAGGCAAGTGAGGAAGTAATTTGTTCTAGCACTGTGACATTCAAGTTACTGCCTGCATGGCTGACTTCCTGCAATACTCAATATGTAATTATTATGGTTTCAGTATGTGCAGCGACCACAGTACATTTATTTTGCCAGGCATGGCCTTTTACTGTTACTTCCTCCATATTTTGGCAGTCTCAAAGTGCACATTGATGAGGGTTGGAATTTGGTGGTGATGATAATTGTGGCTTCAATGCCCACAGCTCTGGAAATCCATTTTTTAAGGAAGTTTAGTTTAGTGACTTACTTACTGGCATAGATAAGATGGCATAAGAAAGTGGAAGAAGAAGGAAAAACAAAAAAAGAAACCAAAAGGAAGAGAGATGCCATCTAGCAACTGCTATCCTTTCTCTAGCACAAAGTTATTTCTATTAAAGAAAAGGTTGACAATGTAAAGAGTAAGAAACTAATTTGTGTTCTTTTTTGAGAACCAGTGCCTTATGAAACCTGTAAATACTGTAATTAGAAAACCTGGGGAACAAGCTGTGTTACATTGTATTTGTTCAGATTGTATATGGTTGTTTTAACATTCCCCCTGAATAAAATTGTTTCCATCTCCCCATGAAGGAGATTGCTTTTGCTTCTAGTTACTTTTCATGTACTTGAAAAGCACCACCTTTGGGTTTCCTTTCCCTGGCCAGATTATTGTGGCCGTGCCTCATTTTATTTATTTATTATTTATAAGTTTTCCCCAAGTAAACAGCAAGATGTTGTGGATGTTTCCACTAGCATAAAAAAGCATCACTCCTCTCACAACTCAGTGAAGAGAGAAATAGTAATTAAAATATTATTATCACTAATAGAGCAGTCACTTGTGTTTTGTGGCTGATTATGTAAATCTATAGAAATTTGGCATTTGCATAATATTTTTGTGAGGCTCCCCTTTCCCTTCTTTCCCCAACATATTCAGTTGGGAGTACTATTTGTAACAATGTAAGAGACACAGGAGAGGTAATCTTTGCATAGACTGAAGCTAGATTTTTTTTCAACCCTATGCTTCAGGGGAAGAAAACATTGCAGCCTGCATACACTGCATCATCTGAAATGTGGCATTACTTAGAGAGACACTGGAGTGTATGTAACTCTACATATAGAGAGAGATTTCTCTGTATTTGGAGATATGGCCTGAGCACTCTCCTTAGTGTGCAGTGCTGTGCTGCAGCATTCAGCTCAGCATTTCCTAATGTGTAATTACCGGTTATTTTCAGAGAAGCATGTAAACACCTTTTTTTTGTGTGTCTTGAGCTGCATCTTACCACTGACTGTCACAGCCCCTGCAGCCCTCTTGCTTTGCCCCAGGCAGTCTGTGATCAACAGCAGGGCCTTGCAGTTATTCTCCAGCAGTGCTTCCACAGTCCTTTGGCCAGGCCTTGTCTAGGTGGCAAAGCCCCATGCTTGCTGCATGCTGTGTAGGCATGGCTCTGTGTCCTGTAGTTCTGGGCTGTTTCTGCTCCCCTTGGCTGCATGGTGCTGAAGGCAATGCAGTGCTCCAGCACAGCCCACACGGGCTGCACCTTTTCCAGCATACTGCTGAGACAAGTGTTTCTGCAGCTGCCCTATGCTCCTCCCATCCTGCGTCCTTTTCCCCCCTGACATTCTAGGTATGTTTGGGTTGGGGGGGGGACAGTTATAGTCTCTGTTCTTCTTTTCTTTCCATTTTTCTAGGCTGAACAATGCCTTTCACTTGCTGGGAAGAAGAGTTGCAGTCCCACCTTCAAATGTGGATGCAGTTTCACCTTCAAATGCAGAGCAGACACTTCCAGGAGCTGCAGGAAGAACAGCTAGAGGGTGAGGTACCTGAAGTAAAAGTCCCTGAAGATAAGGAGGAAACTGCTTGGCTACTGTAAAGACTGCAGGCTATGGCAGAACTAACCCTTGGAAAGGTCAGAAACCAAGGGAGACTTGAATTTTGCAATAGATGTAGACAGGGTGGGAATAATGAGATGGACAGAAAAGAGTTTGTCTCCTGTAAAAGTTAACTATGCAAAGGGAAAGGCAGATAGATACCAGGAAATCCTAAAGCAGTGATGGTGTCCAAAGTGGGCATCTTAATTTTGCAGAAACCAGCCCTGCCTGCAGCTCAGCTCTCTTTAGCTGTAGGACCACATGGTCCCTTGGGATGCAGATCCTCCCTTCACAGCCTAGCTCCTATTACAGAGAAGATAATGATAAGAAATTACTAAAATTAAATAGTACTCCTGTGTTGCCAAAGGGCCAGTGGCTTTGGATGGAGTTAACCCTGTTTCTGGTGCTTGGCTGTAGCTCTGTGCCATGCACTTGAGGAATGCCCAGTATTTCATCTGGACTCAGAGCATCAGGATTTGGCTCAGCAACCAGCCAGACCTGCCAGTCCCCAGTAGCCTTAAGGGACAGCCACAGGAGCTGGTCCTCCAGGTTGCCCCTGCCCACCCTCCTGTGAAGAATTGCTACCTGTTAAGTGCACAGAAACTACAGGAACCAATGGATAGACATTGCCCACATCCCAGTTTTAGCAGAGAAGCCAAGGAAACAGAGGAGCCTCGTGTCAAGTGATAAACTTCACTGAGGAGCAATAAAGAAGGCAGCTGTGTGCCATGCCCAGGGAGGACAGCCTGAAGAGTTGTCTTCTGCCTGCCATGTAGCCCACATTAAAAACTGCAATGGGAGGAAAATGAGCTAGAGCTACTTTACACCATGGGAAAAGCTTGCTGTAATTCAAGTGTACAGGGGATGGGTTTTTAAAGGTCTGCCCTTTTCCAGCTGGACTGCAGGGTCTGGCAAAGCTGGCAATTGCACTCGTTGCCTTGTTCTCAGCTTTTGGCCTGTATGTTTTTTGGCTTTCTATGGTATCAGAGTGCTTCAGCCTTGGCTTAACCTTGACTTGCCCCTTGCAGGAGAGCTGCTGAGTGAGCACATCTGCAGCTGTGGGTCTGGCTTATGAGATGGCAAGGGCTGAGTGTTCCTTGGCACGGCACAGCAGGAGAGCCCAAGGGCCAGCAGGCAGCCCTGCACCCCAGGGGATTGAATGGGATGGTGCTGCCCCTGGCAGCACACAGGCTCCTGTACTGCTTCCATCACAGGCAGGATGTGCTCCTCAGCCCGGGACTAACCCATTAATGAGGAGCTGGCTGTAAGATGACTGTTTCCCCACTGCTATCCCACTCAACTGGGAGAAGTGGCTGTGTGGGGGAATTGCCTCTTGCAATCCCAGGAACTTAAAATGCTGAGCACAAAAAGATCTAACAGGGCCAGTGAGGAACAGCCATCATCACTGACGGTGGGGAGCAAGTGCAAGGAGAGTGAACTCCAGTGTTTGGGCATCATATCCACCTGGCTAAATCAGACATAAGCAGTTAACTGCTGGACAAAAATCACCTTGCCCAAGTGGCATTCAGTTTGCCTCCCAGGCATTTGCAACAAGCACAGTGGGGTGCTCCCTTCTGTACCAAAAAGACTGGATGCAGGGAGAGGAACTGAGCTGATGAGGCATTCTCTTTCCTGTTGCTTTTGTCCACCTTTGACTGCAGCCATGAAATGGGAATGCCAAGAAAACTGTTTGGGGCAAATCCTCCTGTAGCTGGTCGGGGAGACATGAGGATTTATGAAGTGCAACAAAGCAGCCTGCATGGGCATGTGGATGTCATGAATGGTAGCTCATGAGGGAGACTACATCACAAGGGGTTCTCAGTGTGTAGAAACATTTCTTCTGAGGCTTTAAAAAAAATTTTTAATGAACTAGATAAAAGGCTCCTCTTTCCTTCCAAGCTTCCAGGAACTAAACAATTGAACACAACGTAGTGGTGGTGGTCATTTGGGTTTTTTTTTTCCAGTTGCTTATAAATATAATTTATTACCTGTTTAAAAATTCTTTCTTACACTTTGTACATGTCAGGCTGACAGAATAAATGCAGGCATTTACAAACAGAGGGAAGGAGAAAAAGGGAGGGGGGTAAGAGGCACACTCAGAACTAGTAAACCACATCTCCACTGTACAGCAATACAAACAATGCAATGGCTAGCACTTCTCTGGTAGTTAAGTCAGTCAGTCTTTAGAAAAGGAATTGCATAGAAGATACAGCAACAGGGAAATCAAAACCAAAATAGTTCTCCAGATCCAAATAGCAAAGGAAACAAATCCCACAAACAGCGGTAGAGCTGAGACAGGGGGAGAGAAGGAACATGATACACCCTCTTGGCCTAGGTCACACAGGCCTTTCATTTCCTCTGGGCCCTCCTTCTTCACTTTGGGAAGGTACCATCTGAACTTTCTTTGACTCTTCACCATGAACAGAACACGTGTCAGCAAAAAAGTCTAACACACAGATGTGCCAAAGCAGTAATGCCATAACTCTTCTGTCTCACCTGTGCTGCACACCCTGCCTCAAGTGGAGGTTACAGGCTCATGGCTCGGGGTGGGGGGTGTTTTTGCAAGGTGCCTTGCAAGGTCTGTGGGAGAAGAGTGTTTGCTTCTCCTTCTTCCTAATTTTGCCTACTTTCCAGACTGATTTTGCTTTTTATTTGTATTGTTTAAGCTCCTAAATTTACAGGCAGTCTGTAGCAAGAGCCAGCTGGCAGCAGCCAAAGAAGCTTTCAGGGCTGTGCAAGCTTTTCTCATCTAGGGGCTATTGTCCCACCAGCTGCAAGCCAGCAGCTGGAGACCAGAGTGCCAGGACTTGGAGAGCCACCTCACCACTGCAGGAGGGCCCTGCCCAATTACATCCTGCTTTTCCACAGGCATCCAGAAGTTACTTGCATGCCATGGCATGGGATGCTTTGGGAGAAAAGGGCAGGCCCAGGCTGGGTACAGCACACATAACCATCAATGTGTGTAAGCAGTCAAGGAGACTGAACCACTATTAAATACATTTAACAGGCATCACAGAAAATGTGAAATATCTGTTAGGTGACAGAGGTTTGTGGGAACTCTGGATTATAATTTTATTTTTGTACAAGTAGAGCTTATCAAAGGACTTTCAGATAAACGGATTTTCAGATTTCAGGGAGCAGGTGTCAAGCCTAAAGGACCAGAAGTAAACAAACTAAATGCTCCTATTTCAAGCAAGGAGCTTGACCTACCAGACTTGAGGACTCATTTCTGTGGTTTTGGTTCAAGTCCAGCTCTATTTCTTTGCCAGTTTTTACTGTGTTGGCTCTTGATGTACTGCATATTTGATGATGATACAGCACTGAATTTTGGCCTTCACCTTCCCAAGCAAAACTTGGTCATAAGAGGATGCCCATAACTAACATTAGAGCTAAAAGCCTCCAGCACCAGGTGTCCTTTATTTTCTCCTCTGTCTGTTATGTCCATACACATATACACACTTTGCATTTCTGTTAAATTCCTCCTTCAAAGGATGTCTGAGATACATGCTTCAGCATTTAAAAATCTGCAGCACAGCTCATTTTATGAACTCAAGGTTTCACACACAAGCTAGGAATGGATTGCAGTGGTGACCCCAAAGTCAATACCTCATTGGAGTCCTTGTGGGAGAAGAGCCAAAGGTTTGGTTTCGAAAACAAACCGCTTGCATCTTTGCACCACTTGATGCTAAGCAAGCCAGCCTGCAAACAATGAGTTATTCTGTGGCCAGATGACAGCCAGAGTAATACCTTAAATGATTTCTGAACACTCAGTAAGATAGTTTACAAGTGCCCTGGACATGAGATTTAAGAAAAAAAAAACAACACCCACAACCAAACAACAAACCCAAAACCAACAAAAAAAGCCCAAATCAAAACCAACCTAAAAAAATATGATCTTGTTTATAATTAACCTCAGAGCTGTGGTAACTACTTGTCTAGAGCATACAATGGTCTAAGGCCTCCCCCTCCTCCCCTTTCTCCATACCCCCACCCCACAAACCAAGAAGAAAAGGAGAACCAAGACAAAACTATTGAAGGTAGCAATACAAGACATTAGGACACTGTCCACAATGATGGGCTTACAGCATATAAATCCATTTATTCTGTATGTAAAGAACAGAAATAGCAAGATACCCAAGGAACAGACATGTTCTGTGCTGTGGGCACCCCAGACTCCAACATGTCCCATGAGTGTCTGCATTTCTGCCAGCAATATGGGGGAAAAAAAATGTGTCTGTCTCCCACAGAAGCAAATCTTGACTGGAGAGACCCTTGCTGCCTCAGAACTTTCAAGATTCAGTAAAACAGCAGTTAGGTCTTGCACTGTTTTGTGAGATCAGGTGTGATCAGAAAATTTGGGGGGGAAAAAAAAAAAACAACCAAAAACCAACCAAACCCCCAATTTACCCAATACACTGACAGCCACCTTCACAAGAACACAATTCAAGAAGAACTGAAGAAAAAAACTTAGATGAAAGGGACTGTCTTTGATAGCATTTCTTACTTGGAAATTGAAGGTTTTCCTTGAAGTCAGTAGATAGCTTATATATATTTCTATAATATATATATTATTTATAGTGCTAGCAATCAACATGTAATGAAGAGATGGTGCAATGAGCAGCAAAACTGCTACAGCACATAGCCAAAAGTGGACAACTAAAAGGATAAACACTTAAAAAGTAGCAATAACTGGAGGATAAGAAGCCTGCAGCCATTTTTATTTTTAATTTATTGTTTCAAAAGCAGATGTGCTTACCTGACATCAAATGTTACAAGAGCTTTTAAGAGTCGGTTCTCTCTGCCAAACTTTTTTTTTTTTTTGGCCATTTTCAAGAGCCATCCTCCAGGAAAATGTTTTCCTGAGCGATCGCTGCTGCTCACCCTGCTGACGGTGGTGACAGCGGTGGCACGGTGGAGCCAAAGCTCAGCCCCACCAGATGGCACTGTGGCCACACGAGCCAGGCAGAGCGACTGCTGCTGGGTTTTCTCCCACTAAAAAGAATACGATGGATCTGGCCTCCCTTCCTTCCCACCCTCTCTCCTCGGGGAAGTAGGATGAGGATGCTGAGGACTGCGTACCACCAGCCCGTGCCGGAGTCCTCTCCCCAGCCACATGCTCTGTCTCTGCTGTACCCCTGGCAAAAAAAAAAGGAAAGAAAAACTGGACAAAATTAACGCAGGAGGAGTGTCAGGTGAGGTGGGAGCTGCTGGGACAAGGTGTGGCTCTCTAGAGGAAAAACGCCTATCCCTGGTAGCACCTGCTTCTCCCTGCCCCATTAGGGCTGAGGCAGCTGGCACAGTGCTGCACTGGGATCCTGCAAAGGCTGATGAGGCAGGAGCTGGAGAAACCTTTCAGCCCGTGGTTGCAGCAGGCAAGGATAAGTTTCTGGGCAGTAAGGGATGGAAGAAGAGCAGTTCCACCTCCTATCAACAATGATGTCACTGCCTTAGCCAGCAGTGATGTTCTTGACCTCCATCCCTCTCTGTGGATGCTCCTCTTAATCAGTGTGCCTCTTTCTTTTGTAAATCCCCCTTACAATGATGCTGTAAAAGGGAAGTGCCCCAGAACACTTCAAGAAAGTTGCTCATCTGTTTTTCTTGAAGGAGGCATTGGAGGGGGGGGAGGGCCAAGACCTGACAAAAAGAGCACTGCCTCATAGTGATATAGGTAATTATGAGACACTTTCTGGCAAGGCCCCAGTGAGAGCACACATGCTGCCCACCTAGCAAAAGCTAAGAGCCAGGAATACCAGTGAGCCTAAGCATCCAAAGACTAAGCTGAAGAGGGAAGAAGCTGAAGCACATTCCAGTGGTTAGGATTCAGCGATCTCACTGCTGGAACCTGGGTTCAAATCCCAGTCAGGGAAGCTTTGTTGTGACCTAGTCTTAGGGAATCCTGTTCTGGAAGGGGGGGGGGGTGGACTAGATGATCTTTTGAGGTCCCTTCCAACTCCTAACATACTGTGATACTGTGACACTTCAGCTCATGCACCCATCTTGGAAGAGGAGTCACACAGGAAAGACGTGCAGGAAGGAGGAAGATGCACAAACTAAATACAATTGCTTACATCTGAGGATGGTACAGGTGGAAGAAGAAAAGCTGAGATGTATCTTTTAAGAGCCATTTTAGAACTCCAAGATGAGTTAAAAAAACAAAAAGAAATGCAGCCAAAGGGCAGAGCTGGAAGCCCCAGCCAATGTCTCCTAAAGATGAAAGCAAGATTTCCATTAAAATTGCAATGGGCTGCATCAGATGCCCATGATGAAAAAGAAAATGGTTGGTTGTTGAAAGGATGCCCTTAGTGGCTCCACCTTAAGGGAAGGTGGGGCTTACACACAGATGTTGGAAGTTAAAATGTTTGTCCTCTGGGCTCTAGTTTTGACTGAAATGCTGGTTTGCAAACTGCTGGATTACCTCTTAAGAGGAAGGCATGCTTTGTGATGGCTGCCCAGCAGTCAGTCAAAACCCCACTGGTGTGAGGGAGCTGAGAAATTAAAACCAAAACATCCCAAGCCTACAGAAATGTCAAATGGGAAAAAGGTCAGCTGAAATTTTGCTTTCATTTTGACCAATGACATTTTCAAATTTACCTTTAAAGGTGCAACCTGGAAAGCCTTGGGAAAACAAAACAAAACCCCAAAACAAATGAAAGCAAGCCAAGCCCTGTCTCAGGAAGCACATGGAGTGGGGATGCATGCGTGGCAGCAGCATGCACGTGTGCAGAACAGCAATAACCAGGGTCTAGCTGGAAACTGGAATGGATGGGTTAGGGAAGAAAGCATCTTTTTTTGCACCAGAAGTAGATGACAGACAAGCCTGGCAGTAAAACTACTGTGATGCTATGCACGGTCATGTACCAAAGAGTCAGTCTTTTCACTGAGAAGAAAATAAAACAGATTTGCAGTGACAGCCAAAAAAGCAAGAGTTCCCTCCTTTGGCCAAGTTCCCACCTCATCTGTGGTGACCAAGAGGGAAGTGACTGATAGGGACAAATGTCCCCCTGGTCAGCCAGTGAGGACCTGCACCATCCTGCCCAGGCGGTGGCAGTGGAGGAAGAAGGCAGCAACCTGCAGAACATGGCATTTTGACTTCACCACTCCAAAACCCTTACACTGTGGCCCGTGTGGTGGAGGCTTCCCTGGCTGCAACAAGCCTGGGAATATCTGCAGAATCCACTAAGTGCTTCTCACCCAGAAATGACCCAATAGAGGACTCCCAGTAGCTCTGACCACCAACAACATTGTGGGAGGTGGTGGGTTTCAGTAAGAGTGAGTACTCTCACTGAAGTTAATGATAACTTCTGGCCTCACACCATGTCAAAGCAAAGCAAGACATGGAGAGGACCACCTTGGATGCACAAATTAGGTGGTCAACATCAGTCCCTCCACATGCTTGCATCCATGCACCTGCTCTATATGTAGTTGCACTGGTAGGTTGTCTCACTGGTTCACAGCCACCTCAGGACAGACTTGCTTCTTGGAGCAACCAGGAGGCAACAAGGTGGTGCAAAACATCCAGGGAGGGGTGTTGTGTTGGATCCTTTGTGGGTGCAGATCATTTGACTTCAGTGGAGCATCATCCCTTTATACTACCTTTGCATCAGGCATGAAGCATAGAAATGCTAATATAAGGTAAGCAAACCGTGTGGGCTAGCAGAGGACTTTGGAGAAGGAGAGCAATGGCTGGAGAAGGGAAGGACAGACAGCACCTAGAGGTGCATGTCTTAAGAAGACTGTCAGGAAGGAGACAACAGGTTCCATAAAAACAGGTATGATTCATTCTGCTGCTGACAAAATTAGAAATAAAGTAATAATGGCAATAATAATAATAATCATTATAATCCTTGCACTAGATACTAATTAGTAAATAATTATCATATCAACTTCTCTTTTTTTTTTTCTGGGTTTCTTTTTTTTCCCCCCTAACCACTCTGAATTGCATATCTGGCCCCCTCATATCACAAAGAGGTGAAAAGGTTGTTCCATTGTGAACTGAAGATCAACTCTGATCCTATGTTCCCCACTGTCCTAGAGCTATTCTCCACACAGGCTCAGTGGGACTCGATCAGGGAAGGATGGGGACATTACGTGTGTTCCTGCTTAGCACCCAGAAGTACCTGCTTTCCAGATGCACACCACTTAAACTCTGATTTTCTTGCTTTCTTTCTTTTTTTTTTACAAGTAGGTCTAGGAAACAGAACAATGACAGGAGGATCATTGTGAGACAATCGAGGTGCAGAATTGTAGCCAAAATCTGAATTCACCAGAAACCAATAAGCTGAAATAGCCACAACCAACTGTCCACAGCCTTGTCTAGAATGGCTTTAAACAAAAAATATAAAGAGCCATGGACAGTCTCCTTACCCCTGTCCAGAATTTGATGTAAACAACATCCATAGAAACTGGGATTGTTAAGAAAGTTTATCCATATATCTGGATAGCAATAAAAGCGTTTCCTAGGAAACTGTAAAATCCTGTACCAAGCAGTGTACAGCCAAGCCGAGAGGAACATTAGGTTGATTTATATTTTCAAGGTACAACTTTGCATGATTTCTTTTAGATCCTGTGATAATGTACAAGGAGAGCACGTGTGAAGGTCAGGGCTGGTTGTGGTTTTTTTGTTTTTCTTTTGTTTGCTTGCTTTCTTCTCTGAAATGTCTCTTGTGTAACTCACTGGTCTGGGTTTTCATTTCAATTTTCCTTTGTAATACCAGGGCATTATCGCTCCCTGCGTCTGTCCTTCCTGTTCACACCGAGGCTGCATCAGTAATTTCCTTCTGCTGCCAAAGAAACAATGGTTTCATGTCTTCCCATTTCTTCAAGAACTGCTGCCAGCATGCTCAGGTTGCCATCAGGGAAATTCTGGGCTTCCCAGAGATCCAGGATCACCCCGGTGGGACTTGATTTTGTAGCAAAATAATTTAGGTACCTGCAACAAGCCAAAAGGAAACTCATTTCTGAGCTGCATGAAGATGACTTGAATTTCTATGATTTCAGCCCATTCCCATTTCTGGTGCTGTCAAGGTGTTCATCTCCTGTGTGATCAGTCTGACTAGTCTCCAGACACATCTGTGTCACTCATCTTCACCAAGACCCTTTTGCCCATACCCCCTGAGGGCTTTACTTCCCAACCACACATAGGCAGCCCTGCTCACCTGTCCAGCTTCAGCTTGTGGGCCAGCATCCGCCAGTCATGGCCCCTGGTCTGGGGTGCATCCAGGCTACTGCACAGCTTCTGCCTTATTGGGAGGGGGATGCTGAAAGCACTGGGCCCTACTATGGTGGTGATGGTGCCTGCAGAGTCTATAGGAGGATAATCAATGCCAGTAGGTTCCTGAGGTTGGAAAGAAAGCAAAAACATAAATAAATACAGCAGTTTTGTTACTGAGTGAAAAGACAATTGCAGAAGTGTATCCTCTGAGACTCAGTGCTTTTACTTGCATTAGAGGGGAGCAGCCCTCTGCTAATCAAGCATTTTTGTTAGTCAGCTGAAAAAGAGAAGCATAATTTATAAGTAACTTTCAGTAGACAGCAATTTTTCTTTTTTTTCTTCTTTTTTTTTTTTGAGGGTGAAGATTACTATGGTTAGACAAAATTGAGCCCATCTTAATTAATCACTTACTGGAAATAATGAACAATCAAGCATATTGACACATTTCAGAGTAAATTGCTACGACTAAAGCAAAACAGGGCTTCCTGGCTTGGCTGGCAGGAGCTCCTTCCTCACAGTCCCTCTAGCCCCCACCCCACACAGAGCCAGCATCAGGCTCACACCACTGACATCCCTTTAGCAGCATCTGTGCTCTCCAAAGGCATGGAGACATGGAGAGATGGTTAATACCATCCAAGGCACAAGCTGATCCCTCATTTTCATGTGGCTTTAACTCTCCCAGCTGGGAGGCTCCCCATGACATCTGTAAAGTGCCCCATTGGGAATAACAAGTGGTTGGCTCTTCCGGGCACAGATTTTATCTCTTCCTTGGCCTGGAAAGATTTAGCAACCACAAGCAGGTAGAAAGAGGGGTTCAGCAGCTGACAGAACAAGGGTAGTTGGTCAGTTTGGATGGTTGGGTTTGCTTTGGAATGATGAGGTGTTGCTAGTGCCTTTATCACCTTTATCACAACACCACTTTCCTCTTATGCCTCTAGAGGCATAGACATTAGTTTCCAGGCTGCTGTTATTATACTTCAAGGTAACTTTTGTCATCAAATCAGCTGAGTTTTAAGTTTTTTTCTAGCAACAAAGTTGACACAAACCTGTATGCCAGCTTTTAGCAGCCCAAGGGCCTCCTGTCCCTCACTCAGGCTCGAGAATATCACTACATGTCAACCAGGAGGAGCAATTTTGTGGTAGAGGCAGCCTTGATAGTGGTGCTTTATTCCCTCCTTCTATTCATCTATGATGGATGGGATCACAGCACAAGACAAGAATATTATCCTGTTCCCTCTGAATCCATTACCAGAGCCTATTACACACAAGCAGCTGAAGATGATTATAGTGTATACTTGCATTTCATTAAAGTTATTCTTAGTTCTTTCTCTTCTCTGCGAGGTTAAATTAGAGATTACCTCAATGCAGCACTTATTACAATAATTGTTTATGATACTTGTTTTACCATCTGTCTTTAATGCTGTGTAGTCCCCAGCTGAATATGTAACTTTATACCCAATAACCAAGCAGATGTTATGGGTAATGGTGCACACCATCAGAGCCCTACATCACAAGTAAATTTTGTCTGTGGTCTCCCAGCCCTTCCCCAAGTCAGCCAGCAGCGATGGCTGCCTGAGAGCCTGCTCTTCATAGCTGCCAAGGGTATCAAGTACAAAAGCCACCACCACATTCACTGAAGTCAATGCCACTTCACACCTGAACATGTTGCTTCATCTCAGCCCTAAGGTTTTCTGCCCCAAGAAGCAAAAATTCTCCAGCTGCTATGAAGCATCAGCAAAGCTGTTCCAAAACTTAGGGTCATTTTTCTACTGGAAAATGTCAGCCATCAAAAGACATATTGTCAAAGGTAATAGAATTTGTTTCAGTAGCAAAATCTGAGGAGAAAAGCCTATTGGAACTAGACCACCTGATTTTCCCTTGTGCACAGCAGTTGCTACATGAGATCAGAGAGGAGTTGCTCATGCAAACATATGACAATGACATTTTCCTATTCTCCTTCCTCCCTTTCCAAGGAAATGTCAGAGATATGCTGGTCTTGTAGACTGCCAGGAAACAGGGCCATGCAGTGCATCATGAGATGGGTTAGGGAGGGGTAGGCAAAGAGGCCCTTCACACAGACATAGAAAGGCAGCACTAAGAGGAAGACCATAGCTGTCCTCCTTCCTCTCTCAAACAAGGGATGCTCCCTTCCAGATCAGAGAAACTAAGGGAAAGTGAACTACATACAAGCAATGACTTAATCCACCACTTAAGCAATGACTTAAGTCCATCCCAGCAATCAGGAGGAAAATGGGAAGCACTAAACATGTAGCAAGAGGAAAGGATGCACCTCCTTAGCACTCCCACATTCCTACATTTGGATAGTGAAGTGCACCAACATCATTTACCTCTGAGATGGAGCAGTTGAGCTGGAAGATCTGCCCTTCTCCTTCAACCTGCCGCACACAGAGTTTGCACACCAGCTCCAGGGTATTCAGGCTAAACCTTTCCAGGGTGAAGGTGCAGTGCAGGTTCCTCTGACATCCACTCCAAATGTGGTAAAAGGGAATCTCCTGCAGGAGAAAAGTAAAAAAAAGTATAGTCAGACCAGGGTGTGGATGGTAAATGACTGAGACTGTGGGCTCAATGCTACTGTCACTGTAAATGGTCCTGGGAAAAAAGGCTCCATATGACTGCAGCCTAGCACCTGGTGTTCTTGAAACATCCCTCTGTGTGTCACTGTATTTCTTTAAGTCACACTGCTAGGATCCAATGTGAATGCTTTGCAACCCTCACCTGGTATTTAGCCAGCAGTTTGCTCTTCCAGAGAGAGTGGGTGATGTCATGAATGGACAGACGGAGGTTGTGGGTGCTTCCTTTAAAATGCAAGGCTTTGGGCTCCTCCAAAAGCTGCCCGCCCATCTGCCGCTCGAGCTGGAGGACCTCCTGCAGTGGTGTGATAGAAAGAAGAAAGTGGTCACATTTCACCAAGACCTCAGTCTGGTCTTCTGATTCCTCAAGACTGACTTTTCTAGATACTGTAACTTTTGTAACAGAAAAAAAAACCCCAAATACACACAACAACAAACCCCAAACCTACAAAAAACCTGAAAATAAACAAACAAACCCTCAAACAATGCACAGGCATTGCACGGAGTTGCTTTCCTGTGAACTGGAATAACATTAGTGGATCTGAGTATAACACTTTCATTCTCTTCTTACAGCAGCAGCCCAGTAGGTTGCTCTCACCCATGTTTCCTTTGGGAGACACAGTGTTAGCTGACATGTCCTATAAGCAGAAAGCTTAATTGCATACTATATTATTGACTGCAAAGACTTTGCATACAGGCAGTGTTTGAATACAGAAATATATCATTTTTTTCCATGGCTCATCAAACTAGACATCTAATACTTGCTTTGCTATTTCATTTTTAGAAGCTCTTATGTGTAGGTCCTGCTGATATGAGACCTGTGCATACCACTTGTCCATCAGCTTGTGGCCTCCTGGCAAACTGCTCTACCACAAGAGAGGTACAGGATAACAGATGCCCATGCTAAAACTAACCAGCAGGCAGGATGGTGTCAAAACAGTGCAAGACACTGTGATAGAGCATTTTGTACATATAAATACATAGGTTCAAGGGTTACTGAAATACTGATCTTGTCATTAAAAGCTAGTAAGTCAAGAGCCCAGCTTTTTCTGCAGCTAGAAATAAATACATGCCTGTTACTAATGTGTGGACCATTGCCTATAAACAGTTCCACATGGAAGAAGCAAGTACAAAGGTACCTACACAAGCCCCATTACAAACCAACATAGCCAATCTCAGTCATATTTAGTTACAAGAGCCAACCAATCAACCAGTCTGACATGCCCAAAGCCACTCATGCACAGAGTGAGCATGCTTAAGGAGTACACAGGCACACAAGATCAGAGTGCTACCTCAGGCCAACTTAAAGGAGTCCAAATTTTAGCCAAGCACAAAGCAAGCTACTCTTGATCACATACAGGATCTAGTTAGCGTACAAGAAAAGCCTCTGTCCCAGCATCTGGCAGATCCTGAAGCTAAAATGATGTTTGTTTGTCAGCCATTAGAGGAAAAGAAACAATATCAGGAAACCTTCTAGATGAAGGTTACGTCAGTGAATCAGTTCCAGCTTCTTTCCAGTGCCTCCTAATTACCTTGTCAAGATGCCTAAAGAGCAATCGATAGTCATTATCTGATTACGATAGATCTTCATTACACCCAAACTACCTCCCTGGAAGGGCCAGAGTGTGAACTAACTGCAGTTGCCACCTCTCAGGCACCAGAGGCATGGGGGCCAAAAAAGCACTCCTGCCAGTGCAGTGCCAGCTCTGGAACCTGCAGTTCTGGGAGGAAAAATATTGCAGGGGGATGCTGCACCACCCCAGCCACCTGATCTAGGTGTCTGGTTTCAACATCCCACTTCTGGTAACCAGCCTTGGTTGCTGTAGGCCCTCTGCGTGCTCCAACTAGAGGATGCCAAGCAGGCTGTGCATCTTCCATGCCACTCAGATAATTAATTCAGAATTAATTTGGAGTCATGATTTTCACAGCTCTTCAAACCTGCAGCCTGGTTTTAGTCATACTGCATTGTATTTAGAGCAGTGCTTATCCCGCTGGCTGGTGCCTCTATGTCCTCCTGAGCCAAAATGTGAGCTGCATGTAGCTTGCCCCAGGCTGAGGTGGCTCTGGCCACCCTCCCCATTTCCTCTCACCAACCCTATGAGCCAGGACTTACATCCTTACGCTTTTCTTAGGAGACAGAGCTGCATAAGGAATTGTTCCATTGTCAGGGCCACCAGGAGAGCCACAACCTGTATTTGGAAAGGGCTTCCTCATTAATGAGGCACAAGGAAGCAGTGTTGTTCAGTCTAAGCTGTTGCCTTTCTTCACTAAATAAACAATTGAGAGAAGATCACATGCCTGTTTTATGCCTTTTTTTTCCCCTTTCTTTGGAGGATAGTTACCACATAGCACAAGGCAGGTTGGGGGATGCCATCCTGCTAGAGCCTGAAATTATTCACTCTCCTCCAGCATGTGAGGCTGCTCAGCCCTCACTGTGCTGCCACACACAGCTCACATCCCTCAATGTCAAAGCCATACGTGAATAAACAGATGAGAATAAAGCAGCTGGATTTCTTTATAGTTACAGTATTATTACTTGCTTTTTTTATAGCAGACTAGTTCAGGCATCTTCCTCTAAGTGCCAAAACCAGCCTTAAAAAAGAGGCCAGGACTCAAGGTCATTGCTACTCTGACCCTTTCTCAAAACGTGGTTTTGTGAGCATCACATCCAGGGGGCTCAAGACCTGTGAGGCAGGGCCTGCCACATGTGAGACCAGGGCTAAGCCCTCCCCTCCACAGCCCCCAGGAACCCTGCCAAGCCAATGCCACAATAACTGAGCCCTTATTGATGACAAGTCATTACACTTCCCTACTGTACTGCAGGCAGTTCAGCAGTGAGTGCTTACTCTGCATGATGAGAGGGGAAAAGCCTGTTAGATAAATACTGCACTGTGTTTTATTCCACAACTGCTTCTCTTTCTTTGGTGGCTATTGGGCTACTCAGCATATGGCATGCTCATTCCTAGCTGTAAATAATAACAGAATGCATTTGGTCACCTATAAACACAATCCCCTGCAACTGTTCTTGCAAACCTCAGACATCCCAGTGTGGAAACACATCATGCTGCTCTTCCCTCCCCTTTTTCTGCCTTGCCCAGAGCAGTCAGACCCAAGACACTGGTACCTTGCTTGCTGTCTAAAACCTTGCCACCTTTTCCAAATTACTTTTAACATCAGGACCTACTGGCCCAGCCTTCTCTGTATGCCTTGTCCCACACAGCCAGAGGTAACTTCCCAGTGAATGCCTCCCCTATGGTAATATGGCAGCACCAAGGACCTCCTCCCAGCATGGCCAGGACTGCTATGTTGCTAGCTGTTGTGAAACCATATGGCAAACTTCCTTAACCTTCTTTTTCTTTCTAAATAATCATAGTTTGAGTACAACACCATTACACAGGGTTGGTTAGTACAAATTTGTTCATACACAGCAGTCCATGCTCAATCCTTCCATCTACAGCTATTTTCTAGGTTCATTTTCCTTAAACCATTTCCTTGTCTAGACTGTTCACTTCCAGAGAAGTGCAACTGATACATTCATAAGAGCTTGTGGCCAGCAAGTACATATAAACCACCAGCTAGCTGAGTCTTGAACCCCGTGAGTGGCCTTCCAGTCTTGGGGTAGATGTGCAAAAAGACCCCCAAACAAACCAAAAACAACCAACCAACCAAAAAAACAAACAAAAAACCCCAACAACAACAAAAAAACCCCCCCAAACTTTAAAATGCACATACTTTGCTGTAAAAAAGCTGTAAGTACTAGTGGCCACCTGACTTTGCTCACCTTTCCTCACCAGATAACAAGTTCATTTTGCAGTCTACCTGCAGCAGAAGCCCAAGGAATGGCTTGTTCTCCCAAATGTGTGGTGGGTTTAAAGGCTCTTCCCAACCCCATAACAAAATGTTGGCTGCAACTTCTCAGGTGAAAGATGGTCTCTTCATGCTACTCAGTGCCTCTTCTGATCCCTTCTGCTATCACACTGAATCAGATTAACCTAACCTCACAACTCTCCCCACAGTCTATTAGAAACAAAGCAACAGCTCTTGAGTAACACCTAATTGGATTCCCTCAGCTCTGACTGCATTAGCTGTCTGTCCAGGGCCCCTCCAACTCCCTTATTATTACCTCAGGCCCTGATGAACCCATAGAAAATTGTATTATGCAGCACAGGCATAAAGCCATCAGGACTTTTGAAGCTTGATTGCTATGAAAGATCCTTTTCACTTTTTTTAAAGAGGAAAAGCAACAGGGAAACCAGACCAGGGAAAATAATTGTTTCTAAAAGGCTGATAACACCAATGCATTGACAGAGGCCAAGCTCCTGGCCCCTGTACAGACAAGCCCATACTGAAGGCATGGTATGTCTGCTTCAACACTTCACTGCCTTTCTTGGCTGGAGTGGAAGAGCATTCCCCCAGCAAAGCCTGGGCAGGCAGTGGTATCAGATAGCTGGGGAGGAAAATGGAGTATGCCATTTGCAGTGATGGAAGCCACTGCTCTGAAAAACATAAACCTCTCCCAGCAGGTGTATGTGGATTTAAATCCCAATAATTCCCACGTGGAGCTAAGGAAACAAAAGCACATACAGCACCAGGCTGACTCTAATGCTTAGAGTTAGGCTTTGAACTCCTTTTGTGGCAAAGAGACATTTGGGAAGTTGCACTACCTATGATTAAAGACAAAAAATCCAGCTTTTAATAATCTCCATTCTTACATGTGCAGTTGGAGCTACATATTTCATACACCACCTGTATAAATGCAGGCATATATAAAGAGATCTGCTCATCTGTCTGTAGGTGTTTGTGTGCATGCCAGAATTATGCAGTGAGAGTAAGGTTATATAGTTAGAGACAGAAACAGCTTTGGTTTATTTCAGTTGTGAATTCCCAACACAAAAAGCTGCATGTGAAGAGGTGTAATAAAGCAGTATGAAAGCAGGCAGTGATTAACAGCCCAGAAGCTTCTTTTATCATTATCAACTATTTACAGAGAAGCATTTATATGTTTCCCCATCTCTGGGGAGCTGGCACTTAGCATTAAAAATACATGAATAAGGAATGAAGCCTTGTGTACCTTATGGCCCTTTAATAATGCAAAAATCTTAGGATCCAGGATATGATACAGGTAAACAAAGGAAAAAAGACCAGTGGGCAGAAAGTACTGTGAGATCCCTATGCAAAGAACAATTTATAGCATGTGGGGGTTAAACTGCAGAGCAGCAGCTTGTTGTCAAGCTCTTCTTCTTACCAGAAAAACAACCCAGGGAGCAGGAATACGTGGAGCAGAAGGTCTAGTCACTGCTGTGACTGCAGTTGTGTGAGAGCTGGAGAGGGAGAGGGAAAGTGAGTGAAGACAGCAACTATCACCTTAAGAGCATCCTGTGTGTCATCAAGACAGTAGACCCGGATGCTGTACTCCAGCGAAGAGCAGGACAGAGGTCCAAAGATGGCCAGTTTGAGACGCTTGGCTGCAGCTTTGGTGATGGACTGTCCCACCAAGGCATACGTGCTGAGGGTTTCTGTCAGGATATGGCAGGCCTCTGGGTCCAGCTGGATGTAGCATGGAGTGGTGAAGTTTTCCTCCCCGACCACTACCACATCCTAAGAGAGAAAGAGGCCAAGTTAGAGCTCCTGACTCTTCAGAGTTGCTCTGCTTTCAGACAGCAATGCTCCATTCAAGCTTGGATGATGCACAAAGTCCTGGCTGTTTGCACCTCAGATCAATTAACATTTTCAATTCCTGCATCCAGCTTTTCTCCTGCATAGGGAGGGGATAATTTCTGTGGGGTGATGATGGTGGTTAGAAACCTCCCCCTGTCTTCTCTCCCCTAGGACTTGTAACTCTTTCCTCTAGGTCCTGCAGCAGTTTTGAAAGCCCTGGGCAGAACAATTAAAATACCATCAATGCTTTACTGAAAAAGATATTGTAGAGCCAATCATTTGGTGACCATGATTTAACACCAGAAATCACAGGTGTGTTGAATAAATAACTGTCCTTCACTTCCTAAGCATGACAATAAGGAGCTGTAAAAACTCAAGGAAGGGAAGTAACCTCTACAATGGCCACCTGCTGCTTTCTTGGAATGATTCTCCGTGAGGAGACTGCAGGGTGAAGAAAAAAATATCTACAGTCCAAATGCAGACAACTCCTCACCCTGTGTGTAAAGGAAAACAGCTGCCCTGCTAATTTCTCCATTCAGTCCTGTATGAAATATCCTGCATGAAGGTGCTTTGAGAGAGAGCAGAAGCAAAAAGGCAGCAGTGGATGACGGCTGGTTCTTGTGAAGCCACCACATGCCACATGGTGCTCAGCACAGCTCATCTGTTTCAACCTTGCTGCCTGCAGGTCTGCAGCACAACACACACATCTGGCAGCTGAGCAGCGTGGACTCAGCTGAAATCTGGTGTTAAGCTCGGGCTTCATAGTCTCAAGAAAGGCAAACATGTCGTGTGCAGGGGTGACACAGCCCTGCTGGAGGGCCGGGTGCTGATTGCGCTCCTTCCCATGGCCACTCCAGCAATTGGCTCTAGCAGGAAGCTCTGGTCCTGAGTGATGCTGCAGGGGTATGCATGCATGTGCAGGTGTGTCTGTGTGCATGTAAGTGTGGGGCTCAGCCTGGAGGAGCTGCTCCACAACTCAGTGAAGGAAGAAGATTGCTGTGTAATGGCTAGTGACCCTATGGATGCTGCAGAGGCTGTGCTGGCACCAGAGTGTGCGCATGGCTGGTGGAGCAACTGCTCTGTCAAGGGCAGGAGAAGGACAAGGGAGAAAACGAAGAGGTGCCAGTAACACAGACACACAAATGCAGAACATATGTATGGTGCCAAAAGTCAGGGTGGTGGGGTGCAGATTAGTTGGCCAGACAGACCAGTGTTCACTGCATGCTCCCTCCCAGTGTGAGGCAGAGCTGGTGCCACAGGCACAGGGACAAACGTGAAAGTCTTTCAAAGGCAATGCCAGACACAGCACTCCTGCTGCTGTCAGCCCAACTGCCTTCAGAAACCACTCTGACCTTATTAAACCTACTGGTAGGAGAAAGTGTCCTTGCCAAATTAATTATGGGAAACCAAACTGGTGGCAGCAGGCACCTAGGAGCACAGGGCTGGAAAGGAGGGTTCTGCCAGGATGGCCCAGCCTTGCCGAAAGCATCACTTTATGCTCCAGTTACAGTGGGAGATCCTTCTGTTACCCTGCCCCAGGACATCCTCCTGATGCACTACTGGCAAGGAATCATACCAGGTTCCCACCAAGCCTGCATTGCCCAGTAATACTGGTGCAGCTCCTGAGTTCACAGGGTGCAGAGTTGGATCCTGGCTGCATGAATTGAATCAAAGTGATGCTCCACCAATATCATAGGAGGGAAAAAGAAAAGAAAGATAAGGCCTATACACTTTAATAAGCTGGACAAGGTCTTGGTGCTGAAGCATGAGATCATTTGCAGCATTATTTTCACTTTCTTGAAAACAGACTTTAATCCAGGAAAGTAGTAAAAACTATTGTGTAAAAAACATTTTCTTATTTTTAGAGTGGAGATAGAAATTATTGTCAGCCATTGGTTTTTATTTTGCCTTTTCTCTTTTCTCTGTCCCTGTGACTTCAGCACGATATCCTGACACAAACAAAAGTTCAAATACCAAAATACTACAATGAAGTCTATTTAATGGTAAATAGCTAGAAGTAGGAGGCATCAAACTGCCCCAAGACAGCATCTCTGCAGGGGCACTGAGCAGCTGAGACAGCTGGTATTGAAGGGCACTCCTGCCTGCCCATAGCAACCATGCATCTCACATAAAAAAAAACCCCAAAATACAGACATCCCAGTTCAGAAAGGCAGCTGAAGGTCTTGCAGAGACACCTGCATTCAATCAGTACACAGGCTAGAGCTCTGGAGCCTCACCTCCCATGGTCCCTGGGCAGCTTGGTGCTTCAGTTGGATCTGCCAGTCCTCTGTGTTTGGTTCTGCACAGTGGTGCATGGTTAAAATGACAGGTCGAGTTAGCAGGGCTCCTGGTGGGCCACAGGTCACCACTGGTGTCAGAAGGGTTTGGCTGTCTTCCACAGGTGGCCTGACAAGGGGACAGAAAGATGGATACATTAAGTGAGTTGAAAAAGGCAAAAAAGTCCACTAAGGCATGTAAACATAAAAAGTCCTTCTCTTGAAATGAAAAGATTGTGCAAGCAAAGAAAGAGTGGGTTTGGGTTTTGAGGTTTTTTTACCCAAATTCCAATTTATTTATTTATTTTCCAAATATCACTCATTTGTCAAAATGCAGGTTTAGATGGTAGCAAATTACAAGCCACACTTGCTGAGCACCCTCCACTCTGGAGGATCCTTGCAGATGGCATGCCAAGGCTTCACTTCACCCACTGCTGAAATGTGGTCACTGTTGCATTTGGCAGTTGTTTAACAGCATACAAAAACAAACAGTGGCTCTTCTAAGCACAATATGTGAGAATTATTCACTGTCTGGACAGAGAAAATTGAAGAACAGAGGAAGAGAACAAACTAATGAATATGTCCAAAACCTTGTAAGTGGTATACAGCGCATCTGAGACATTCAGTTTGAGTTCAGAGTCATCACCCAAGCCACTGACAACCCATTTTACTTAAAAGGCACTCAGATCTACTAGAATGGCTACAGCAAACATGCACAAAGGCAAAGGGATAGTAAGGAACAGTGCAGAGGGCAAAACACGCTCTCAAAGCCTGAGATGGCTAATGGTAACCTAGAGTTGTTCAGTTAAAAACATAGGTGTTGTCCAGTGCACTTGCTGCTAGCCACTAGGAAAGGGTGTTAAGGGAAATCACATAAATTTTGAGGACACATAACATACACTGTAGTTTGTAAATGATGTCTGTGTGTGTGCATGCCTGTTCATGTGTAAACTACCCCAGACCAACTGCTGGGGAGCTTAAAAAGAGAGGAAGCATGAGTGACTTTAACTATCCCGACATCTGGTGTATGACAAATACAGCTGAATGTGCCTCATCAACTGCCCCTAAATAATACAGAGGACAAATTCATGATCCAGAAACCAGCAAGCAGGAGATTAAAAGTGTTCAATGTGATCTATGTTTAAATTCCAGATCTGCCCACAGGACCTCCCATCCTCTGCTCTGGCTTAGAGTTCAATCCCTTGTTGCATTTACAAATACTTGTATTTACATCTGTATTGGTCTTAGTGGAATTAGCTGAGGTAATATTAAATACTGTTGATTTCTGGAAGTGCTTGCCTTTACCAAAAGAAAGAGAAAAAACCCAAACAAGTAGCTGAAATCTCAGGTAACATTTTCAAGGAAGCCAAATCAGGACAGAAGCTGTTTTGATATCTAATTTATTCCACCCGTTCTGGCTATTGCAAAGATAGGTCCACAGGCATATCCTAATCTTGTCCACCTTAATTCTCCCTAAATATTCCATTAATCTCACAGAAAATGAAAGACAAACTTTTGAGAAATCCTTTTGCAAAGAGGAACAAAGGCACTTATGAAAAATATCTCTTGCTGCTACAAATGTTGTGGGAGGTTTTTATAACAGTTGAGAAAAAAAAAGAAAAAAAAAAGGTCTGGCATGGAAAAAATTAAATCTATGCAAATCAGTAAATCCAGATGATATGCATCTGTGGAAATTAACTGATGAGTTTACTAAATGACTTAACAATTGTTTCTGAAAAGCCATGGACTGGAAACAAACAGCTGCGATATAGCTGCCTTTCAAAAAGATGTAGAGTATAACAATCTGGACAGCTAGCATGTATTATGCCAGTTATTTTAGCCTAACAAACAGAACACAAAAGAAATGAAGCACTAGCAGATACAGTGCCTTGTCCAGCTCCTTTTGCATGCTGTAGGGATCTCTGGATTCAGATTAAAAAGATCAGGGATCACTCTCTTGTAAGACTGAACTGAATACATCATTAGGTAGTTTTTGACTAAAATGTTGCTTCTTTTTCAGACTCATTTACTCCTGAGAAGCAAAAAGAAGCTTTAAGAACACTCAGAGTGTGTCATCTACCTTGTGCAGTAATGGATATTTGAACACTTACAGTCTAATTCAAGAAATCTCAAAACCCAATGTCTGATGGGAAACATCTTTCAATATTACAAATTTGGAAAGCTACAGATATGACAAGCTATAGACTTAATCATCTGGTTAACCCAACTTCATCTAGAAGACTACTGACCCATGAAGAAGGAAGATAAAAAAGGACAAGTTATCATAGTTTTTTGGACTGAATTACCAAACCAGCAGTCAAAAAGAATATAGCAGGGAATATTTCATGATTGCCATAAAAAAAATTACACAGTGTCTCTAAGGTGAAAAATGAGTTAAAATTGACAGGAATCTGAGCACTGATGCATGTGGTTAAAAAAAGCCAAAAGGTCATTAAAATAATATGGTACTGATAAATCATCCAGCCTAAAGTTGTCTCATAGTAAAATCGAGTTTAGTCACTGCTCCGTGACAAGATTTTGTTAGTTGTTCAGCTTTAGGCCTCTGATGGAGGGCATGATTCTACACAGCAACATTTTACATCCAATTAGCACAAATATAAAAAATGATGCAGAACATGAAATTCCAGACTGCACAGTCAGCAAGTGAAAGGGGAAGTGGATACAAGCGTACAAAAGACGTGCAAAAAATAGCAAGTCTTAATACTTTTTTCCCCCCAAGTTGGTAAACAGCATCTTTGTCACTAGGCTTAGGAGAGTTTTATCACCAAGTGGATGAGATATACTTGCTCTTGATCTTGGTATTTATGACACAGGACATTCAGATGAGTGAAGAGCAGAAAAATGAGCCAGTTGCAGGGGTGCTTGACTTTGCAGTCCCAAATTGCCAAGCAGACATGCATCTGCATCTGGCAGCCCAGAGTTATTGAAGGTCCTAGTGTCTCTCCACCATCCACCTGATGCAGAAAAACCTGTAAAAACTGAGCTATAATGAGTTGCAGAGAAGTTCTTATGTGGTGTGAAATAGGGGTCAGTGTCACTGAATAGGTGAAAACCCAGCTCTATTGAAGCCCATGCTAAACCTCTGTCTAACTACTGTGAGGCCAGAACTCCTACTCACAATGTGGAAGACTATGTAAATAGCAACACAAACATTAAATTTACAGGTGAAAATTAATAAGGGATTGCTGCAAGCAATGAGAGCTACAAAATAATGCAAAAGATCCAGAGATGGGTAAAAGTACAACCTCTCCTACTTTTATGGGTAGAAAATAAAATCCTATTAACAGCTTATACTGTTGGAGCAAAACAAGTTCCAAACATATTTAGTAGTAAATAAAGCAATAAGAGTGAAAAAGATCACAGGTGAGCTTACTGCAACTTGTAATGTGACACAGAGGCAAAAACCAAATCTGACTTCTGGGGCTGTATGGGACAAGGCATGTCAGAGCATGCTGAGGTGATATTCCCCTTCCTATTGAGCTCTAACGTGACTGCAGGTAGCAGAGTGCTTAGAGACTGCAGTGAGATCTTGGAAATCAACGTTTGAAACACAGAGGAATGAGGCTAAACCATGCAATGGCACACACAGCAGAGAGGTATCCTATCACAACTGACAGGAAAAGGGAACAAAAATCTCTTGACAGATCTTTTCTTATTTCTCACTGTTTCCAATTTCCATTTTGGAACAAAAGGATTATGCTTTACTATAGCTAATGAGAACAGAAACAGATGCAGTAGACAAGATATATTATACAGGAGATATTAATCTTTCTGCTTCAAGGCACAAACCCAGCACTAATTGATGGAATTAGTAAACAACAAATTCCCCTAAAGACAAGTTATTGTGTAGTCATTCATTACAAGCAATTTCCTTCCTTCTCCTGGAGCAGGTGCTGCAGCAACAGCAAAGTCAGGATCCTGGCCTGGAGGAGGGCCTGTCGTGATCCAGTATTGCCATTTCTGTGTTACAGATCACAGGACATGCAGCACAAACACAGACACAGGGGAGCATACAGAGCAAGGGAGGTATCTCCTCTAAAGCAGAAAGTTCTATGGGCAGACATCTTGAAAATCCTGGGTCAGAACCTACTTTTAGGCTGTTATCCAAAAAAGAACCCCAAATCCCCCAAAATCCCATCCTCATGAGCTTCGCTTTAGGCTGGCAGCAGTCTTGGGAGAACTTAGCAGATGAAAGTGGGAATTCAGCTGTATGACTCCCAAGTTACTTCACCTCAGCCAAAAGTAATTTTTTTCTTTTACCAAGATCTGACTGAGATTAAAATTCAATCCCCTGTTTAGCATTGCTGTTATAAGGCACAAACAGTAACTGAGAGGTCTTCAGATATTTTTAGATGTCCTATCCTGCACCACTTACCAAGAACAGTCCACTTTTATTTAAAAGCAAACACACTTCTCTTCACTACAACTGGTCTCTTCACAATCAGATTTGTGTTTTTAATGGGATTACTCTTTCAAAATTGTCTCCCTGCAATAAGCCAGACCCTGTTCATTAAGGTAGCTGTCAGACAGCAGATGTGAGCACAACTAGAGAAATCGCTGCTCCTCAGTGGGACTACATTCTGCACTCTGGCACCGTACATAGCTGTTACAGGCAATCTCAGCAGCTCAGGAAACACAGGACAGAGCAGGGAGAGAGGAATGGCTAACTCATGGCAACAAAAAGTAATCCTTCAACACAGCTTAGCCAAAAATTAGAGGGAATGCATTTTATCTCTCCTTTCATTGCTGGGGCTTTATTTTTAATATGTGTTCCTTTTTCAGTTTCAAACTTCATATTGTTGACTGGCCCCCATTCTTCTGCCAGTCTATCTTCAGAAGGAAAATGATGTGAAAAGTTTTCCTTCCCTTTTGCTCTTGTTATGGTCTTTTTATCTTGAATTTTTCAACAAAATATATATGATATATATTCAATTATATATATATTATATAATATAATGACTATCTCTTCATGAAATTGCCTTCTGGAGTTGCAATGTATTTTTTTTTATGCAATTGAGATACAAAAAGAAGGTGGAGAAATGAGATGCAGAAGACTTCAATTTTTTTTATTTCACATCACTGAGCTTAGAGTTTACTGGTGAAAAAGGCAACATTGCTTCTTGGATCAAACTCATTGATCAGCTGTGTGACTTTAATATAAAGTCTGTATATATGTTATGAAGTCACTGACTCAAATCCTGACAAGGTTCACCTGACTCTTGTCTCTTTCAAGGTAGCTAATTTGTAAGTTGCACAATTTAAAGGTCTTCCACCAAGATCTTCAAGGAGCACTGTGCTGCTTGCTCCATTGTTCAGGGCTGTCACATTTTGTGGGCATGGCAACATCTACCCTCATTTGCATCATCTCCTGCGTGAAGGATACAGAAGTGTCCTTCACTGTGCCATATTTAGTGCACTTCTTGCCTCTGATTACAGCATGCAACTGTTGCTCCACCTAAAGCTGCACAAGCTTGGCAGGGGTTCACGCAGAAACACAAAACCTGCCAGATGAGATCAAACCAGTGGTCCATCAAGACCCAGCCACTGTCTAGCACTGACCAGTGCCAGATGTTTCCAAAGGAAGCACACAGCTCCACTGATTTAGCTCACAGTTAAATTTGTTTTTGAACTCAAGGCAGTCAAGAAAATCCTGAAGGTTGGAGAATTATACTCATGCTATTTAATCCTTAGTTATGAAAGACCTAGGCTCTCACAGATGTCCATGGGAATGTGCTTTTGGCAGGTGTTGGTCACAGCAATGTGTTTATTTTATAGGTGAAACCACAACTCAAGAAGTGATCCCTTCTTGCAAAGTCAGTAATGCTTACCCAGTCTAAGGGAGAGAGCATCTGATCACCACTGAAAAAGCCAATTGCTTCAAGACAGAAATCTGTCTGATAGCTGTGAAATACTCTCACAGGCTTGTCATCTTTTCAGCTTTATATACACACACACATACGCATGTATAAACACACACATATACATAGATAACCTTTTCCCCACTGTAGCCACTTCATAAAGCACATTGACCTTTCCATGAGCTCACCATGCCAGCCAGGGATCAGAGCCTGATAGCTGCTTGCCATCCATCCTGTCCCAAATAACAGGCAGAATGAGGATGAGCTTGCAGCAGGAAAACCAGCATGCTGGAGTATTAGTCTGGGAAAAGAGAAAACCCACTGCGCCACAAGCACACTAACACACTTAGAGAAAACAACTGCCTCCAAGTGGCATTTATTGCAAGCCATCAGAACCCCAATTCACTGCAGAAGGATAATGCTTCCAGGATGACCCTCCTGCTCTCACATGCTTTGATGGATGTGAAATGGAATAAATAAGTGTCTTGGAAAGCTTTCCTAACCAATCTGCAAGGCAACACAAAGAGTGATATTACTGGGTTGTGAAGTCTCTCCAATTTCTGTACTACAGGTTTCAAAGATTAACTGGGGAAATATATTAGGAAAACAAAGGAAGGAATAGAAAAGGGGAAATTGCAGGACTCTGAGGAATAATAGATTTCCTGTTTCAGCTTGACTGTTCAGAAGTCGTTTCATATTTCTGCAAAGTGAGAGCTAAATCTTAAGCTGCTGAAGATATGTGAGCTGTGATGGTGAGCCTCTCTGTTGCTGCTCTGGTTCCATTTAGGGTAGCACTACAGGGACCACATTCTCGCCTTAGTGGTGGTTGTATATCAAGAAAAAGAGCCTGCCTTCATTTCTGATTATAACACTCATTTTATAGTTTCCTGTATGTCCCCTTCCAAACTACATCAACACACAACAGGACTTTCCAACCCGTACACATTTACACAGGGCTCATGAAAATAAATCAGGGTTTATGGGACACACTCCAGTTAGTGCTTGGCCACAAAAGCAAATGTCTGCAGATAGCCCTTACTGTGGACAACCACTCTCTGCTGGAGTGCAGTAAGAGTGCAGCAGTAGGTTTAAAAAATAATTACTCTGCACACTAACTTGTGGTACCCATATGACTCCAATTATATGAAGCAACATCTGTGGCCCATGCAGTCAGAAAAAGGGTCTTTGACTGAGCTGCAGCTCTGCTACAGCAAGTGAAGTGTCTGGTAACAGTCCTGCTGCAGAAGACTGTTACAGCTGGGTGCTGGGTTGCCACCTATTCCTTTCTGCTCCTGAGCACCTGGGGAAAGCGAGCAGGTAGGAGAGAACATTATAATCTGCAGTGTTTAAGCCCTCTTCAGTAAATATTCAGTTCTGAGTCGTCTAACCATCAGCTAATGAGCTCCATTTCAAATATCTTAGGAGAGGCTGTTTTCCATGAGCTTGATAAGCCTGGCATGCTACCACAAATCAAATAAACATGTGGGGTCTGTGCACCCAGGAAGTGACCATACCACCACGATGGGATGAGCCTTGCTGCCTCATGGCCAAGACAGCCTGCTCTCCTCTCCTAGGAAAAGAAATCACTTCTCATAGTCCTCATTGCAAGAGAGGATTCACACCTTTCTGTTCACTACTGCAGGTGTATGTCAGTACACTTGCTCAGTTTGGCAAAGCACAGCTCTAAGCATGCTTTCCCAGTACAGGTTAACCTACCCTTCTATCACCTGTGTGACCTGCTGAGTAACAGCTATCACAAAACATACCAAAGAAGATGCTTTATGACCCTGGAAGAAAATCAGACTAGCATGTGACACTGGTTGTCCACAGCTGCTTGAATAAAGAGGTAGGGATTCCCTCCCTGACTAGCTAGAAAGAAAAGAACTGCACAAACATGTCTCCTCCTAGGAATGAAATAGTTTGTGGTTTGGGGTTTTTTTTTGTTTGCTTGTTTTTTGGTTTTTTTTTTTTTGGTTGGTTGGTTAGGGTTTTTGGGGATTTTAGGGTGGGTTTTTTTTGGTTTTGTTAATTTCGTTTTGTTTTGGTCTTGTTTAAGAACTAGGTATTTTTAAAAGGGAAATTTGGGAGGCAAGCTGAATAACATGGATGCCCTCCAATTTTAATCTCTTTTCCCTCTGCAAGAAAGAGTCCTTTTTCAATGCTATTTGTAAATATCTTTAAAATACAGCCAATAGTAATAGGAATACAATCAATATTAGATCTGAACAGAGACACTTTTTCTGTAGCTGCAATTAGCCATTTGCAAAGAGCAGGCCATGAATAATGTATGCAAAAGGGTGGGCAGGGAGGTTACTTGTTTTTTCTTTAAGCAGATTATTTTAGCATGGGTGAAAGATTACCAAGCTTAAGAATAGTGTTCAATATCACACAGTGTATAAACAGCTGTGGCTTAACACACAATAAAAGCCATTAAGGGGCTGAGCCAAAAAATGTATCTAGCTATGAGGAGGGGAAAGAGGCAAAGTACCGTGTAATGATGGCTTAGAATCACATTTGTTATTCAGCCTTTGTGCACCAGTCCATTCTGTAGGCTAAGATCTCACCTTTCTCTTCCTTGGATTTTCCTAAACTGCTTCAAAGAGTATCTTGGCCTTTTTGGAAACTTTTTTTTATGCCAAGGTTGCTAGGTCATTCAGTAGACATTAAGAATATGCATATGAATTAGCCAGGCATGCAGATAACTGGTGAGAACAGGGGTCATCTCAACATTGACTCTGAGTGGCCCAGTGTGAACTGCCTGAGGCTAAGCAGGACAACCACCTGCTTACTCCCACCTCTGAGCAAGAAAGGGTGGAGGACACCTAATGCTTTAGCTCCATCCTCTTCACCACAGGGACTAGCCAAGTCCACGAAGGGTAGAATAAAACTCACCTTCATTGTAATAGGAGAGGAGATTCTCCAAGCCAGGTGCTCAGGCACCCACCTCACTACTGAGGTGTCTGTCAGCTTGATTCTCCACCCTCTTGTCCTTTGCAGCACAGGTCGTTATTAAGAGGTTACCTCACACCTTTTCTGCTGTATCAAACGCACACTGGTGTTTTTTCCTTGCTGCTGGCTATGATTCAGCATCCCCTCAGCCTGAGGGCTTACTGCAGAGTGCAACTCTTGGTTAGAAAAGCTAGAGTCTGAGCTGCTTTTGTGGCAAAGTTTATCCTTGGCTTTGCACATGTTTACCTCCAAGTCAGCAAACAGCTTCAACGCAGCAGGCTCTGCATAAGCATGTTGCCACCACAGATCTTTAGTTACTACACTTTTCCCCTCTGTTAATGCACAAGCAACTATAGGCAGTCTTTTACCTCATGTTCTCCTTCCTGTGAACTGTCACATACATTTCATAGACTCTTCCTTGTGGAACAGCCCCCGCTGGGATCAGCAAGCTTACTCCTGCAGAACAGAAGAGACACAAAACATAAGAGGAAAAAGAGGCAAGTGGGCCTGTGAAGAGGGGTGAGAGGAGAGGCAGAATATGAAGCCTCTGATGCCATAGTTTCACCCAGCCTCACCAGCAGACTCTACATGATCTCAGCAATTGTATTTACTGTAAGACGGGTGTCTCTGGTGGGCAGCTGTTCTCTTCTTATTGCTCTTGTGCAACAGCACTGAAATATGGGAGTGCAGAAAAGGATTCTTTCCCCTTTTATTTTATTTAAAAAGCAGACAGATGGTTACACTGCTGCTTACCTTATAAAATGATGGAAAAACGAACAACCCTGACTAAAATTGGCAGCAGCTGTAACGGGACATCTCTCCCTAGGCAATTCTTATTTAATTAAAATCAGGAAAGAAAGGCAGTGGAGAACTGTCCCAGGAAGCAACAAGAACTAGTTATTTCCTGAAAGATGGCTTCTGCAACTGGCATCCTGTCTTTTAATGCATTCAACTTCTAATTAGACTACCAGGGAGACAAAATTGGGCTTCTTGGTGTTTTGAATGTGCCTAGTCCTGTAAAGTGGCTCAAAATTTGGGTATCCAACCTTGAAAAAAATGTGGGCAAATATGCTCAGTGCCCTTTTCAGTGGCGATTAGCTGCAGACTTGATTACAAAACACTGCTCTTACACTACAGCCATTTCAGAAATGTCCTGTCATTACATGACAAACACAGCACACAAACCAGCTATTTCACTCTGCTGGACACATCTCTCTGAAGCCAGCTGTCTTTGCAGATGTAGATTAGCTGGGAATCAGTGGCAAGGGTTTTAATACAGTTCTTACTACATAGCTGAAAACAAACGTGCAGGCAGGTTATTTACATATATGCATATGCACAAGATAGTCTTCACAGAAGCCTTGCAGGGCCCTATCTCTTTTCTTTAGCATATGTGGGTTGGTTATGCTGGAAACCTCTCGTGTTGGTGTACAGGGGCTCAGTCCCATACCTGGCTTTGGAGGGGAGGGATGAGCCAGGAAAGCATTTTCCACTAATCCTTTCTGACACTTGTTTTTTTACAGGCCTGTTATAAGCTCACCTGTGCATGTTCTCAGCTGTAACGGGGCAGGCAGAGCACAAATGAAGGGCACTAGGAGGATATACATACATCTAGAGGCAGTACAGAGGCATAGATGGTTACAGTAGACTGATATATTTTACAAAAATTAAACATTTTGAAGGGATTAGAGCAATAAATAACCATTTTCTTTTCCTTTACAAATTGATATTAATATATGTGAATTATATGTGACTAATAGACTTGTGCACCACCATAGCATAAGAAACCTGAGTATTAATATCTATCTTCAGCTGCTACTTAGAGAAATGTGAAATACAGAATTTTATTGCATGAATTTTCAACAGTGTTCAGCAGTTACCACCAGGTTTCCTTAAGTAGTTCAGCCTTCCCTTAAATTTAATAGCTATTTTCACCATTGTTGCACAGTAGCACAGAGAGGAGGACTGCTGCTTACCAGCAACTTTTGGCTGCTTCCTGGGCAGCACAGGGCTGTGTCCTGGAAGGAACAAATCACCTAGGTCCCAAGCCACCTAGACATTTTGTTTTCTCCATAACATCAACAAACAATAAAAGATCCAGCCCAGGAGCAAAGCACTAGGGTAGGTGTCTAGAAGGCTAGGCACTGTCTCCTTGGGCAGGGCACTATACTGTGAAATGGCCAAGAGCTGACCACATAATGTAAAGGAGGAAGGCAGAAATGCTGTGAAACCTTGATCTATCATGTCATGTAGTTGTGAGTTGTGGTCTCACATGTACTGTGGTCCTACCTGGACACAGAGCTCAAGAGAAACAAGGCAGGGGGACTTCTGACCACTGTACAGCCTGCATATCCCCCACATTCAGTGTTTAATGTATTTAATTCAACCCTACTTTAGATGTGAATGTTGCTCTTCATTAGCATGCCAAACCCGTAGGAACATCTAGGTACTGAACTTCCTTTGAACATCAACACTTCATTTAGGAAACAAACAGCAGTCTAGCTCTCCTAAAAATGCTGGCTGTGAGAGCTGAGCTCTCCCAAGGCTGTCCAGGAGCTCCGTGGATGCTTTGAAAGTGCCTCCCAGTGCTGGGGTGTCCTGAGCAGTCCCAGTAGCCTGGCCTCCTACCATGTGAGAAAGACTGTGCAGCACTTTGCAATTACATCAAAAGGGACTCAATGCTCAGTCCCTCTCTTTCCTAGTTGTAAAAGAAGTCAACAACACATATAACAAGCAGAGAAATATGGAAAAGACCCTCATGAGCCTTCTTTTCCTTGGGTATGTAATGTGTGCAGGAAAAAAAGCCTTCCAAAAATTAGTATTCTGCTGTCCTACTTCAACACCACACAGTCTGCAATGAATTGGAAGTGGAACAACCGATTTGTTTTTTAATTAGTTTGTCCTTTTTATGTGTGATGACAAGATTGAGCCTTTCTGGCTTGGAGTCCTTTTTCTAGAGCTGCATGAAAGGAAAAGGTCAAGGATGCTGAATCTCACTTCACACAGGGAAGCTCTGAAGCATTGCATGTCTCAGAAAGTGGCTAAGAGCCCTGCAATAGTCTGTTTAAAAAGTGGCCATGACTTTGGGAAAGCAACTTGAAATACCTTGGTAGACGTGAATGGGGGAAAAGAAACCCATCTCTTTGTTCTGAACAAATAAAAGGCAATGTCTCAGGAGTGACCCTGCTTTTTTTCCTGCATAAAAGCAAGCTAACTCCCCATACTGAGTCTTCAAGTCAACGTGGTTAGCACTTACCTGAATTGGGAATTACTAGGTGACCTCCTAAGGAGTTGAAGGTCCCAAAGGCAGTGCACGATGGGTCTGACTGCCGAGCAAGGCTCTGGTTCTTCACGTTCAGGGTCTCATTCTCCAACAGAGACTGAGTAATCTGTGGGGACAGCTTGGAGGAGAAGTCAGAGAGGTCATCCTGGGGTGTGACTGCACCAGAGGTGTTATAAACCTTGATCTTCAGGTTGGGCAGGGGGTCCAGGATTGGAGAATTGGTCATTGGGATTTTATCAGAGACATCATGTAAGGCGTAAACAGGACCCCTGTACATGGCTGCAGCAGAAGTGAGGTCTGGTGGTACTGCCAGGAGGTCTGTATTGGAGATGAGATGGAAGAACCATATTAACTCTCTACTCTGATGAGTTTCTTCTAGGTAACAATTTGAGTTTGCATTCTGCATTTTGCATGTCATACCAGAGGCTAAGATACACAAAGTCCTTGCAGACTGACCTAAGTCTCCTTTTCCTTGCAACTCTCCAGCAAACTCCAAGGGTTTGTATTGCCCCAGCTGCTATAGAATCCAGCTGTCATACAAAATTACAGCACATTTCTGTTCTAAAGATTTTTCAGTGGGATTATTTTTTGGGCTGCACTCAGCTTTCAAGTATGACATGCTTAGCTTCAGGGCAAGATGCTTTCTTTACTCAATAGATCTAGTTCTATTAACTGATAGCGCCTACTTAAATGCTATGTGACAATCATTAACCAATTTATCTAATTGGCCTAACAACAACATTTCTTAAAGACAGAACAAATCCATGAACTCATTGTGTCCACAACTCCCCACAGTGGAGGATTAGTACCTGCATCACACTTTTTTAGAAGTATCTCTAGCAAAATAAGACTTCTGCTAATCTTTCACAGGTCAACTCTTGTCATTTTAACTTCTTTTGGCACACATATTGGTAAAAAAGAGGAACTCTTCAGCCTAAATATGGGTCTTGAAAAAGCCAGTACTACCTTTAGAGTGTTTTCTTCTGGCCAGTGAAGAGTGGAAACAATCAAGCTGTTATGCACAAGTGATAAAAACGCTCATTATTAAATGATGTTCTACTGCAACTTCTTCTACATTGTCTCCTGAAAGAACAGTACCTCTTAAAGTACTATTCATGCCTGTGTAGACAGGGTACAGTAAAAAAGGCTATTAGTGAAAAAAAGGGGAGGAATATGTGATAGAATTACTGTACTGTAATATTGCTCCTGTGATGATCCTGCCTTCATTGTTTCTGTCAGAGCTTTGCCTTTGATTTAAGTCTTATCTGGACCTGTATTTCCACAAATGTCTCTGTGTTTCACATTCACACACTCTCTTCAGAAGTTAAATTCTTCTACTTTACACTTTTGAGGACATCTGAAAAATGCCAGTGTGGGTTTGGAGCACTTGACTATCAGAAACAAATGGATATGATCTTTCTCCATTTCATTAAATGTCAACAGGCATCCAGGAAGTCTCATTCATGCAGCCCAAGAAACCATAACCTTACAACATCTACAACACAGAATGAAATGACAACTCACCTTGCCTTGCAGCCTTAATGTTAACAGGCTGAAATCCCCCATTGAGTGCTGAGGAGTCGATAATATCTGACTCGAAGTCCCGGTGGTTCTTGCGATAGACAAACAGGGCCACAGCCACGGAAATGGCCAGGCACACAATCACCGCTATGACGATCCCGACGTAGAGAGCAACATCATCTGAGTCAGGAGCAGCTAGAGGGAGAGAGGCCAGGAACCTTGAAGAAACGTGCTTCTCACAGGGGCTTTCAAGAAAACACATTCTTATTATTCTCATTTCCTGCAGATATTTACTACCTTTTTTATAGGTTAATTTAAAATCCATTTCCCAAGCTATAGAACAGGCCTATGCCCTTTGGATGGAAAATGATCTTTGATTTCTCTCTAACTTCTGTTCTAACTCTTTCCCTATCTACTCGTTCATCTATCTGCTAGCCAGGCTGCAAACTACTAACCATAACACATTATAAACATAGTTTCATGAAACAAATTCACCCTATGAAATAAAGTAGTATGTCTTGGTGACATAGTATCATAATATTGGTATTTAGTGGTTCCTCTGATAACAAAAAACATGTTGTGGATTTTTCAATTTCAGAAACTTTGCTTTTTTGCTTCTTAAAAAAAAAAAAAAAGTAAAAAATCCCCTAAGTTTATTTTCTACAGAATACCTGGAATATCAGTTTGCTTATTTTTGAACTATTATGTGTCAAGCCATTATTCCCTACCATCCTTTCCCCTTTAAAAAATGTAATCTGATAAAGCAGAGAATCAAACACTGAATTCTCCTCACTGGCATTAACACATATGTATCTGGACAGAAGCTGAAGCCAGCACAAGGAATCGTGTGGTAATTTACCAAAGGAACCCAGATTTATTAGAGCTGTCTTCTGAGAAAATGGCTATAATACTTCTGCTAACTGCTTACACTGTATCTTCAGCACTAATTCCAGGCTAATCTCTAGCATCATTATCCACCAGATACTTTTCTTCTAAAAGGTCTGAATATATGATCAAAGTTCTATATGCTTCTGTACAGTGAAGAATCCCACTTTGAGAAATAGCATCATGAAAAAAGAAAGTGCAAAACCAATCAGACATTTTTAATACCCCATTGTTGTTAGTCTGAAACCTGTGAAATAATTTTTATTTTAATTTTTTGTTCCCCACCTTTCACCCATTTAAGCCAAGCTGCCCTCTATCTGGCAGATGCTGAAAAGGACTCATCTATCTCTATAAGCTCCTGGCTATGAGGCCTTCAATGTATCAGCCCCAAAACACCACATCTCTTTCCCCAGCAGCTCAGAAAGCAGATCTCTGAGTTCCAGCTCAAGGAAAAGTTATCCCTCCACAACATTTCTTCCATTTGCTAAGGAAATTTTAATGAGAAGAGGGCTCATTCTCTCCAGTTCATTCTTTCTCATGCCTCTCCCTGAGGCAGCATCTTCTCCCATTTTCCTCTTACCACTCTGTCTCAACCCACTGACAGCAAAACATTGCAAATTAAGCAAGCAGCATGCCTCTGATGAGCAGGTTCCTCTTTGCCTAGTCACACAGAACTAGCATAAAGCTTGACCCAAGGAACAGCATCAAATTAGCATCCAGGAATGTAAAATCAAACATTAAACTTACAAGACAATCCATATTCATTCTGGGTTCTCTGTTCAGTTGAAATAGGATAAATGAAACCTTAGAAAGAAAGAAATTAAACAAAAATGGGAACAAAATCAAATTAATGAGGAGAACAAAAAAGGGAAGCATGAAAAATGGTTTAATTAAAAAAAAAAAAAGGGAAAAAAAACTGATGGCACTTTAAAATTCTGATACAGCACAGAATTATGATTTTGCATCCCCTGTCTCCTCCAGAGCCTTACTAAGAATTAATAAGCAGGCAGATTGAATTTTGAAGCCAAAATCGGTCTCGAGTCACTAACTTTGGAGTGCTTAAAGTCTTTCTTTTATAGAGCATAAACTCTAATGGATCTAATTTATTTCAGACATCAAGGGTCATTAGCATATGGAAAGTCTTTTTTCACTATCCCTGCCATATGCTTTAATTCCCAGGACATGTTTGGTGAGGCTCTAAACAGTTTTTTTATTTAATTATAATAGTTTGCTGTTGATCTAATGGAGCTAAAGGAGACCTGTCGTCACCGGTCAGAGGTTAAATACCCATTCACTGGGAGGGGTCCAAGCACAAAGCCCTCTCTCTGGATTTCCTTGGAATTATTTTATCCTGTCTTTAATATGTGTTCAATAGGAACTCCTCAGGGAGCCAAGAATTTGTCAGCAAACGGGAAACTGAGTGGCTTCTCTTCAAAATTATTACAAAATCAATAAGGCCCCTGGGGTCATAACACTATTTATTTGAAATCTTTGCCAGCACTGTATATCGACAAACTCATACCACACTCTACAGCTGTATTTCCAAACAGATAAATAAGAGAGATTGTTTCCTCTGCTTTTTCTTTCTGCAGCTCCTACAGGACAGCATGTTGGAGCTCCTTTGTTTGCACACAAGCCCTATGAACTTCCTAAGTACCTCCCAACTGCTTTCCATCCATATGGGAAATGAAATACTCCAAGTCTCATCCTGCTGGAAAGGTAAATGACAAATCCAAAGGAAGCAAGGGAGTCACTGTCAGGAATGGGATTAGAGTCAGTGCAAGACAGAAGGTACCTCTCCTCCATCACCTTCCCTTCAGTGCTTTTGAAAGGAATTTCAGCCCCTCTCCTTGGATCATATGGAGAGAGGCTCACACAACCAGGGACACCCTGCAGGCGAAACAAAACTGGAAAATGCTATCCTGGTGTGTGCCTAATGCACAGGGCCACATTACAGGCAGACCAGAGCAATAATCTCTAGCTCCCAGGAATGCTGAGTTTGGGTGCTCAGCATCTGTTGTGCTTTACATAGCTCTTCCTGCTTGGCTGCACTGCTTGCTAATGAAGATATAAGACTATCCAATTGCAGGTATAGACATACCTCCCTGTGAAGTTTCTAGATATTAACTATTACATAAATGCTACTCTAAATGAAATACCAGATGTATCGGGTTTGCATGGCAAGGTTTTGGTAGCAGGGCCTACAGGAGTGGCTTCTGTGACAAGCTGCTATAAGCTTCCCCTGTGTCTAACAGAGCCGATGTCAGCCAGCTCCAAGAAAGACCTGCTGCTGGTCCAGGCTGAGCCCACCACTGACAGTGGTAGTGCCTCTGTAACGTTCTTAACATATTTAAGGAGGAAAAAAACCCTGCACCAACAGTGTCTGCAGCTGGAGACAGGAGTGGAGTGAGACTATGGGAGAGAAACAACTGTGTAGACACAAAGGTCAGTAAACAAGGCTGCATCAAGAGAAGCGTGGCCAGCAGGTTGAAGGAGGTGATTTTCCCCCTTTGCTCTTGTGAGACACCAACTGGAGTACTGCATCCAGTTCTGGAGCCTCTATTACAAGATGGATATGGAAGTGCTGGAGCAAGACCAGAGAAGGACCAGGAGAATGATCAGAGGACTGGAGCACCTCTCTTATGAGGACAGACTGAGAGAATTGAGGTTGCTCATGCTGGAGAAGAGAAGGCTCTGAGGGGACCTTACTGTGGCCTTCCAGTATATGAAGGGGGCCTATAAGAAAGCTGATGAGGGACTTTTTAGGAGGTCAGGTAGTGATAGAACCAGGGGAAATGGATGCAAGCTAGAGGAGGGTAGATTTAGATTAGACATTAGGAGAAGTTCTTCACCGTTAGGGTGATGAGACTGTGGAACAGGTTGCCCAGAGAGGTTGTGGAAGCCCCAGGAAGCTTTTAAGGCCAGGCTGGATGGGCCTGTGGGCAACCTCATCTAGTGGGAGATGTCCCTGCCAGGCAGAGGGGTTGGAAGTAGATGATCTTTAAGGTTCATTCCAACTCTGACAATTCTACGATTCTAAGTTAACCCACCACACCAGAGCAAGAAGAGCTGCTTTTTGATCATGTTTTTTTCTGAGGCATCATGGGACAGACTATACTGCCTGTAATACCTATTTAAAACTTTATTTCATAGCCATGATTCCAGCCTTACAATTGCTTTTAGAAATATTGTGTGCTTACATTCATTTATTTGGTTCTTTGAGGTTCATCTATGTGTACTCTCAACACATAATCTTTCACAGTAACTGCTTTCTATTTTTACTAGTGTACTCCAGGTGTTGGGCATAAAAAGTCAGGTGAGCAACTTCCGAGAGCCTCAGTGAACGCTCAACAAGTCTGGGCATGAATTTACAGTACCCTAGTTACTCCCCAGATGAATGCTGAGGCCCATATTTAGTGAACCTCTATTTCAGCTACAGCCTTATGCCCAATATTTCATTTAGCAAGATGTTCCTGGAGACTAAAAGGCAGCCTGCAAGAATAATGCAACACAACAACATGGTGGAATTTAAGCTGCCTGCATCTCCAAATATCTTTTTGCTTTGTACTCAAATCCACTGGGAAAGCTCAGGATGTTTTTCTGCACTTCATGTGCCTCAGCGTGCTTTTGGAGGAGTCAGCATGAGGCAGCACATGTCCCCCAGCTCTGCACCACCCAGGGTGCTCAAGCTCACCCACACAGAGCCAGAAAGGCTATTCCTCTCTCCTTACATTGCATTTCAGCTGACAAGTTTTGCATTCAAGGTTATGCGCCGTCATTCCTGCCATGTCTGAAGTGATCTAGCAACTGCCACTCAACAAACATATAGGACTGGATTAGTTGTGATATTACTGAAAGCATTATTTTGTCCCAGGAAAATGGAAATAAAGTTTTTTCAGCAAAGTAAACAAGTGTTGTCCTCAAATACACTAAAAGAATTTTACCTCGCTGCAGCTTCTTCGTAGACCTTGTTTGTCACAAACATCTATTTCTGTCTTACAAGTTTGCATAGATTTTCTTGCTGATAACTGCAGAGAGCATCCTTTCAGCTACCTAAGACTGACACCAATTTCTTCAACAGATATGGTTTGTGTATGTATTTATCCTCCTGTGTGTGCTGCAAACTGAACCAAACACTCCATTCTGGCCAACTATTTCCATGCAAACACAGCCTGGCTTGCACAAATATCTGAGGACACATTTTCAGCCTGAAAAACCTGTGGTTTTTACATAGAAGGAAGGCATGGCCAAGGTGGAAGGGTTAAGGGCTGCTGAATGAGATGCCATGGGTTTGAGTCATGGGCATGCCAATTTTTTTGCTGAGGGCCAAGAACCACAGATGACCAACTTGGCTGTAGGTGGATGCAAAATCCTTGTTGAGGTGACAGCACTACACAAGCTATGCTGTAGTGGTCCTCCAACCCTGTTTGTCCCTAGTGCTTAGGGAGGCTTCCCTGGATGAAGCCAGCAGAGACCTCGCCCTGGGTTGACTGTTAGCCAAGTTGGCAAACTCAGCCATCCACTAGTCAAACACCAGCTCCATTTGCACTTGCAAATTAAGCATGTTTCATAGATCACTACAGATGCCTTCTCACATTAGGACAGGACTTTTTAGAATAGAACTACTTTAAAAAACTGCTTTGCCATGAAAGCACTCTTCCAAAAGGCTGTGGGCATTGCACTGGTAGTGGTAAGGGGAAGGCCTGCAGTCATGTGGTGGTGGTGGTGGCTGGCCAAGAGATAGGGGTATTGCTATGCTCCTAGCATAAGAACACAGGTATTGCTTTAGAAAGTTGCCTTTCAAACAGGTCTCTCTGACTATGCCTTCAAACAATGAGAAAGGACATTTTCATCAGATAATGATGCAAACCTGCTGGGATTAGTAACTGAAATAATGAAGAATGACTTCCCTCCTCTCTTCAAAGAAACTGCCATGAAAAAGAGCTTTTTCTTGGCATTTTTGGTTGGTTTTTTTTCTCCCTCCTTGTATCAACAGCACTGCCTGGCAAGTACCTGTGGGACTTCTACCAGGATCATAAAAGTTTTTAACGAGGGTGAATTTAAAGAGGTACTGGTGGGTTTGACTCTGGAAAGGCTGCTGACTCAAACTCAAAGCAGCTGGTTTCACAGTCAGCTACTTTGCTTTGAGAAAAGTAATTTAAGCTTCCTCCTCCTGCTTGTTGGGAAATGGACATTTTCAAAGGGGCTTTTGATGTTTTGTTGTGTAACTTACTGCTGGATGAGTAAAATAGTAATAATCATACTTTACACTTGTATAGTCCCTTCTGTTTGAGGCTCTCAGAGGCTTACCAAAAGTAGATATTTATTTCCCTCTTCCTACAAGCACCTCACCCGGTGTTTTACCTGGAGAATTGGTGGGAGGCTTGGCTTAATGCACAGAAATTGCACTGCTGTAATTGCATGGTAAATGCATTCATTAAAAAGCCTTTAATTAAGTTGATGTTTCTCCATGCATTTTACTTTATATTCCACTTTAGGCTTGTAAATACATTTTTTTGTCCCTGTGGAAGTGCTTCTATTAAGTGTTAAAGGTGGGCTTTTTTAACTAATGCAATTACACTGGCACAAATCCTTTGTACAAATGCAGCTGTTATCATAATAAAAGGCATTGCCTATTCTTTTTCTATAAAGCATGTGAAGAGCAATTTAAGCACCTTTATAATGATCTAACACTGGGAAAAGTGGAGAAAAGTGAATGTATCAGATTGTACTGTAAAGATAAACCATTCTAACACTGGTATATAGAAAAGACTTCAGCAGGCTTTTTACCAATTTAGTTTAACTCAATTTCAGCATCAGCCACACTTGCAGTGATTTGGGAAATTGTGACCATTTCACTAAATAGATTTTGAAGATCATTTAATTAGTTTGGTGTAGTTTGTGAAGGCAGATGATCCCTAAACACTGGAAGTCTAGCCTGAGCATTCTGGTCCCACATGTCTTGCTCTGACCTTCTGGAAACACATTTGTGCCAGAAGCCACAGGAGACACAACGGCAGGTCTGTGGCTGAATGGCCTTCAGCATCTCTGCATGTATGGGATCATCTGCCTTAGGGGATTAGCTTTGACAAATAGGCAGGCTGACCCTTTCTACAGCATGAATTCATCTGCTGCAATTTTCCTTGGGAGGAGTAGCTAAACCTTTGGCTAAACTGGGGAAAAATGAAACATTTGGTAATGGAGAATCTCAGACCTATGAAAGATAACTGGGCCTTGCTCTGTTTCACACTGACTCCCTTGACACTGAAACTGAAAGAGTTTCACCAAACAGTCACCAAAACAACTCTTTGAAGCTCTCTTTTTTATCACTGGGCATGAATCTACCCCTTGGTATATTCATGGGCATATATATGCACCCATGGTGCTTGGACTGGGAACTCAGTATCTTGATCACGGGCAACCTGAAATCCTGTGTTTGATTTGACCTTGAAAACCCTGGAAATACACTGCCTTGGCCTATGCATTGGCATATTTTGGAGACAACTTCTGTCCCTGTGGTATAAAACACTAGGTCATGGCTTCATGCAGAGGGAACTTTGTAACTGGCTCCCCTTTTTCATCCTTAAATAGATTTTGCTAGCTTTCTAGTCGTGCTGAATTTGTATTAATGGATATCACTGTTTGAACTGATCAGATTATGAATTTTTTTACCCTGTTACTTGCAGAAAATAAAACATTACATATGAAAGAAAGAAAAATACCCAGTTTTCTCTTTGTATTTTCCCTAGCTATTTTCCTTCTTTCCAGGAAGTAACTAGGTAAGATGATGGAGTAGCTGAAGATGAACTTTCTGGGAATGTACTGCTGGATGAGTAAAGTAGTAATAATCATACTTTGCACTTGCATAGTCCCTTCTGTTTGAGGCTTGAGTTAGCAGCAGCAAAAATCTTGTTTTCTCATATAACTTATAGGGCTTATACAGTTTGGGTCATATTTACAAAAATATTCACAATTATCCTGCAAAGAAACTGCTTTATACCATTAGCTGCTGAGCTACAGCTAGTGATACATATTCTGAGACTGCATTGAGGTCAGTGAGACTTGGAGACATGCACTTTTATTTAATAAAGTGAAGACTGCAAAAACCATAAATGCTTGTTTTGTTAATGCATGATATTTTAGTCTGTCACCACTTGCTTCTAATCTATAAATGCTCTTTACTTTACTCTCTATGTAGAAGTTTCAAAAGGAGCTAAGGTCATGTAATTACGTGGCCCTTTTCAAAGCCTAGCCACATGACATGTCTCAATAACATCCTGTTGCAATGAACACAACAGGTTGAGCATAATATATTGTAACAGCACTTTTCCCCCTTTTGGCTCCAAACTCAATGATCTCAAATTGCCCATAAGAAAAGAAGTCAGGCATTCAACTGCTGCCTTTCTTTTTCTACTATGATGGCAAACACTGAAGCAGAAATAAGCTCTTGCTGGCAACAAGCTCTGAACCACAGAGCTATGATGCACAGACTAATTCTCACATGTAGATGTCAATTTGAAGGAAACAGATCTCAGATTATTTAAACTAGGTATGTGGTGCCTACATTGTGACATGACAGTTTACCAAAACACCATTAACCCATTTGCTTCTGTTCTTCATTCCCATGATGAGATCTTTCACCATTAATTCACCAGTGGCTCAGAACTTTAAATCTTTAAATTTAAAATCTTTGGGTTTTGCTAAAGTTTTCTATAATATCTCAGCCTTGGAAATCATCCTGAAAAGTTTGAATCAAATTGGGTTAAGAACCTAAACAATTTGTTGGTTGGTTGGTTTTGTTGATTTTTGAGTTTAATGATTTCAACAGGTGGGAAAAAAATATTGTTGTTTCCAAATTCCATGTTCTAGAAATTCAGCTTCTCCCCCTTTTGCTGTAAAATTTCATTCTCAAGTCAAGATCAGCCCAGTTTCAGATTTTGTAAAACTCTGCTCTCCTGGGAAGAGACCTCTAGCAATTCTAAGTTCTGCATTCCATCAGAAAGAGACATTTTTGAGACAAAGAAGAAGAAAGGCACATGCCCTTGCAGTATTTGCAGTGCCATGACAGTAGCAGTGACTGGTCCTGTTTCTACCTTATGTCTCCTTTTGCCTCACCTAGTTCACGATGCCCTCTCAGCCATCCTACAGCTGTCACCAGCTTGCAGAGTTTTTTCATCACTTTCAAAGGAAATTCTTGATGATCAATACAATGTGCAACAGCTCAAAGCTTTTAAAAGACACTTTCAAAATGTTAATTCAGATGCATTGCAATGTTCTAGGTTTCCACCTAGTCCTTATGATGGACAAGCAGCCACGTTAGACTTAATTTGACATTCAGGAGTTTTAATTTGCTCCATGCATGTCCAACTGGCCAGACACTGCAACTGCACAAGCTTCCAGTACCTCCTTATCTACAAGAGGGCAGAGTTAATGGTATAAGAATCACCTTAGAGTAAACTTCCTTATTCTGACAGTTTAGTATTAAGGCTTCATGTCCACTTAACGTGTTGCTAATGCAGATTTACCACAGGAAAAGTATTAACAATCATCTGAACTGTAATTGCTGTTAATTGTTTCTCTCCCTTGCTATCTCCCAGGAACCCTAGCACATAAACAAGATGTGTTATCCTATACCTTATTTGTGGTGGTTAAAATTTAAAAAACCCAACAAGTAAAGTCCCTGGAGCTGCAAAAAGCTTTCAGATAGAATGAGCTCTGCTTCTTCTGTATTTGCTATCCTAAAGAAAGACCTTCATGTCTCCAGTAATAACGCTGAAGGTCAGATATGATATCAGGCATCCCAGAGGTAATAACAGTAATTTGTTTTCCTTCTAAAGGACTAATTATTGGCATGTTCAGAGTGGGCTAATAAACAAGGACCTTGAGGTTTTGTGACTGGTTATTTACTTGGGTATTATCTCAGATCTTTCTTGAGTGGGTAGGTTAAATGGGGAGTCTCTCTTGATCTGTCCTTGAACAGGAGTTTATGATAGTCTATAATTAAGATTGCAACTATGTTTTCATTTTAAATTGGCTTCCTGACATTTTGTTAACTTTATTAGAAAGGTCTTGCCTGAGTTTAAACGTGTGTGTTATCTGTACTTGGGCTGAGGAAGATGGAAGATAACTTGTTGCTAAAATTTAATGTGGATTAGAACAGGTGATTTTGACATTATGCAATCTTTCACAATGAAGGACTTTGACCTTTTGGCTAAATCTTTTGTCAGTCTTTCAAGAAGCACAGAACCTTAAGATTGGCTTTGTTATGCACATTTGACAGCCAAAGTAAACACCTCTAGCACTGCAATTTGCTAGTCTGTGTATTTGCAAATTCCACCTTTGCAATGACTGAATGTTAAGGACTTCCTGGGGTTTGCTTTGGTTTGCAGTTGTAGCAGGACAAGAGAAAACAGGTTGTAGGGAAATAAGGGTGAAATAAGGACATGGGGCAGCACTGAAGAGAGGACACATGGCCAACAGCTAAATCAAGGAAGGGACAGCTGGAAGAGAATCTAAAAGAGGAGACTGAAACTGTTAGGAAAAAAAGGCTTATGGAAAGCATGAGTTAGCCACATGGATGTTCAGTGACAGGTATCAAAATCTGTGGCAGGTCTGTAAGCTCACAGGCAAGGTAGCTTGTATTCCTTGGCTTATAACCACAAAATCCCAGAGACTCCAGAATCAGCTGATTGACCCAACATTCATTTCCCACACTACAGAAACCTCCTTCCCCAACATGAGATTTTGTATGAGGATGCTGCCAGTGTTTTCATTGGTCCTTTATGTAGAACACATTTAGAAATAGAGAGCACTGAGTTTCACTTGTGATCCTGTCACTGACTTCCTGACGAGCCTTGGGCTGTTCAGGTAACCTTGCTCTGCCTGACACCCTGCCAGGAAAGCAAAAATGATGAAATACACCCACCTTTGCACATTAAAGAAAACAGAAACACTCATTATTGTCATTGTATGGTTTTGGGTTTGGTTTTTTTCATACAAGGAAGTTAATCTATCACTTAGATTTTGTTATAAGCTTTGCATTTTTCTTTCATCTGTCTGGGAAATGTTTGTTTTTTTCTTTAATGTGCAGAGGAATAATGGGAGAATAAAAGAAAAGCCCAAGGGAATTAAGAACAAAAATTACAGATGGACAAGACTGGGGTTTTTGTCCTCTCTGCATGGCTATAACATTTTTTAATTAGTTGAGATTTCTTTAAAACAGCCTGGAGATCTTAGAGCACTTGCCTTTCATTAAAATTAATGTGGAGGTGGCTCTTTCTGAACAGAATGGGGTAAGACAAAATGATTTTAGTGTCCTGGTTTCTGCTTGTGGCTCTGCACTTCTATTTTCTCTCAAGGCTTATATCTGATTCAAGCAGAAGGTTTTCTAGGCAAGAGCTCTCAGTTGCAGAGCATGGATGCTTCTCAGCTAGGGATGTCTCATGTCACTACAATAAAAATAAAGATGAGGCATAACTCTGAAATATCTGCATAAACTCCCTTGGCTGCCACACCATTATGTACTAATTGGCTTGAAAACAGGATAACTCATCTCTTTACTCATATCAAATAACATTACAGAAAACTTCCTCTAGGAACAGATGAGATGTGTTCTTCAAATGAATGAAAACCCTCCTGCAAGGGCTCACCAAAACAGGGCAGGTGACTATTTCATTATGCTGACAGACTGAAAGTATTAGAAGTTCTCACTTGACCCACATGGTCTTAATAAAAACTTTTATTTCATTCCTCTGCACACATGGGCTTCTGTTGGAGTCTCCCTTGAGGGAGCTTTGCTTACCTTCTGGAGTCTGGAAAACATTCCCCTGCTCTTTGCACACTAATCAGCTCTGAAGGACCAAAGGTCCTCATCAAAATGCTCTGCCCTGTAATTCTTCCCTGAATGCCTGCTTTCAAAACAAGCCAAAAAGGGAACCAAATTATTATTCCATCAGAGGTTCTGGCATGTTACTTTAAACAAGCAGGGCATGTGCAGAATATGTATGTTTCAGGAAGAAAATGATGTTAGTATCAGGTGAACCTTGCTTTCTACTCAAGATCTGTGTATGAACAGGCACAAGACTGGAAAGGGCAGCAGTTAACCATTTTGTGCACAAACATGACAAAGTGAATCTTTTTCACTCACTTAGGCACTGTCATTGTAAGAGGCAACCTTATGAACTCCATATCACCTTTCAGACAAGAATTTCAAAGCACTTCCCAAATACAAATTTGCCATCATGATTTCACATCAATTCACTCTAGACTAGAAGGCAGCCTTTTTTTAACAAGGTGAACCTGCTTTAGCAGGGGGATTGGATTAGATGATCTCCAGAGGTCCCTTCCAACACCTACCATTTTGTGAATGGAATTGCTAGTCCATAGAATTTTTAGTATTTAAGCTACATGGTGAGTTACAATCATAGAATCACTTTGGTTGGAAAAGACCTCTAAGATTACCAAGTCTAACCATCAACCCAACATCACCATGCCCATGTTAGTTCCAAGTCTTGGGTATAATGACATGTGAAGATGTTATGAATCTTCTATTCTTAAGTGAGAGCAGCAAGCCTCAGTTTTTTCATGCTACTTTATTTAAATCCAAAGGAACAAAGGAAAATTCCACACTGGATTTGATAAGACTTGGCAGTAGAAATTTCCTTTTGGCCCTTTCAGTGATGGAGTTGTATTTCATATTGTGAGACTGTGCAGAACAAACAGTTTTTACTACAGAGAGCAGCAGTACTAGTGATGTAACTACATGATCCATAGTGCTCTAGTGACAACATGTGTTTTGGTATTACCTTGCTGCTGTAAGATACTTAGCCCTGTGTTTTGAAAACAATTGAAAGCACAATTTATCCAGCTTTTTAGGAAAGGCTGCAGTGTTATACTAAAGTCAAGAGTGAGCTGAAGAAGCGGCACTAGCTGTTTCCTTCTGACTGTTCTTCTGTCAATGCTGCACATCACAACTGTGATGTCAGAAAAGACCAACAACTTTACCAGCATGGACAGGCACCACCTTCATGCCTGTGGACCTTCTGTACTTACTGAATAAAGGACAGGGAGAATATGGATCTGAACACTGTCACTTAAGCTCCTCAACAGAAAGGACGCAGGTGACATGCTCTGAGCATGACAGCTGCACATCTCAAATCAGGTAATAAGCCTTCAACATCCACATGCAACACTGCTAACTCTCTTCATAGGTTGTTGACCCCTCCCTGACTACTGGCAGCATTTTACACACAATGAAAAGTAGAATTTGGCCTGCCAGGGACATTTGACATCTGTTTGGTACCCCACATATGATCTCTCAGTCACTCGAGACTGGGCCTAGCAAAACAGTTCCCTTTGGATGTTACTTTAAACACATCTGTGATCTAGTGAAGGGAATTGTGCTGAAGTTTGAGCCAGCAGCAGAGTGCTTTGCTTTGTTAGTCCCCACACAGAACGCCCACCCAAGTCATTAGGCAGGATGAGTGGTGGGCTAATTGCAGTGTTTCAGCTGATAGCCATCCCATGTTAGATGCAGTGCGTGCCTTTAAAAGTGTTGTTCTTCTCACTGAAGTATTTACTACCATAATGGGAAATAATGCAACTATGAAGGCAATAATGCAACCAGTGTGGGTGGTAACCAGCCAATTCTTATACTACAGCATATTTCGTTCCAGAAGATCATATTAATGCTATTACAGGAATTATGGGATTGTCATAATGGGATCTGCTAGGCAATATTGTGTGTTTGGAAACTTAAAATAGCAATGCCCATCCGAAATTTTCACTACAGCTGCTTTTCTTCTTTAATTCAGCCTGCTGTGTCTCTGCAGGCTCTCTAGTTTAATGACTGTTCATCCTTTCATGTTAACAGAAAAATACTAACTACTGGATAAGGGAGCATATATGTGTACTAGCAAGACCATTAGTCTGAATAAATGTGACAGCAAAGTTGCACAAGAAATGCCACAGTCAGTGGCAAGCACAAACTACAGCTTTGGATGTAAAATACTGTAATTACAAGGGATGGAGAAAGCTCCACCATTTTTATCCCCATAGAAATCAATAGTGGTGCAGACTGCTGCTCTCTGCCGGAGCAGGGGCAGTCTGATGAAAGAGCTTATTGATTTATCCAGCTGATGTTACTGTAGTGCATAATAGACTGGAAGAGAAAGGGCTTGTAAATTAGACTCATTCAATCCAACATTTTCCAGGATATCTTTTATGTACAGCTATGTAGAGGTATATACTTACAAGTGAGTTTTTGTCAAAGCAACAGCCTAGTGACTCCTGGTAAGAGGGTTCGTCTACTAATTCTTTGACCTCAGCTACACCCATGGTGCTAAAGTCAGCCTTCAAGCACTTACTAAAGACTGACACTAAGGAGGAAGCACCAGGACACCTAGGAGCAGGATTTGGCTATGGTGCAGGCAAGCAGCTGACCAACACATCTCCCAAAGGGCTACGGCCAAAGAGGAAAGGTGGCTGTGACTCACTCCATGTCACCTGTGCAATGCCAGATCCACTGCCATAAAGGCATTAGAGAAGTCTTCTGTGGATCCATGGGTCCCCAGGCTAGAAGAAATGCCAGTTCCAGGCCAGTCTCCACCAGCCTCAAGTAACATGCAAAGAGGCATGGTGTCTTAGGAATGAAAAGAGTCCTGTGTTCCCTCCCAGATCAGCAGGCAGATTTGCTATGAATCCAGATCCACACAGGCAAAAATGTAAGTGTTCAGATCGGGTTTGCTTAAACTGAGAAGGAGAAATAAAGAAAGAGAGAGGGAGAGAGAGAGCAGCAGGCATGCTGCTACCAAGTATGGCAAATCAATCTTCTCAGCAGTGATGGATCAGGGAGCAGGACTGTAAGTTTTACAGGTATATGAAACCTCATGAGTATAAAGACACCATTAAAACACTGCCATTAAATTCCAACACTGAAGGATTATCACAGCCCCTGGAGCCAAGGCAGGTCAATATGTGACTGTATATTTTTCATTACCATTTTTTATATACATATATATAAAGCAGAGTATGATTCACAACAGCCTTACCCTCTCTCCTGCTGAAGACCTCTGCTTTATACTCAGCATCCATCCACTTGCACAAATAAAATGCAATATACTATCAACAGATAAATGAGATCCCTACAGGGCTTTTATTCTGCCATACCATTATATCTACTTTTCCACAAGATTTCTGCTTAAATGGCTCTCTTTATGCACATACACAAAGATGACATACACCTGTTTAAATATAATCAGATAGCAAAGAGCTCTTCTGTATCAGGAAATGTATCCTTTCTTCATAATTTACCATAATGACTTATTCACACTGCTGGAGCAAGGGATATGTTACCTCCCCCACTATAAAAGTCACCAAGGTGTTATACAGTAAAACATGGCTGTATTTTTATTTTTTTACTATCTTTAGAAAAGAAAAAGAGAAGAGCTCTGAATCTCACCTTTCTGTCTTCCCCATAAAAACAAACACTTTGAGGAATAGGCTGCTGACATTGACTAATAGTTTTTAATGTGATGAAAGCATTTGTGCTAGCCACACTGAAGAAGCCTTTTTTGTAAATCTGAGAAACCTCCAAGCAAATGGCCATGCTGTGCCACAGGGCAGCTCAGAGATTGCTGCCAGCACAGTAGCTACCTCTATGGCACTTATTCAAGAAGCAGATTTATTAGCTAGTGGTGTCACTCTTCTGTCATCATGACTATTTCAGTCAAAAGTAACCTGCCTCAGAGAATAAAAATTCCTGACTCCTTTTTCATGAAAGAACTCAAAGCATTTGATGATCTGGACACACAGACACCAGATAGTTACAGCTACAGCTCTCTGGACAATGAAGAGCCAAGGTTCAACAGAGAAATGCCATAAAGAGACAGGATAAAGGAAGAGGAGAGAGATATATGTGAGGATGTTGACTCAGGTTATTGTACTAGCAAAATGGAAAAGGAAGTTTCAATGAACCAGCAGAACAGAGTGCCACCTCATTTTTGAGAAGGGATGGGGTAGAGAGGAGACTAAAATTGTTCATCAGCATATGTCAGGATCACATTAAAAGCCTACTTTTCTTTACTTCTCACTCTTAACAGGCAAAAAGGACCATGGTGTGAATAGGCACAGGCAGAACAGACTTCAGCGCAAGTTCATGAGGCTGCAGCATGCTAGCTAGATACGAAGTTTGCATAGGCACTTTATAGATACAGGGTACCTCTTTCTACTACAGGACACTCAAAATTCAAAAAAGAGCATAACCATTATCTGTAGAACTATTTTATGCACCCACCATTCCTGACAGTAAAAAGCCACAAGCTGATCTGCTTTTTCAAGTTTCCTCTTTAAAAATGCTGGCTTTGCCCAAAACTCTTTACTTTTCATTCACATTGTCATAAGAGTCATTGCCAAACTTCCACGTACAGATGCTGAGCCGGTATTAGAGAGAAGGGCTGTTTGGTGGGGAGGGCAGGGAGGGAGAGTTCTGTTATGAGAATTTTTAATTCTTCACTGTTCAACTCCATAAACCTCAAATAGCATAACATTCATCTTCAGGGAAGAAGAGTGGAGTGTCCAGACTAATGAGAACTGGATTAACTAATTTCTCCATCCTACAGATAACTGTGTGCCTATCAGGTGACTGGTGCTGATCTATAGCTATTTCAGGCTTTTCTACAGCCACATATGTGTCAGACCCCAGAGGTGTTGCAGTGGCACTTACCCTGCATGCAGAGCCCATCAGTGCAGTTCTTGGACTGCAACACCAGCCCTTCGCAGTCCTTTCCCCCATTCTTCGGTGCTGGGGCTGTGCACTCCCTCCGGCGCCAGTGGGTACACTCTGTGCCACAGGTGGACCACTTGCTCCAGGATGTCCACTTGCCATCCACTGAGAGAAGGAAAGAACATGACTTGTTAGGGGCTATATAAAGGTGAGAACAAGAGAGAACAATGCACATTTGGGCACAAGCCAGCCTGCAACTCTTGGCCATTCCCGGCAAGGCATAAGAATCATTGTTCTGCTGTTCTTAAAAAGAGTAAGTATGCTCTTCCTAAAGTTCTGTTTCTGCCTGTAAATGAACATTCAGTTTCCCTCTCCCTTATCATAGAATCATAGAGTGTTAGGGGTTGGAAGGGACCTAGAAAGATCATCAAGTCCAACCCCCCTGCCAAAGCAGGACACCTTCAGCTCTTCAAGTTCTACCCACCACTAAGACCTGGAGCTGGATGGCCAAGCTTCATAAGCTGAAGATGACCTTACTGCCATCAATTTGAGTGGGACTGCAGAGGTAGGAATGCACTAGACAGTAGGACAGATGGCAGAACTTTGTCACAGAAAAGCCTCAAAGTACCTTGCATGTCCTGAAGTGATTTTGTATTTTTCAGAAGTTTACATTTCAATATCTTTTAGAGGTATGTATCCATCTCCTTCCAGTATAAATATCTATGCACTTGAAGTCAGGTAAACACGTGCATCAAATTTAACATCCACACCCCAGATGTTTCACTTGCGGTGGCAGATGGACTGACCAGACATTGTAAATATACTTCCATCAGAGTTGTTGTTTTCTATATTCAAATACCGGTCCTTTTCCAGAACTTTCAACCTTTATCTCCTATAATTTGAATCTCTGGATGTTCAACAAATGCCCTGAATTACCAGGGCTGAGACACTGTTGCAAGCTGCATGCAAAAGTAGGTCTGAATCCCTTGCTGCCTGATATAATGAGCTCACTTTTATCTCCTTACATAACACAATATCATATTCATTCACTGAAACGCTGGATTTATTAATAAAGAGAAGGAGGCTTTTGTAACTAACAGTGTTCTCCTGAAATGACTGGTGACAGACAAAATATTTATCTAGGGCTATATACTGTTCATACTGAACCTGGACACAGAGTGGTGCAGGCTATTTTCTGAACGCTCTGGCCCTCGCAGAAGGCACCACCGTTGAGTGGGGCAGGATTGGTGCAGGTCCTTGTACGCTTCTGAAAGCCTCTCCCACACCGGCTGTTACATACTGACCACTCAGTCCAGGTAGACCAGCCTCCATTCACTGAAAAGCAAGAGAGAAACAATATGATCACATAAGTAAGCCATCCTGGTCAGCCCAAAGGTGCCTCTGCCTTTGTGTCACGCTGCCTCCAACAGCAGTTGAAAGTGATGGCTGGGAAGAGCATGAGAAGCAACACTGAACAGGCACAAACCCAAGTCTCCTGAATGTACAGCATGCCAGAAGTCACTGTACAAGTCAAAGAAACACTGGCATTGAATGAAAACACCATTTGATGACTATGAGTGCTGGCAGGTGACCTGCCTTCTGCTTAAAACCAACCTGACCCGGCACTAAGCACCTGGTGGTGTGTGTATGGCCAAAGTATCTGTGGGTTCAGAGAGCACCCACAGCTCTGCCTACATCTTTATGTTCCTCCATTCATCACAGTTACAAAACACAGCCCTCTTCCATGGTCCATCCCTCAATATCACTAACACTGCTAATCAACTCAATTCAGTCGCTTTTCTATAAGAACTGAACTAAAAGGCCCTCATTGTAACTTTAGGGAAGCAACTGCTTACAATTAAATCTAAATGCTACCCTGAATATGAAATGAATATTAGGGATAATGATAGGGATTTTTTCCTACTTGTCTATCCTACAATTAAGCTGATTGTAAGGAGCACCAGGACAGTCAGCTGGCACGTCGTCAGAGCAGGTTTTATTCTGGTGGATACCCTTGCCTGGGAGGCAATGGGGCAGTAATTTTGCAGGGGCAAAGGCTCGGACTGGTGGGGCAGGGCTGCAGCACAGCACAGCCTGGAAGACACCCCAGGAGGGCACTGCATTCAGTCCCTCCCCAGTCAAAGCAAGCCATCCTCAATATTAGATTGAATCTGTGGCTGTAGACAGAACAATGCTATCCCATGCTTTGTATTCTCCTGTATTTTATTTTTAAGCTAGGTTGTATGCCTATGAGTTGCAGTCCCAGAGTGCTTTGTTACTTTGCCCCCAACATCAGAGTATGTTTTGGTAGCTGACACCAAAAATAAGTTTATTAAAAGAGAGGTAAGAAGATAGAAGATTCAGCTGTACTCTGGCACTCTTAACAGTACCTGGAAACAGAAACTTCCTTTCAGTTTTACTCTCATTTCTGAAAAGTGACACTAAGAATGTGAACTGTACTGGTAGAAGCAAAGTCTTGGATGCTCGTGCTGGAGGAAGCACCCCAATGGCTCCTTGCTGCAACCAGTCAGCATGTATTATGACAACAGGGGCAACTACCTTCTCTTCAGTGAGGCAAGCGGCTGGTCGTCTAGGTGTCTGTTCCTTCTTTAATGCTGTTGTGTGTCACCAATAAACCAAGCCATCAGATCTGTACTTCTGAGCATTTTTGGTAATGAACGCTGACTGCAGTTGCTGCATATGGCTGCAAGCCAACAGGCAGCACAGGCAGCCCAGCCTGGTCTCTCACAACACTGGATTCCTTAGGCATTTTGCATCCCACTCCTGTCCCTCTGCTCACTTTGAGTGCACATCCATCCCCGTGCAGCAGGACAAGGCATCACTTACCATAGACAATCACCGTGGCTGTGGTGCTTTTCCTTTTGGCCACAATGTTTTTGGCAACACAAGTGTAATTGGCCGTGTCAGAAAGCCGCGCCTGCTTGATGATCAGGTTGTGATCAATGGTGATGTAAAAATTCCTGTCTTCCACAGGGTCAATGACCTCTTCATTCTTCAGCCACTCCACCTTGGGGATTCAAAGGGCCAGAGGGGAGGCAGTGAGTCAACACAATGTCACACCACAATGGGCACGGTATCTGTGACTCTGTTGCTTACCCTAGAAAGCACTATGAGTCAAGGCACACCATGAAGGACCCACCTGATGCACGCTGCCAACCGAAATAAATAGCCATGACAGAAATGTATGAGAACTCCCTTCGCCTCTGTGCTTTGCTTCAGGTTCTCTTCCCTCCCACCCTTCCACACTACAACTGTCTTGCTGTGCCTTGTAAATATCAATGTATTTTCAAAGGATGCCAGGTACTGTATGTAGACAAAGAGCTGATCTATGCTCTCAAGAGTGTGAGGCAAGGGATAAGGTTGTGGTGGTACCTTAGGACCATATGTACAAACAGAAAGTGCCCTTACAACACCAGAAACCCTAAAACAGTAGAGTTCTCACCCATTCTTTTGTACCTCTTGTCTAAATTGGTAGTTAATAATAGCCTAGTAGGTACCTGCTCTGAGTCTAACTCAGTGAGCTCCTATAGCAGAGTAGGTCAGACTAACCAATCACAAACAGGTGAATGTTTTAAGTATACATGCACTCACACTTACATGGGCATTATTGTTTTGCTGCAATCAGGATTAAACAGAGTAGAGAGAGTTACCAAGGAAATAGGGAATCACAAAGACTCCATCAGTGTTTATTTCCCCCTTTTCTTTATGTAAGCTATGTTTTATTTTAATAAAGCATAATTTCCTTGGTTACACAGAAAAATATTTTCATATGTCATTTTTAAATTTAGACAATGCTCTCTTTATTGCCTTCCTAAAGAAACACCCTGTTATATCCCACCTGACTGCTGTGAGCCACCCTAACATAATTTGGCTGCAAAATCTAGTAGCTTGGTTTCTTTTGAACCAAGTGTGCTCTGAAAGACAGGACTGGGGCCCTGGATGGATCAAAGCCAGGCCTTCATGTCACTAGATCACTTCAACTTGTGCCCAGGATTTAATTTAAGGAAGAAAAACATAAACACAATCAACCCACTGGACTCATGAGGTGCGAACTGCTGAGAACTGCTCTCACAAACCCCATGCATTTTTTCCAAAGACTTTTGAGGAACTACCTGACCATCAACACACCCCAAAACCAAGAGAGAAACTCATGTCCCATCAGTTCAACCCTATGCCCATCCAAGCACACGCTCTAGCAGCCCTCAGCACTATGCAAGGCTCCATGTTCAAGCATGCAGTTCTCTTCTTCCAGCACTCTGCAACACTTTCTCTCTCCACAAAAACACACACATGCATATTCAGTCTGGGTCTCCACTGATTAGACAAAACTAAAGCTATAAGCATTAAATTCCCTTTCATCCTTGCAAAAACACTGAAGATGACATGAAAACAGAAATTGTCAATATCACAAAAAAAAAGACACTGTATAAAGTATACTGCCTCTGGCTCTTCACCAAATTTCTTAGGAAAAAGCTCCTTCTCACCTAATGACTCACAGAATTTACCAACACTAAAACATAAGTTTGCAGAACAACAGGATATCCTTTTTTTCTGAAAAATCTGTTTTGTCAGAATATTGGTATTGTGTGTGCATGTCTAAACTCCATCTCTTCTATAAGATGCACCTTTAACATGTTTAATTGAGTCTTCTTCTGACATCTGGGTTTTTATGATGTCCTCAGTCTCTTCATGAAGCAAACAATAATGTCACCAAATCTGAAGGAGGGGAAACTGATTAATGATTTGACAAGAGACAGGAGTCTTCTTTCATACATATATGTATATATATATATAAAAGCCATCAGTGGAGTAACACAAAAAAGAGCACACCCCTCTAGTGTATGTGTTTTCTCCCTCAGTCCCTGTAGAAATGGCAACTAATCACTCTACAACAAGGAAATGAGACTTTTGTTGGTACTTATTTTCAGTTAGTAGCAGCCTCATTTTTTTTTTCTGGTGCAGGTGACTGCAGTGCTCAGCACCTCCAAATCCCAGATTTATTTTTTGAGGTCACCAGAATAAGTAGGAGCAGGGTTGTTCTGTCATGTAAGTAAGAAGAGATCAGGTGTCAAATACAAAAGAGAACAGAAGAAAGTGGAATGAGACAGTGTGATTTCTGAATGACAAGTATGCAAACTGTTATTACAGAAGTTAAAAGCAACAATCTCTTTTGATGCTATGTCATTCCCCAAGGTGCAGCCCCCTTGCTAAAGTAGGCTGTTAATCCAGTCAGTGAAGAAACTTATCCTGAATTTAATTCTACTGCCTGAATAATGGTGACTGGTGCCCTGGGAAAACCTCCATGCTTGCAAGAAGGCTGGCAGATGAGGCATTGGACATTTATGTGCCAAAGGCTGGCACCCCTCTGGGCAAGCAGGCAGAGGGGCAGCAGGACACCCATGGGTATTTCAAAGTGAAGAAAATGCCTCTCTTCAGGGTCATACCAAATTGTGTCCTCATGGCTCCTTTTTTCAGCTCTCTAGAGAAGAATTTTATAGAGTAGATGTTTGCTTTTGCCTTAATATTGAAGATGTATATTTACTAGCTACAGTCACAACAATTCTTGAACAGGTATCTAGCTGTATTTATCCAATCAAATCAGGCACGTCTCACCAACTGTCATTAATAACATATGGATGGTTATGCATGTACATATAAAAAGCCTGGACATCAGTTTCTCCTTATCATAACAGAAATCATTTAATTGGCAACAATACTGCCATGAAGGATGGGCTAAGTGTTCCCTTGTGGAGGTAACAGCCATGGAAAATCACAACATGGTGTGACTGTTTTTCCTTACATACCAGCCCCCTGGAACAAAGCAGGTACAATATCCCCATTTCTTTTTTGTTTAGTTTTCTACCTAAGAAGGTATTTTTGTTACATGTTTGCAAACTGATTAGCAAAAGAAGGCTCCTCTGTAAAGGTGTGAGTGCAGTGAATGAAATCCTGACTCACAGCAACTGCAGATGCTGGGAAACAGGAGCCCACTGAAAGTCAGTTACTTTTTGCTCAGAGCTTTTTAGTGCTCTGGATGCAATTTACAGAGCAGTGAGGCACAAGGCTCCTGCCAGCTGTGCTGGATCTGCAGGTCCAGGGCTGCCAACATGCTGGCAAGCTTGCCATGAGACTGAGCTGTCCCTGCTACTGGCTGAGGAAGCACACGATCCAAGGTGGCTGTAATTTAGAGCAACATACCTTGTAGAGCCTTTTCTGTCATCCTGTTCCCTGGTGAGAGTCAGATGTGTCATCTCTAATTATTTGTTGATTGGTATTGGGAGATACATTAACATAATTGGCACATTTGTTCTAATTAATAGAGGGAACCTGCCACGTGCCACCCAACGTGAAAAGCAAGACCATCAGCAAGAACAGAAACCCCAAATCATCAACCTGGCTATACCATGGACTTGCTACCAGACCTGTGCTGCTTCAGGATGTTCCAGCAGCAGCCTGAAATAAGGCAGCAGCTGCAGAGGCTAAGACTTGGAAAGCCAGGCTTCGGCATAGACTAAATGAACACAGGGAACATAAATCACACAAGTGACTACTGATGCAGGAAAACCTATTACAGAAGCTAATTGCTGACACAAATTTAGCCATGCCAAGTTCCCAGCGTTACTAGACACTTAAATCTCTTGGCACACTTGCATATGTGTGACTGTTTTAGAATCTGGTACAGCAACAGCATACCTGCTCCAAAAGAAACCCAAGAATGGAAAAGGGATATGAGCTCATCTGGATCCTCCCTTCCTCATCACAGAAGTTGTTCCTTACACCTCTCACAGTCTCAAGAAGAAACTCTAAAGGGTGTGAGTCCTGGAGTCTCTCATTGCTTCCACTGTACCAAACTGTCCTACAGTCATCTTCAGAGCAGAGAGCACCTGCCAAAACCAGCTCAAGTCTTCTACTCTCTAGACACAGGAAATGCAATTCTCCAGAAGAAACAAGATGTAAATAGATGGGATCAGTGAGAGATTTGCCTTGATAAAAGGTGATTTGGGATTCTGGGAGGCAAGACCATTGCAACCCTGCCTTGTCTGGCCAACATAGCAGGATCTCTTTCCATTTGTCCCCCCAGTGCCACCGGCACCGTAGCTGGTGCTACCTGCAGCTGTGCCAACTAGTCACGGCAGCACCGCTTGCCTTGCCACAGTCCTGGCTGAGCTCATGCCACCTCTAACAGCCACAGGGAAATCACAGCTCCCCTGCTTCACCTGAACTGTAACAACAGACACATACCCCACACCAATTGATAGTAAGGGCACACATACATCTGCCAGTAAGAATAAGATATTTGTGAAGCTAACTACTGATTTGGATGCACCACAAGATGTCCAAATGAGACTGAAAAAAATTTAGCAGTTTTCATATGGCTATTGAGTCAGCAGCTACTGCAGGCCCCTTGAGACTTGAGTGCTGCTCTGAAAAGTGTTATTTGTTTTTTGGATTTGGTTTCAAATGTACACTTTCATCCCAGCAACTGCCCAAAGAAGAGGATGCTGTACTCCACGTACTACTCACTGGAATAGATTTCATACCCATTTAAGGTTAAAACAAAAGCAAACAAACAAAAGGGTTGCCTCTAAAGAGGCTGAAATTACAGCTGAGAGAGACTGCAAAACATATATTGAGAATGAGACAGCAAATGCAAACCACCATGACATTTTGTTCAGTTGTTGCTACTGTGTTTCTGCTGCCAATAAGGGCAACTTGTGCTCCTGCTGTGGAAAGACTTCCTTAATTGCACATATATCCAGCTTCTGCTAGAGTACTAAAATCTACACAGAGTGTATATACAGCTGTTGGATGCCTCCAGCCCTATTACCCCTTTGCTTTACTCACAACAATGAAGTGAAGCCTCACAGAAGAAACTTCAGTGGCCAAAGCGGACTGGTAGCAGCAGATGGAGAACTTTATTTCATAGAGTCTCAAATTCAAATACAGATCATGGCATTATTAACTAAAAACCATGGCAGCTGCCATGTGGCCACCAGGAGTTGATGGGCTTCTTTTCCCACCTGTTAGAGGGGCTTGAGCTGGAGGTCCCATGGCTCACATGTGTTGGTTGGCACTTTTGGCACCACATGGGCATGTGCACTCCCCACACCCTGAAGCAACTGGGAAGGGGCTGTTTAGAAACAGCTTTAAACAAGTTACCAATGTGACATCTGTGGTTCTTTGTTTGGATGGATAGATGGAACTCATTCTTCACAGCACAGGGATGTGTGGTTTTTAGGATAATTAAATTCACTAAGGGAACAGGATGTTGGGGAGTGGCTTCAGTACCTATGGATGAGCCCTTTCCCATTCTCCCTGAAAGCTGCATAGTGCCTGTACAGACAACTCCTCCTACCAGTTTTAAAAAGCAAACAGGATTTCCCCTGCCCCCTCCCCGTTATGCTTTTTAGTGAAAGAAAAGCATCAGCTCCAGAAGCACACAGAAACTCCTGAGCAAAACCCAGAAAAGCAACTCTTGGGTGATAGCTGACATCTGCTTTCCAGGCTGCATTTTGAAAATACCTCCCTTAAAACACATGACTATAATAATTCCTCATGCCTGCGGTGAGCACTGCCTCTGAAGAAGTTACTGCCAGGGGAACTGACAAAGGCAAATGCTATCACCAGGTGACTGAGGGTGCCAGTGAGAAAAGGGGGTTCTGCAAAGCCCTGCTGGAGGTAACTCACATTTCAGGCACTATAAGACATGTTGGCAACAGGGAGCAAGAATTAGTTAGTATCAAAGTAGGACCTGGAGGACTAATCTTATAGGCATACAGAATAGTAACTCCAGGATGAGAAGCCACTTTCTCTATGAGAAAAGTTGGAAGTTATACCTCATCAAAAATGCAACTAAAAGATGTGTTCCACACTGTGTATCTTCCAAAAATACACAAGGTAAAATGCTGCTCTTTCTGGGAAAGAAAGGTAGTTTGCTCTTCTGAAGAAGAAAGGTAGTTTGTGTAAGCTAAACCATCATCTCAGATCCATCTTCCCTTCAAAAAGCAATCTGAAGAGAGGATAAGCTAGCATGGTTCACTTTAATGCTCTTGTAGAAAACTTTCCATTGTAATATTTTATGGAGAAACTAGAAACCTGACAGTTCTCCAGTCCCATATATCATCTTTGCTGACAGTCAGATCCAATCACACAGCAACTTCATTCACTTAGAAGCATACTCTGCCCTCACTTACATTGGCATCAATGGAGCTGGACTAGAAAGGAAAAGTATAGGGATAGATCCCATAGAAAATGCAAGCCTCAACAAACTTGGTCCTGAAAATAGACCTGCATATCTCACCCCTGGCTTCTGCACTGTGGAAATGAACTGGTAGGAAATGTAAAAATAGGGCTCTCTAATAAGCTAGTAGACAGAGAATTTCCCAGGAAACAACAAGACCCAAATGGAAACCTACCCTAAGCAAGGGGTTGTAACCTAACTCTCATGCTTCTCAAAACAGTGTCCTGCTACCCCTGTAGATAGGGGTGTAAGATGTATGTAAAAAGGAAAACAAAATACATGGGACCAGACACTGACAATTGTGGGGAGCTTTATCCTGTACTTCTGGAGAAGAACAGGCCTGCATTGACAAACCTTACCCAAGGTAAGGCTCCCCAGGGCAAAATGAATCAACACTCCTAATTCATTTTGGCCTGTGTTCACTCTGCACACAAAACACCACCCCCTCCCTGATCCTCCTCCCATTGATACCCAAAGGCAGTTCTGCTGTATGTTGCAAGTCACTACAAATGACAGTGTCACTTCCCAGCTAATTAGTATTTGTGGCCATAAACTCCTCTACTTGCCTCTCTCAGAGCTCTCTTTCCTGACAGGAATACAAAACACTGCCTCAGCGACACACACCTGTCTGGAAATGCATACACATGAACTCCCAATTAAGGGATAACTGCTGCAAAACATAAGTGGCTCTCATGAAACACAGCAAACAGCAGTCATATTAATAATCAATTAGATGGAGCAGCCACCTGATGCAGTCTATTTGGAAAAGTCCCCAGCTTCCATCAGCTTTTGTCCGTGCAAGAGCAGCTGAATAAAGTCTGTACCACAATTATCCTGACTCAGCAAAACACCCTCTTCTGCCTCTTTACTCAGGGATGCTTTTCCCCTTGCTCTAGTTCCTAATTAAAGCAATGAGTGTGGATAAATATCACACCCAGCTTCAAACCCTACTGGGTTACCAAACTGTACTTTACACCCTGTTCTGTAATTACACTACTCTGTGAAACATCTCAATTATCATTAAAGAATCAATTATGCCCCTGTTAAAGGTGCTGCAAATCACACTTTTCAATGCAAAAGTTCTCCTGGCAGCTTAAGGCACATTAACCAATCTTACATCTCATTGATGTTTTGATCTATAACCTATCAGAAGGAGCTAGTTTGACGTGGCTCAGTGTCTTTAACTATATTTTATCATGTGCAACACGATGCTGATGAACAAATTAAATAAGCTAAGGGGTTAATGGCTAATAACTCTGCCATTGTTGTTGGAGCGTTGCAGAATGGGAACCTTCCTGCCTGCTCAGGTTAGGTTTGAAAAAATGCACACACAGAAGAGAGTGGAATTGAAATGGGTGTTTTTGTTGGCACTGGGGAGCTGCAACTGTCTGATTTCTACTGAGCGTTGGCAGCTCCTGCCAAGGTTGGTGGCTCAGACTGCTTATCTCACCACTTTATCCTATTCCTCCCCATTGAGGAAAAGCAGAAGGCAGGGAAGGGTGCAGCTAGGGCAGGGTGTTGGGGTTTATCTACATCCATTCCTTTTTGTTTGTTTGTTTCACAGCAGGAGTAGGTGAATTTTCCCCTTCACCCCTCAGCTAGATATGGAAACCTCCAGGTAACAGCACCTGCACTGCTCTTTCTACTGCTTGCTTGGGCCATGTCTTAGAAAAGACAAAACATTTACTCAGGTGTTTCAGAACCTGTAGGTATGTTCAGCTTGATATTGGCTATAAAACTGGAAGTGGGGAGGCATGCCACTGTGAGCTAGCACTGATGTTGGTCAAGGCTGGTGGGCAAGGGTATATGACCACAGAGAAGCTGTTTTTCCCAGAAGCCAAGCAAAGTCTCTGCTCCTTACTTTGTCCCAAGTGAACAAGCAACATGCACTTTGATTTGACCTCAAGCCATGATGCTGGTGTATTTTAACACACCCTCTTATATTTTGATCTTGGGCTTTTGGTTTTTTTTCTTAGTGGCCATGATCTGAGCCTAGTCTAATGCTTGTCGTGTCCTAGTGGATCTGAGGGACTGGTTAAGTGCTGCCTTAAAAGCTTTGCCTGCCCATTTCTGTCTTTGTCCTTCTTGACCTGCAGAGCAGCTGCATGATGCTACATGGTTCAGCTTTTCAGTAATAGTAAGATCTGCTCTAGCATTGATCCATAAGAACTTGACACAGTTAACAGCAATTAAATATGCTGGGAATTACAAGGCTACATTCCCCTGCTACTGAGAAAAGGACAGAATGCATCCTTGAGTGTGTTTTTTTCCCACCATTTTGAAATACTAGGAAAAAAACACACAAAAAAAATTAAGAGGAAGAATAAAATCAGAATAAAAAAGAAAGGGGAAGATGCTGGGACTCTAGACTCCAGTATTACCTTACACAGAATGTGTATTTTGTACAGTTTCACAGCATAAACTTTTCTCCATCTGTTTTGGTGTTAAATCCAGTGACTACTTCAGAAGCCAGTAAGTGGAAAAAACCCCACACCAGACCAAAACACAGTGGCCAGAGCAGGAAAAGTCTGAGGTACCTGCTCACCAAAGCATTTGGAAATGCTGCTAAGAGCTGCAGCATATGCATTACCTGATTCTACTTGGAATCCAAGCAGTCTTTCAACCAGATGCCTGCCATCCTCCTTCTCCCAAGTCCTTTATTACTTAGTTATCAGTACCATCATATAAGAAACTTTTCTGAACAAATAAACCAAGTCTTAAACAAAGAACTCATTCATCTCTAAATTAAAATAATCATGTAATCCTTCAAGCCACCAAATTACCTTTCTTCTTCCCTTTCTTTTTAAATTTATCTTACCAGCTTCAGCAAGTGGCTGTAATAAAGTGTCACATTAAGGTATTCATATTCATTTGTGTTCAAGGCTTTGTTCTTTTAATAGTGTTGGAAAGAAGCTGCAAAGAGGCTGCATTAGGTGGCTGTCCAATCTGGGTGTTTGATCTCCTTCTGACTTCAAAAGGCCGAAGAGGGAAAAAAACAACATTGAGAACAGTTCTTTTGACTGTCAGAAGGGGAGTATACGATTTCTGAGCCTGCCAAGTGTTAATTGGTGTCTGCCCTGACCACAGTACAAATAAGAACCAGAGCCATTTAATGTGCAGTCATGAATCTCAGCTATTGACAGAGTGAGGATAGTAGAAGGCAGGAAAAAGTGCCATTATTATGATTTCAGAGATCTTTTTCAGAGATCATTTCCACACATCACATGAAATCATGCTGTTTGGGTCCCAGCCATCCAACCAGGCATTACAGACTTTTCTAAGGGCATGACTGGATTGGCTGCTGAAATTTCAGAGGTGCTTGTAACACTGCATCCAAACAAACTACCTGTCATCATCAAGCTCTGTTTCTAGCAAAGGCAAAGAAGTTCTCCAGCACTACTCTGCACTGTGTGAACAACAGTTCCCATTGCAAACAGTCCTTTCATGGCACAACAGAAAGTTGATTTGGTGCAACAAAGCATCAGAAAGAGAACTAAAAAAAATTGCTACTGAGTGCCTAAGGAAGTCAACTGATCAATATTACAGTTGTCAGTTAGGACTGGCTTGGTAGACCTAAATGCTTTCTACAGTTCTGGAGATCTTAATGGAGAAAGAAAACAGCCCACAGAAAAAGAAAATGGGAAAAGTCTTCTATACTAATTATTCCTCCTGATGTTTGTGGACAAGTTTCTGCAATTCTGATTAAATCTTGACTTGGGTTGGATGGGGAGGTAACACCATAAGCTTCATCTCCTGAGAAATCAGTCACCAGTGCTGAAAGACAACCACTTTGCTACTTAGCCATGACAGTCTAACTTAGCCCAATGCAAACTGGCAACAGTTTCTTCTGTGTGTGGCAGAGCAAAACCAAGGAGAATTCAGATAGAGGGATTACTGTCATTAGCAATCATTTTTTTTCTCTTAAGCCACAGCAGACTTAGGATCTCAGAGGCCCCTTGTGACTCAGAGACCCCACTTCCATGAGCAATGAGTCTGAAGCTGGAGCTACCAGTGCACTTCGGGTAGCTCCTGTTCACAGGGACACCCACTGCTGTTGGTGGGTACAGGTTTTACTGAAGGGTAGGCTCCCTCCTTCCAGGTGGATGGCAGGCTACCCACTCCAATGTTTAATTAAATGCCAGTAGGAAAACCAGTTAAGCCCCCCTGAAGATGGATTATTAGGCAGATACAGTCCCTTTTCCTTGCCCCCATCTCATGCCACTTCACCTGAAAGCCTGTACCAGGTCGTGGCACATCCTCTTGTGCCAAGCTGGCTGGCTGGTGCACACATGAACACATGCACAAATGTGAGGGAAATATCATCTGGCAAACTAAAAATTAAAATGTCTTTATACTGTGCTTGAAAGTTGCCTCCCAGAATAAGTGACTTTTCTTTTTTTTCTGTAAAGGATAAGGAAAGATAGCAGGCTGCTATTAATATGCTCCACTAGCTACATGTTCTTTGGATGCCAGATATAACTGGGAATTTTGAAGGGAAAGAAAAAACCTGAAGCTAAACTGCCTGCAGCTCTGCCCAGCAAGGCACCATAATCCAAAGCCATTAATCAGTTCCCAATCAATCTTGTCTACAAGCAGCAGCCAGTCAGGTCTCCCCTACCACCCGTTCATCATGCCATGCCCTAACTCACTGCACCATTAGCCACCTATCAGACCTCAGTTAGGATGTTCAAGTGTCAGGACAATGCTGTTGCTGCTTACCTCAGCCACAGGGATGCCTTCAGGTGGGCGGCACTGGAGCAGGACCTCTTGTTCCAGGGACACTTCTTTCCCCAAGGGCTCCTGCTCAAAAGTTTTCCGAAGATCTGGATAGAGAGAAGGAGAGGAAAAAAAAAGAGAATTAGCAGTATTAATAGCTAGTTGTTTAAATTGCATTTGATTGCCATAAATGTGAGATCTTTCTAAACAGAGAAAATAGCATTTCTGCTCCCCGAAAAGTGAAGCACATAAAAAAAAGTGGGACATGTTTTCACTGCAACCCAACATTGAGCAGTCAAAGGTTTCATAGTCCATTTATTATTTATATTGTGCTAGAGCATGTGAAGCCAGTGAGGATCCAAGGCCTGACTGTGGAAGGTTGTGTCCAGACACAGAACAAAAAATGAAACAAGTCCCTCCATCAGATAATTTACATTTGGTAAATGATGCCAGTGAAATACTAAAGAAAGTTATGGAAAATCAAATTAATGTGTAAAACTGCAGCAGATAAGTTGAGATGCCTTAAACTCATGGATGAAAGTCCTTGTGATGCAATTTAATGTACTTTTCATTTATAAGCATTCACTTCAGACCTTTAGCTAATTTGTCTTCACCTAATCATTATCCTTGTAGCATTTAATAAATATTATTACTACTAAATAATAATAATAATAATATTAATAATCGTAATGGCAGCTGAACTGGGCTTGGTCCCTGAACAGCACCACAGAAAGGTGGCAGGCAGAAAGGGCACTGAATGCACCTCCAGACATTGGACCAGTTTCTCATACTGGACAGCTGTTTACTCTGCCTTTTTTTGCACTCTTCTGTAATATCTTTGTGTTGGTGTTACAACAGACTGGAGAAGTTCCATCCTTACCCCTGGCTCCATATTTCTCCCACAGACTGGCACCCTCTCCACCATGCCAGGGAGCACGGGATTTTGGTAGAACTGAGCATTCAGCCCCAGTAGCAACTGGGGATATTTCTCCCTGCTGCTGGTTCCTGATGCATACAATCATATTATTCCTAGTTCCACAGGTGTTTCCAAAGGAAAACAATTACCTCCACATCAGCTACACCTTACTGCATTTAGCAGGTACATATATGTGTCCAGTACAGACAATTATAACAGACATATCATGCTCTAATATCATGGCTGAGGATAAATGAGAAAGTTACTGTGCTGCTAATAAAAGCAGATAGGAACAGTAATAAATAGTATATTAATAATAGCTTTCAGGTGTTCAGATATGGAGGGATGAAGACAGTAGAGGCAGATTAGGTAGATAATAATCTGAGTTTTTTCCTTTGACACATTGATTTACTGTTCTCCCTACCTTCCTGAAACATTAATAGGGCTCTGAAGTTCTTCACAGCCTCATGTGCATAATAATCCCCTCTCTATAAAACACTTGCCTCTAAAAAAACTCCCAACTTTAGTGCATACAGAAGTAAAGATTGTTAGCCTAGAAATGTGTAATAACAGTAAAAAAAAAATCCCACTTTAACCTCTTTATTATCAACAGCTGGAATTGCTGGGTAGGAGCAGCCCCTTTTCTCTGGGAACTGCTGCAGTGGGGCTGCCGCAGGTGAGACGAACCATGGCAGGACCCCAGCTCCCCACCACCCATGGAGCCTTGCTGCGTGTGGATGCTTTAACAGCTCTGCTGGATTTGAGCAGGTCAATGATCCACAAACTGAAAATACACTAAGTAAGAGCCTTAACATAATAGACAGTAATGTTCTCAAAGTAGCCATGAGGTACTATTGAGTAAATGATACTAATTTGGGGGGTGGAAGTGGGGGGAAGAAATACATGATTATATGTTTACAAGATTGGGAGCTCCTCTCTCCTATTCTGTTGGCTCCCTCCTACACACAGCTTTATCCCACCACCACCTGCTGCAGCCCTGCCACCTACAAATAGTTACAGATGGCAGCTGTGCAGGGCAGGTTTTACCTAAGCATAAGGTTCACTGATTGTAACAAACAAGTTAACAAGGTGGTTTTATAAGCGATGAAGCAGCGGAGGGCCTGGACAAACAACTTTGTCACCTGCTTTTGCTATCATGAAACATCCTGCTGGGATACCACTGGGTTTTGAAATTACTGCTTTTTATCTATGGTCCTTGCTGTGATTTCTGTGGATAACAACAACAACCCTTCTCATTCTTCAGTCTGAAGCTTCCTCTGCCATTTAACAATTATAGTCATCATGGCAACTTCACACTGTCGACCAGGAGTGGGTGAGCTTGCTAATGTACAGAGGGACTTTGGAGCTTTTCCAGAGTATTTTCAACAGTATTTTTCAAAGTGTCATATAAGTTACAGTTGCTTGCAAGCTAGGACAGAAGGGATACATTTACCCAGAGAATGGTACAAGAAAAATAAGATACATCCCACTAAAAAAAAACAACAAAAAAAGTTTTAATAATCTTCAGAAAATACTCTTGAAAAAAGCAAACCAATAAAACATTTGATCCATTCTGGGTCAGGACCTCTGTCTGTGAAGAGGCAATGTGAATTATGAAAGCTTCACTTTGGCAGCAGCCCTGTTCATGCAACGCTGAGAGGAGAGAGCTTTCTCTATCCTGACCTTCAATAGAGTCACACAAGAGAAAGGCAGCTGCACTTTCTTTCCATTATTATTTTGATAATGTAGAATAATCCCTGATTGTCTGTGTTAGCAATAGTTTCCTCCCTTTATACAGGTAATACTGCCACCACAGCTCACTGTCCCCAGAGTGGAGTGAGCCCTGGTGGACAGTGATGCTGAAGGGTCCATCTTGTTTTTTCTCACCAGCTCCCTCACATACTTCACCCAGCTGCAGGTGGGGATGTCACCACCAGGCTCATGGGACAGCCTGCAGCCCCATCAGGCATTTTCCTCACCTCTAACTTCCCTTCAAGGCTGTCTTCATAAAAAGAAACAAAGGAGAGGAATCACAATCCTAGCCTGCCACCTTGAGCCAGACTATTCTCTTTACTAAAGCTGTCTTAGTAAATTCAGAGAAGGTTCTTGTAGCTTATATTGCAGCACATTACAGCATACTTAAGATGAGACTTTCCTCCAATACTCCTGAAATACTCCTGCACAAACCTCCCTGGTAAGGACAGATGGCTGCATTCAGAGGTGCACTGAAATGAGAGAATTTCCACAGGCATAAAACTGAAATAGTACAATGGGAACCCAAAATCTCAGTGTACACCATATTGTTAGCTTTATTCCTAAATTGCTATGCTTTCTGAAGAGAGGGGCACTAGATCTTAATTTTGATCTACTGCTAAATGACTTCACTTTACATATAATGCATTTTTAGCTTACAAACCACTCAGAAGTTGCATGCTAAACATAATACTTTCTAGAGGAAATGGTGGCATTTCCCCACTTCCTTTTCCACCTGTCAACTTATAAGAAAAAGTGAAGAATGACCTTTTTTTTTTCTGTAAGCAAATGCATTTTATCTCTGCTTTTCTAGGCTCCACTGTGATGGGTGGGTGGGTAAGACTTTAAAGATATCTTTTATCATTTTTGAGATGTGTGATAAAAGGCAGAGCAGATGCCTTCAAGGCAATGCTAATGCAAGGGTGACTAATGAATGAGCATGAAAAACGGACACTCGTCAACCAGGAATTAGATGTAAACCAGAAACAAACAGAACAATGCAGCATTACTGTCAGGGAAAGATGGATTTTTGCCCTTGGTAGACCTTAAAGGCTCTGTGCTCCTTCTAGTAACTCCAAAGACAACTTTCCTTTGATAACAAACCAAAAAATAAGCAGGCTTTAAAAGCACAAAAAGAAAAAAAAAAGGAAATAATTACTATCCAATTTTCATACTAACTATGCTCCTTGAGAGAAGTATGTTTGGTGTGTGCCTTCAGAGAAATAAGAGTTTAAGAATGTGAAAGCATCTTCACAAGAAGTACATACATCTAAAACCAAAACATGTAAACAAACAATTAAAACAATAGGGAAAAATGGAATATGGCTTGGGTATTATTTTAACCAATTTTGGAGGATCAATAGGTAGCTAAGTTCTCCACTTCAAGTCTACCTCCTACAGCTGACAGTATTCTCAAGAGGCAAGGTTCAATGCTGTTTTAAGTTTACCTAGCCTAGTAAGAAACACCCAAACAAAAATAATTCTGGAAGAAGAGTGGGAAAATGCCACAGATGCTCTACAAAACAAGAGTGTCCACTTGTTTGTGAAAACACATCTCACTGAATTTATTCCCAAACCTGGCTGACCACTACTGAGTTAGAGAAACATGACTAACATTGTAAAGCTGAACTTTTCCTCCTCTATCACTTTCCATGATGCAAGTGGAAAGACATTAGAGATTGCATTGCAATTCTAAATGTAAGAAAGCATGTGCTATTAGGCATATTTTGGCATCTCTTCTCTGTTCACAGCTGAGTCTATGACCTTTGTGCAGAGATCAATCCCACTGGTGGGTAAGTAACGGAAAGGTTAGGTATAAAAAACCTCCTTTTTTCCCCTCTCCATTTGTGTCCTTGTGCGGTTCCAGCTCTCTGTTGTTAATTAGTTCAAACCGGATTTCCACCAAGACAGTCACCAGAGTGTCATCAGTCTATAACTCAGGGAATCCCTCTGAAACCTCTAACAACTGCTTTTGTAAGTGTGGTGCCTTGCCCTGTCAAGTCCCCTGCTGTATCAGCCACATGCTGGGTGTTTATCAAAGCTTCCCCTGCCCTCCTTCAGTGCACTGCTGCTCACAGGATGAGACTGTAGCTGGACAAGGCTGCACTTTCAGTCAGCACAAGCACCAGCAGCTGGAGTTGAAGACAGAGGAAATAAGTTAACACCTCAAACCCTTGTCCTTATGCTCAATATACAATGCTGTGCCACTCTTTCCTTCTCTGGAGTGGCTGTTTCACAACTGGCTGTTTCACATCTGGATAGCACCATCTGGTGCTGCAGCATCACAAGACTGCCCCAGCTACCATCTGAGCCTGGAGAGGAACATCAGGGAGAGCGGAGCTTTTCCCTTCCCAAAGATGCCTGCTAGCCTGCAGCTTGGGCTGAGCTTGTCCCTAGCCCTCTGGCAGTCCAGGGAATGAGGCTTTGGGCTGTCGTCCCACACAGCCAAGAAGCAACATCAGCTTTCACTGCTGGGCAGTTGATGGGGACTGAAGTGGACCTCTTGGAAGAGCACAACATGTTTTGGGGATGAAGGCTGCAGTATCTGCTGACCTGAGGTATGCAATGACTTGAGGAACACACTTTGCTTACCAGGCTACAGTCTGCAAGATGCCTTGCTTGAAGCCAGGACCTTCTCTTTTATTTCCTTCACATTTCCATTCTGCTGATGGCACCTTCAGCAAGCTGGGGATAGTGCTGCACCCTGATGACCCCTCAGAGGCTCACTGGCTGCATGTCTGCAGAAAACATTTTTCCCTCTCCTCTCTTTAGCTCAAAGCTAGTTCAGCCGGGTGCCAGTAAGACAAAACATTCTTTCGCAACACAGCTTCCATGTGGGCTATGCTTACAATGAAGAACAACCCATTCAATCTTTGCTATTGATACAACTATAAAAAATACAAGCAAGCAAACTTTTATCAAGAAAGCACTGAGCAGATGGGTTCCCAGGTGTACATTGATCACACTGTTCTCCTCCTCTAATATTTTTACCTGATAGCTCAAAATTTCTTCTTTTTCTTTGTAAGCTTACCCCACAAACTAACTTAGAAACTTAATTCTACTCATTATTTTATTTGGTGCTTGGAGATGGAATCCAAAGTTCTTGCTTTTCAAATAAATCTAAATGTAAAGTTCAAATGACCTAACCTCAACAGGTGCCTTTTTGGATGACAGATCTACTAAAGGTACAAAAGATAGACTTCAGAAACATCAGGTGTACATTGCAATTCATATGTAGAATTGAATTTGCAGTACACTGAAACACTGAACCAGAAAAAAACATGTATAAATGTTATATTTTGTTGCTGTTGCTCTTCTGACACACCAATCTGACTCAGCTGTCTGGCAACTACTAAAATATAGACAAAGCTTTTTAACTTCCTGACCACATCTACCTATTGCCATCAGGCATCAAGCAGACTCAGGTCACTTCTTAGGCATGGCAGTGTAGGTAGGATATTCTCAAGGATCTTACTGAGAGATTAAATTCATATAAATTCAGTAATAGGGTTTCTTTTTGTGTTTTAAGCAATGCTAAAAGTGAAATCAAGTCCATCTTATTAACTTGTGAAGTCTTAGCTCTTTATTACAAAGCATTTTGATTTGTGTTGATTACTGCTGTGACTGCATCCGTACATTTGGGAGTCAGTCATTTGGGAAGTGGTACAGAAACTTACCTGTCAGGAGCAAAACCAGAGTGGCAGTATCAAAGATGTTAAATGCTCAACTAACTCCTCTGCTGCCCTTTCTGTGATCTGCTGTTGTCTCTTCAGTAATCTCAGCTCAAGATTACATGCCTCAGTTATCCCTTTATTAGCTACATGCAGGAGACATCAAATAGTAACAACTTAAATGGGTACACAAGGAAGGAATTAAGGCCCTTTCTCTGCTAACTCTTATACATGGTTATCAAAGTGCACAAAACACATTTTGGAGTTATTTTTTAGTACTGCACATCCTGGATGTATCTTCCTATTAAAAATTTCAAGCAATGTCCTTCCCACTCACTCTCCATATCTCAGTATCCACCCAACTATCTACTGCATGTGCTCTAATGCTTTGGTGGTTACAGGAACATGTCCTTACAGGGTTGCTTGGATTAGGGGTGTGAAGAGAGTGAAGAAAGGCACTGCAGATATGTAATGTGGAGTTTGGGCCCCAGCACTAGAAGGTGAGATAACTGAGTGTCAGTAAAGAATCTGCAATTCAATTTTTTTCCATATCTATTTCTTTGTATGACTGCATATTCCTTGTAAGTGGAGATAAACCATCAGGTGAACCAGTCTCCTTTTCTGTACTGCATTTATCTTATCAGTATACAGTATCTGACATGCATATATTAGCTACAGTCCTTTGAAAAAATGTCTGGGGGAAAAAAGGCTTTTAGGTAAGTACATAGGAAACCAGTATCAAATTATACCAAATATTAACAAGTGCAGTTCCTTACACACCAGGGTTTTTCAAATGATTTTTATGAAATAATTCTGATTTTAAGATAATAAACAAAGGAAAAGAAGAGACTACCCACATTCATTACACCAAAAAAGACAGGATATCAGAAATTACAGAGAAAGCTGCTATTTTCTTAGAGGTTTTCAGCAAATCCAAAACCTGACAGCAAGTTTAGGACTTATATTCTTACTGTATTTTCTCAAGGACAGGATGGGTTAACATCATGAAGTCAGTGAGGCTACAGCAACAGCAAACTGGAGCAAATGAAAAGTGAGGTTGCTCTATGCACATGGGCTCAAAGCTATTTGTCTTAGCCACCCCTTTATTATCTGATCTAAAAATGAGGTCAAATCCTGCAGCTATTGTTTAGTCTTTACCAGATGTATTTTCCACTGTGTTTAGCTCTGCTCTCAGTTATGCAGGCTCAGACCTCATTCATCCTTTTAACAGGAATTTTGCCCCGTTAAGTTTTATCTGTTCATTGACATCAGTCTTGTTACATAAAATTCACATTAAACCTTTGTGTTGGATTTGTAGGGTCTTTTCAGCCAAAGGTAAAGCTATCCAACCTCCTTCCTTTTTTTTCCCCTTCCTCCCTCCACAAAAGTAACATTCCTTTTAATTTAGCAGAAAACTGTATCAAAACTTATTAGTGACTCCTAGTGCTCCTGCTAGGATGTGCCTAGAATAAATAAGAAATGTGTGAATAAATAGGAAATGTGTTTTAGCACTTTCATAGGCCAATATCTCAGAAAATTCATTATATCCTTCCAGCTCCACCATGAGATATATATTAGGTGTCCCTACTTGGTTAGTTACTGAGATATCTAGAATGGCAAAGTGAAAATGAATCCCAACAAATCTGCTAGTTTAAGAGGATGAAATGCTTAGCTTGATTCTCATGGGGAGACCAACACCTCAGGAAAATGAATTTCATGAAATAGGAAAAAAAAGTCTGCTTTTCAGAACCAGCCTGCACAGAAAGGAGTGAGTGATTTCCTAGCATACTCATGGTCTAGGAGTGCAATGGTGAGATGCTGTTAAATGCCCCCAACACTCAGAGAAGCAAGGATGTTGGCTTGAGAATTTTCCTGTTTATATTGCTAGCATGGGCAGCCTTTGAAAACCAGCAGTATCTTCACTTCATAGTTACAAATTACTCTCTTCCTGAATAACTGAAGCTCTTGGCCAGGGCAATGTTGCCATTGATTTTCACAGAGAACTTCTATTGACTAGGTTGTTACACACTTTCTGACACATGCCTGACCCTGAATTAAACAAATCCAAGCCCCTTTTCCAGGATGCACATTTTTCACACTTTCATATTACTTTTTAGTTAGTTCTATTACATGCTCAGTGAACAGAGATGCTGCATGCTATTTCTTTTAGTTTGGTTTGTTTGTTTGTTTTAAAGGAGTGCAGCTCCAGCCCTAGAGAGGGCATAATTCCAGAATAAGACTGCTGGGCATAAGGGAGAAAAGAGAGAAAGAAGAGGAGAACAGAGGAGGAGAAGGAGAAAGAGGATGGGGAGGAGGAGAGGAAGAGGGGAAAAGGTGAGAAGCTTTTCTTAATGTGTTAGAAATGTCTATTTATGCTACAGTTCTATCTGTCAAGATGAAATCACCAGGTTCAAGTATTAAGATAAATGATAATATAACAAGCAGAGCACTTTACATACTTCATTTACTCCTCCCTTTCCCAATGGTGTTAGTGTTCACTTTTGCTACCAATTAAAAGCAAAGACTGCATTGATGACCAACATGCAATCGTAGCTGCAGACAGAGCTGGAGAGGTGGACTCTTCTCTCCTTCTTAAATTTTGGACATCCTTGATTTTCTGGATTAATAAACACTGCATGGATCCTACCTTACATCCCAGTCTCATGGCACATTGTGTAACCATCACAAGACTTCCCAGCTGTGTTTAAATTTTGTTAGGAAACAACTGATATATTGACAGTACTGATTCAGTCCTCTGAAGTCAAGGCTGTGAATACAGAGGAGTATCAGTATATCTGAGTCCACTGTTTAAAACAGTGATCTTGCAGAACAAATGACAACACAAAATAAGGTATGCACCCCACATCATGTGTGAGTTACTAAAAAAATAGTCCTGAGTTACCTAAGAAATTTATAGAAATCTGCAGAACTGGAAATGCAGAGAAGGAGCTTTTGCTGCTGTTTGAAAATCTGCAGTTGGAAGGCCTAACACTTCAACCTTAACCCAAGGAGTCTAAGTGATTTGCCTACCTCACAGCTGCCCCAGAACCCCAAATTGAGGAACTAGAGGTTAAAAAAACAAAAATACAAAGCTGCATTTGAGGTACAGGCATGTAAAACTCCTGGAATTTATTTCATTAGACTGTTGCAAAAAACACCAATGAGAGTCTAGAAAAATCAGTGAGCTGATTGTTCCTCTCTTTCCCAAATATGCTAAGAAAAAGAAGTGAACTCTGTATTATGAGCACCTTCAATAGAAATATGGAAAGAATTGTCAATTGATATAAAATAACTTGCATACACTGATGTTTTGGTATTTAGAAATTAAGTGCATAGTTATGGCAGTACAAAAAAGTTACTTAAATCATCAAGTGAGATACAATCAGACTTCTAAACGATGTTAATTTAATGGTCATCTGTCAAGGGCTAACTGGCAGGACATGAAAATCTACTTAATGAGTTAACTTAGAAGTCATAATATAAAAAATCTGTTCAAACATTGCTAAGCCTCTCTGAACTGCTGACTACTTAGAAGAAATAAACCTGAAATCACTCTTTTGTTTCAGTACAGAAAAAGAAAATCCTTTAAGTCTTGGAAAGTTTCCTGCCAAGGGAAAGCACTGTGCACTTAGGTAGTGCTGCTTCTAATTCTGCAGTAAGACTTTCTGCACAATAATTTGAACTCCTCTTAACATTAGGGAATTCTTCTCTCAGGTTAGTCCTGCACTCAAAAGTACAGGTCCTTTATTTCCAACCAGTTACTTGGGCTAAAAGCACTCAGAAATTGATATTTAAATTGAACCTCTGAGATTTGTATCTGGATGTTTACACAGAAGGTAACTCCTCTTTGAGCATTTAACCATACAATATTTTCTCAAGAACAAAAGGAGAACCAAGCTCTAAATAGGTATTTTTAAATGACAGGGAGTCCTTCCTCTGGTGTGCCTGTGAAAGGCTTTATTTGGCTGGAATAATTCTCTCATTATAAATCGTTAGGCACAGTACAGAAAATATATAACTGCTGGAAACTCAGCTTCTAATGACATTTTCTCACAAAATGAATTTTTGCTGAGGTGAAAACAGTGGAAAGGAGACAATTCCAGATGATGTGTTTTGTTCCCATTATACAAAACAGGATTTCATCATGTGAAAGAGAAATAGGAACCATCAGTGTGACTACTCTATTACACAGAAAAGCACCTCTTTGAAAATTAATGAACATTAAATATTTGTACAGTCAAATGAGGATCTGTTTTCAGGGAACAGGTTGCCCTGTGTTCTTGAGGTCTAAGCTGGGAATGGTTCAAAATAAACACTGAGGTTAGTAGGCATGAATAACAATGATGAAATATTAGGGTAGAGATGGCCACTTTCAAACACACATTACCAATCTGATTACATGATATGCTAGACACACTTTTTTCTTTCTTTAAGGAACAGCAGTTTTATTATATTGTTGCAGAGATATATTTTCAGCTTTGCAGGAAAGGACCTGAGGGTCCTGGTGGACAGGGAATTGACTGTGAGTCAGCAATGTGCCCTTGTGGCAAATAAGGCTAATGGTACCCTAGGCTGCACTAGAGAAAAACTATTGCCCACAGGTGGAGGGAGGTGATCCTTCCCCTCTGCTCAGTACTGGTGAGGCCATGCCTGGAGTACTGAGTCCTGTTCTCAGCTCCTCAGTATAAGAGAGACAAGGACGTTCTGGAGAGAGGCCAGCAAAAGGCCACAAAGATTACTAGGGTCTCAGCTACAAGAAAAAACTAAAAGAGTTTAGACTGTTCAGACTGGAGAAGAGAAAGCTTGGAGGGATCTCATCTATGTATACAGATACATAAAGGGAGAGAGCAACAAGGACAGACAGAACCAAACTCTTTTCTTGTCTGGTGACACACCACAGGCAATGAGTACAAACTCAAACACAGCAGATTCCCTCTGAACATCAAGGAACACTTATCCACTGTGAGGGTGACTGAGCACTAGCACAGGCTGTCCAAAGAGCTGGTGGGGTATCCCTCTTTGGACATATTAAAAAGCTGTCTGGAATCAGACCTGGGCAAATGGCTCTAGGTGGCCCTGCTCAAGCAGGGGTTTGAGCTGGGTGTTTGACCAGATACAGTTCAAAGGTCCCTTCCAGCCTCAACCATTCTGTGAAAGGAACAGCTGTCATCCCATTTCATAGTTTGCTTTGGTAATATTCCTACTGATTAGCTTCAGAGACTTTTCTTGAGATATAACTGCTGTACACAGGAAACACTGGGTTTGATGCTTCCCCTCCACATAAAGAAGAGAGACGCTGCTCTTAAGAACGTGATCAATTGAGATTCTTACAAATGCTTCTGAAGGCCTCAATTTTAGTATACATCAATAACTCCAGAAAACAGAAAGGCTAAATTGTCAGAAACAAAATCTATCCCTCAAACCTCACCAACACCACTGGCAGAGGAAAGACACTCACATGCAATCCGGACATAGGCTTTCCGGCTCTTGGTGGTGCCTGCGGAGCTCCAGGCAACGCACTGGCACCAGTAGTCTTCAGGTCCGAAGAGCTCCTCCACTTGCTGGCGGGAAATCTCAATGCTTACCTCTCGGACAATCAGACCTGTTAGGGTACAAGTAATGCTGGTCAATATTAGGCTTACAGATAGAAAGAAAAAAAGTGGCAGGCACAGAAGTGTGCTTGTAAAGTTGTTGTGAGGTCTTACAGGTCTCTGCCCAAAACTACTCGGCAACACAGACTGTAATAACGATGTGAAGAAACAAACCAAGCCACTTTGTCTGCATAATAAAAGAAGTGGGTGAATGAAAAACTAATTGCTGTGGTTTTGACTTTTATCACATACCACATGTATCTTAGAAAAGTAAGAGGAAGAGAATCTCAGTTGATGTAAAGTGTACCATGTCCCTAGGACAACTTACATCAAGAAGATCCAGACAAGTTTTATTTTCATATAAATAACACAAAGCCACACTCATTCAACTTATATGGCTCCCTTAGCCCTCCTGTATTTCATCTCCTTTTGCAAGACAGGTACAGCAGAGGCAGAAGTCCTATTCACTCTGACACTGAACTGCCCAGGAAAATGGATTTTATCATTGCAGCAAATGTCCTGATACTCCATAATGACAGGCACATGTGCTGCAGCATGGTTATTGCAAGCTGCAGTTTGGGGACTATTACTGTCATACATATTGCAGATAATGTGATGTTCTTCAGGTGATTTTATAATACAGTGCAATACACTCCAGTGCCTGAGGGTCTCCTTGGGCCTGCCCTCCATAACACATCTCAATACAACCCCCCCAAACCCACAGCTACCCGACGATGACAGTGACCCACTCAGAATCTCTCCCAGCAGACCCATGTTTGCCTACATTTCCCACACAGTGCTCCCTATTGGGAAGCTGCTTTGCTTCTTCTAAGTGCAAGGAAATATTGTGCTGTCTCAGACACCACTGCAAGGCTCAGAAGCAACATGTTGATGCTCTGACAAAAATGACTTTGTTTCACATCGACACAACCCCTTTCTCTGCCTCAAAATGCACTGCCTAGTCAAAATGTTCCTAGTTGCAGCCAAGATACTGGGCAAGGGTGGGACAGAGTGTTTACATCTCTTGTCAGAATATTTGGTCTTTGCTGCTGATGCCAAAGTATTCTAATCTGTGTCTGCCTGTAGGAAACACCATTGCCATTTCAAAAATGCATTTTTGCAAATCACCTTGAGTATATAAACCCACATACAAGTATTTTGTGGAGTGCTACTGATTTTGTTTTTCCTTCCAGAATTGCCAGGAATCTCAACTGAAAGATCCTTGGATCACAGCACACACAGTTTGTCCCCATCACCAAACACCAAAGGGTAGCTCCTTCTGCTGAGCACAGACTTGAGCCCATGGAGGTCAGCTACCCTCAGCCTCCTGCCACGTGGCTTACAAGGTGATATTCATAACGTGAATGTTCCCAATTGTACAGCACAGCATGTTCCTCAAGCACTGGAAACCAGGCCAGCCCTTTGATTTGTCTCCAGTCTCACAGAGGTTCCATTCAGGAAACCAACAATTAATTCCTGTTTGTATACAGTTGTGCACTGTCATTGAAGCTGTATGCTATTTGCATCCAAAACTTGGTTAAAAAATTAACAGCAGAAAGGAATTCATGCATGTAATACCCTAGACTTATCTGGTGGTAATTCCTTTAAATGAGATGGACTATCACAGCCTAGGTCCCTTTTTATTTCATTATCCTTGACATCTTTAGCCATTGAATAATCAGCTACTTTGGGGAAAACACTTAATAGCTTTCCTCCTTGAAATGAAACACTCAAAATATGGCAACTGTACTCCACAGAATGGAAATCAAAGAGGTGCATGGGTATTTGATATGCAGTGAACATAGTGTTATAAACTTCTGCTTTGATGAGCTAATTTTGCTTCAAAAAGGGTGTGAGGGATAGCTTTTGTCCTGCTGAGAAGAAGATGAAGAGGATAGTAAGGGAACATGTATGTTACATGCATAACAATAGTCATGTTTTCCCAGTGCTACTACTGTTAGCCTAAAGATGACTTCAGTTCTTTCCCAGTTTTTGCAGCACTAGCCTAGGGAGCCTTTGAAGGTTACAATATTATGTTTTTATAATAAGGATGATTATGGCAGGGCTTGATGGAGCAGTCAGCTTTGTTACCCAAGGGCTAAAGCTCATAAGGACAGTAGTGGCTAATAATGATTATGAAATAGTCTGAACATTCTGGACACAAATGATATTTTCTGCTAGTCTGTTGAAGATACAAAACCCTATAATAAAGAGCTCCCACAACACACAAGCAAAACTTTTTACCTCTGACTTCCTGAGATGCTTTTTAACTCCAAATAACAAGCTACTCCAGGAAATATCTTTTGGGACAGCTATGAAGTACTGATGGGTTTCAGGTTTTTCAAAGTAATTTGGCCTTTGGTCTTCAAGTTATATCAACAATTGTGCCATGACCAATGAGATGCATACCTTCTTCACATACCAAAGAGATTCTGCCTCCTTCTGCTTACAAGCAAGAAGCATTGCTGTGACTTTGTCTCTAAGGTAAAGTACTTTTCCTAGAGTTCAAAATGCATCAAACATGAGATCATTTGGGGTGTAACTATCCATGGCCAGAACTCAACAGAAAACACCTTTCAAGACTAGATTACAAACCCCATAATTTGCTGAGATACCTCAGGTAGCAACTGCCTTGTTACCAGCTGACATACTGCTGTTTGTCAGATTTCACAGAGGAGCTGGTACAGTCTGCTTTCATTAAGGAGTCTATCACTTATCCATCTCACATGGGCATCAAGTGCAGGACAACCCCAGTATGATGACTTCAAACAGAGATCTCTGTCTTATCCCTGTTGAAGCTGCTTGTTTTTCTACATCAAAGAACAGTAGCTGGAATCACCAAAAAAACCCCAAAACAAAACAAAAAAAGAAACAAAAAAACCTCAAACACAAACCCTAAAACCCAACAAAAAGCCAAAAATGCCATGTCTCAGTATTTCCAGACAATGTGACATGCTATGCCTGTAGTTCAGGCAACTGTTTATCAAATTGTTTGATTACAGGTGAGCACACAACCTGAGGATGCAAAATTAGAAGCCACTTCATCAAATGAACCCCTCTCTTTTGCATAGATATATTTATGACAAGAGAGATTAAGAGAGTAGCAGTAATTTATGCAGTACATAACAGACCTGGTATTGGTCAATTCCACTTTGCCACAGTACTAAGTAACAAAATGTCACCCTCTCCCAGAGAATATCTCCTCTACTTTACCTTCTTTATTAGAAACATATTGAATTTTTCAGTCTAGTTCCTCATATGGCTCAGCTAGACAGCAGGTGAAGAGATGCAGCATAAATGTCTTCTTACAACACTTGAGTAAACTGCACTTTCCAGAATTAATATAGTCACTTAGGTGGTGGCACAATCCACAGGCAGTCTGGATCTTCCTATTTTAAAGCAATGCAATAATAAACAGCTGAAGGAAGATAACAGAAATGCTGGCAGCTAGAATGTTTGACAGGTCCCTTCTAACATGCATAAATCCATAAAGAGCATCTATATAGCTTTTCTCTCTCTGAGGAATAGCTAGAATGCATTTGCTTGCACTGTCCAAATTCGATTTGCGTTCAACAAAGTGAGAACTGTTTCTGTAACCTCTTGCAGCCCATGTGAAGATATTTGGTCTAATCATCACCACCCTATTTCTGGCAACAAGAAGATTGTGAAGAGAGGAGCTTTAAAACAAAAATGAAGAAAAATCAAAGCAATGTATAGCAATTCTCCAAAATAAGTGGTAATTGTATCTTAGGATTGTTGACTGCAAAAACCACAGATCATTGCAAATGTATCCCCATGTTGCTGTGCTCTTTCTGCACAAGTGTTTCTTTTCTGATCTTGGGGAATAACTGCAGCATTCCCAAGAGAGGAGCAATGTAAGAAGTTTTACAACTTGAACACGAGGAAGTAAAAAAAACCTCAGGAAAAAAACAAAAGCCAAAATGTTTGCTGTCCACTCTGGGTTCTGAGCACAGATCTGGATCTCCTGGTTTATAAAAGATGTCATAGAGGTTGCTCAAGGTTGCAGCTACTTACACATGCACAGCAGTCATATTTAATACACTTACCTATGGCACCAGAAAAAGATATTACATTGGTGGAGCTTCCCTAAAGACAGGTCCAAAACCCTGTAAATGTTAGAGGGCTAAATACACTGATCTAAGATATCCTTTTGTCCTTAATAGTTTTCTGTCCAGTTGAGTACAGAGGATAGCTTACAAGAAGACTCAGGGTATTTGGCCTAATCAGTCTGCAATTATGTCCCTGTCCCATGATGAATTAAATAGGCTCTCCATAAATGACAATTTTTGCATATTTAGTCCCACAGCATATATAATTATGTATCTAAAAAAAAAAATGTCTGCAATTAATACAACTTGGGCTCTGAGAAGGAGCAGGAAGGAACCAGATCTGTACTTCTTCCTGTATTTGCACATTAGTGAATAGGCAGAAAGAGGCAGAGGGCAGAGGGAGCCTTGCTCAGTTTGCCTACTACTAGTGTGTGCAGAGAAATGAACACAGGGGAGAGGCACTGGCTGATGGTAGAGATCAAAATTAACTTACCACCCCTCCTGGAGCAAAAAGAAGCATGAAGAGGGAATTGTGCCTTATACACATGGTCTTTTATTATAAGCTGTATCCTAGAAACACAATCAAGCAAAGACACACTTCATTCACACAGTCCCCAGGCACTTAGCTGGCTATACAAACCGTGAGGTAGATTATCTGGTCTTCAGAGGCAGAAATGTTATCTTTTTTAATGTGTGCAGATGTAATGTAATTGTATGATATTATGGTAGAATATTAGTAACTCCAATAATAACTCATGGGTTCCATATTGCACCTGCCAAAGTCATTGGCAAATTTCCCAATGATTTTAATAGGAGCAGATCTGACAATCAGACTCATTTCTTTCTAGAGAGAAACAACAATGTCTTATAAGGTCCTGCTACCAAACATGACTACTCAAGACAAGAAATTATCACTGTACAAGTCTGAAAAAAAGAAGATTATTATCAATTAATCAAACATAATTATCCAGCCTGGAGTCAGTCCAGGTCACAGAGTTATTATCTACATCTCACTGGGCATAATTCTGCCAAGAAATTAATTTGATGTATTTTGGCTACCATAAATGTTCAGCATTTGATATTTATACCCCACTTGTGAAAATCTTCCTCAGGCCTTTGATAGAGCAATTTTGGTGGGAGCATTATATTGGCATGTAGTTGACCCTCTGGCACACCACTAAACAGGAGCTATTTGGCTGCTAGACTGAACTGTGCTTAAAACCTCTAAGAAACTCTACAGACAATTTGTTTATTTTCTCTGTGAGTAGAAGTTCAAACAAGTTCTGTGGTTTTGTGCTTTCAATTGCCCAAAAGGTATTTCATTAATTAGTAATCACATACACCAGAGAACACATTTCTCAAGGAGACAGAACTTTATGACCTACTGGTCTGGAAAAAGACATTACTGTAACACATGCATACAGATTGCAGGTGTAATGCAGCCACTGTAAATAAGTATGGAAATGTGGCACATTTTCATGCAAGTAACTTGCAACCCTTTACAAGTTCAATTTCTTAAAACTAGAACTCAGAGCACACTCCTGAACCTGACTTTCAGTGCTGTTGGCTTCCACTCTGCTTAAGCACAGGTTCCCCTGATTGCATGCGCCCTCAAATCTCCCTTCCTGCTTTGAGGTGAGGACACAGAAGGAAGGGATAGTATTTCTTGACAACACAGAAGAGGCTCTGGGGTGTCAGCAGCAACACAGCACTGCAGCTTGGGGATTCCTCTGGATGTCCATGCAACACATGCTGCTATAGAATCAAACTATATAGTGAGTAACTTCGAAAGCCACGGTGTGTCCCCATTCAGATCCTCAGTCTGGGCATACAAGAAAAACGTGGTGGCTGCTCAGTCTTAAAATAAATCAGTGCCAGCATCCTGATACAGAGTTAGTTTTCTTCCTAGTAGCTGGTCTAGCACTGTGGTTTGGGTTTAGGATGAGAATAATGTTGATAACAGACTGATGCTTTACTTTTTGCTAAACAGTGCTTATACTAAATACAAGGACTCTTCAGCTTCTTGTGTCCTGCCAGTGAGAAGGCTGGAGGGGTACAAGAAGTTGGGAGAGAAGAAGTTGGGGCACAGCCAGAACAGCTAACCCCACCTGGCCAAATGACTATTCCATACTGTATGACATCACACCCAGTATATAAACTAGAAAAAAAGCTGTCCAGGGGCCACTGCTCAGGAACTAACTGGCATTAGGCAGCAATGTTGAGCAATTGTATTGTGCATCACTTGCTTTGTATATTCTAATTCTTTTATTACTATTATTATTACTATTATTTTCTTCCTTTTTCTGTCCTATTAAGCCATTTTTATCTCAACCCACAAGTTTTACTTTTCTGATCCTCTCCTTCATCCCACTGTGGGGGGAGTGTACAAATGGCTGCATGGTGCTTGGTTTTCATGAATGTTGCAGTCAGGACAGACTTCAGTGACATAGGTGAGAGATGAGAGTGGAAGGAGAATCCTGATACCCCCCCAAAAAATAAATTGGAGTTTCACAATAAATTGAGAAAGGGCTGGATTATCTCCACAGTATTTGGCAAAAAGGATGAAAGTGTTTTCAGTTCAGTTTCATCTGTCTTACATTTCACACAAAGCTTCATCCAAAAATCCTTAAACCAGCATTTTGCTTCATGAACGAGTCTGAGACCATACACCAAAGTAGTATGACTGTAAAAAGACTTAATGAAAGGTACACAGATTGATTTATTACTATGCAGCCCTTTGTCATTAAATTGTTCTCTGATGGTAAAACTTAAGTGACCAAAGCCAAGATTGATGATCTTTTTACTTTCCAACAGTCCAGAGTAACCTGTCTGATTGATTTAATTGCTCATCACAGGTGCTGTAAACAACCTGTCTCTGTAGCAGAAGGCTGATCACTTTACTTGGTGAAATAACCTGTTTTACAAAGCTAAAAATAAAATCAGTGCTATGTCAGAACTGAAATTTATTTATCTTTTTGCAGAGATGAATCCCTTGCAGTCAGAGTTATTCCACTCAAATCTATCAAGAGTATTTAAGCTATGGAATTTGGTGCTTAAAAAATGAGTAAATAGGCTATGCACAAGAAGAATGACTTCAAATATTAAAGTTCTTGCTGAGAAAAATGTACTCTGTGCATCCTGATGGGATAGAGATGATTGCATAATGGCACACTTAGCCTATATGTTATTTTCTATATAGAGTATCTGTAATCTTAACAAAAGATAGATAGACACATACATATCTAGAGATAGTTTAAAAGAGCAAACAGCTTTAACAGTCAGTAATCCTTCATATGGTGACTGCATGCACCTGGTTTTGTCTCAGTGCTGCTTTTCCATAAATTGTGGCTGGCTGGTGATATGAAATGACTGTATGAAGATCACAATTTTCCAACAAATATTAGGTTAAATATGTAAATTAAAGGCTTCCAGCTATTCTTGCTCTCTTCACAACTTCTCTTCAGGAAACAGATATAATTCTTAAATTAGTACAGACAAATGCAGCCTAATGAGGCAAAGTTTGCCTTAAAATTGATGTCAAGTTTGCACTGGTTTGCATCAGTTAGCAATGGTAACTAATTACTAGCTAATGGTACTGGGTTAAGCTAAAATCCCAGCTCTCTGACTATTTTTCAACTAACTTGCACATAAATTACAAAGGGCTGTCTTCAGAGGGATTGTACTTTGAACTGGAATTAAAGAACATGCATTCTGGTTTGGGGTTTGTTTTGTTTTAGATAAAACAAGGCTGGTTTGTTCTTTTCCCATTAACACCTGAAGGACCAAGTTGTATTAGATACAGGGAAGATTTCAAAACCAAGTTCCTGAATGCTGCTGGAAAGCAGACAGCATGACCTGATCCCTGCCAGAGTGGTGGAGGAGGGCAGCACAGCCCTGGGGGCTTGTCCCCCTGGGGGAGGTAAAATAGCCTGGCTGCTATCTCCTCCCTTAGCCAACCCTGGCAAGTGATTGCTTTATGTAAGCCTTCAACTATTGCCGTTTAATACTTTAGAACAGCATTGGATTGCTTGTTTTCAGCTTATAAACTGTTCAGAGACAAAAGAAAAACATCCCCTTCCTCTTTTTTTTTTTTTTTTTTTTTAAATGAAGGCTATTTTCTGACTGATGGCATTTTTTGGTAATAAGCACAAATTGCTCCAAAATGCATTGTTCTCTTCCACGTGTAACGATGTGTGCTTATTGTTGCTGCCTTCTTTTTTCCTGGTACAAAAGTAATAATCATGCTCTGCTGCAGCAGGACTCCAAATAAAACCTCACTACAAGCATATATTTACCTTCAACCATGGCCATCATCATTTCTGAACTCACATAGGCTGAGTCTAGGAGCAGAAACAAACGCGAGTTGAAGCATCTTGACCCAAGGTATCCTAACACTAAGCAAACCCGAGCAGTGGTACCCAGCAATTCTGGTGCTGCTTATGGGGATTGGGAAGAAGAGAGGTCATCCACATAGGAAATAATGAGTATGAGCTCTTAGAAGCAACAGCTTTTGGGTCAAAGCCCAATTTTCCCCTCCTTTGGTTAAAGCATGTGCAGCTAAGAAAAGATGTTGACTTTTTGGTGTTTTGTTTTGGTTTGTTTTTCCTTTTTTTTATCAAAGGGCAGGAAAGAAATCATGCCAGTGGTTCTTGTTTTACTTAAAGCTGCAGTTGAGACTTCACAAAGAAAATCTGTGCACTTCTTATTTCTGGTTCAAAGGATTTACATGCTCTTTCTAATGATCTGGGCCTTCAGCAGTGGGTAATGCTTCCCAGTCCCCAGCTTAGTGCTCATGCAAAATTGAAGCACTTTTGAGGCAGTTTAGAGCCTACAGATGAATCTCAATGTGCAGGCAAAAAGAAATAATGGTTGTTTAGCACTTCACTAGAAGAAGCTGAGAAAATTATGAAAAAGAGAAAGATCTATTGAACTTCAAACATCTGGGAAGCCAACCAAGAGCATCTGAATTTTGAAAAGCATGTTTACATTCCCTTTGAATGGTGGAGAGGGGGCAGGGAAATGAACCATAAATGGGCTTGTGTGTAAATTTTTTTACCAAAATACACACCAAATTGTTTATACTCTTGACTTACTGACATGGTTGTATATATATATATATAAAAGATGTATCTGCATAGGTACTCATGTCCTAAACCCACTCTAAGTGGTTTCAAGAAACAGAGACAATGTGAAAATGACATATAGCTGAGAATTGGATGCACCGACACAGTTCAGTGGCTGGTGCAGCTATTGCGGGAAGAAGGAGAGCCGCAGCGTGACACAAGGGGTCACTCGGGAGCCTTCCTCAGCAGTTGTTTTCCTGTTGTTTAGTTCACTATATGCAAGAACAGCAGGATGGGGGAGAAGTGTAAGAGCCCCACCGTTTTTTGGCGTTGCTGTTCTGCATGCTAGGGATGGCATTTCACGGCTGACTTCAGTATCTTGAAAAAACAAAGCATAGCAATGCAAAAAAAAAAAGCACCTTTGTCCAGTGAGCTGTCAAGTGAAGTGACTTTCTCCAGACAGAGATGATGCTCTGGGAATTTACTGCCTGCTCCCCTATCCAGCTTGTTTTCAGGGCTGTGCCAGGGCAGCAGTCAAAACACCAGATCCTGGACGTCAGGAGATTTTTCTTAGTTTGTGGAGCATAAAAAAATGATTGCATATGAAAAGTCAGCCTAGTGGTCAAGGAAGTCATCTGGTGTGTACAAGTTTCCAGACACAGAAGAGCTCATGATCCCCATCAGCTACAGTGAGGCACTAGGGCTGTGAGCAAGTGGCTCTGCAGATCATGAGACTTTGACAGGAAAAAAGACCTTTTTCATTTTGTAGGTAAATGCTGCCACCAGTATCACTGTAATTCTGACTGCCTTGTTCTTAATTCTTTTTCCTGGGGACTCCCTCTGACTATATTCCAATACTGGTCTCCACCTTAGTTGAAGAAGAAAAAGATTAAAATTAAACTCCAAAGCAAACCTGATCCACTCCTGGGCATCATTATTCTTCAGTCCTGGCAATCCTTACTCCTCTTCAGAGGAGGGCTCAGCAACCAAGTCAGGTGCAGGATCAGTACTCATTACAGAAACAACATTATAAAAGTCACTGGGAAGCCAAAAGCATCAATCAACAAACCAAGATCCTCTCCAAAATCAAAACTTGAGAACAAACAATAGAAAAAGCTGGAAGGGCCTAAAGATTCAGGAGGAAGAAGAGACAGAGAAGATTCTAACAAAAGACTCCCTTTCTGCTGTCACACTCACAGTATGAAGAGGGATGAGAACTTATAAGGGACTGTGAAAGGCATCCCATCAAAACCTGATGAGAAAGAGCTGCACATAACCTTGCAGGTGAATAGCAGTCCTGCTGGTCCCTACCACATCACACTGCTCATTTATGTAGGAATCAGGAATGCATGAGAATGACAAAATGAATACAGGCAGTGAACCTGCAAAAGTAGCACAAATTTAGATCCTGTAAGGGTCAGAGCTGTATGTGACAGCCACTTCTTTCCCTGACATGTTAGCCATGATCTGTTACTTTACCCGTGGAGTGAAAAGGCCTCACTAAATCTGATCCATGTGCAACAGCAGCGACATAGATATTTTTTTAAACAGAAAAGAATTTCTCCAATGCAGTTTTAACCAATAAGAATTCTTCAGAGAATGATTTCACTGTCTAGTGGGCTAATAGAGGAAAAAGTAGAAGATACTACTCAGGGAACTGAGATACAAGCTTACACAGACATCAAGGGCCTCAAGGCAACAACACTTAAATCTCTTGCACAGTCATGAAGACCCCAATGTCTCTTAACAGTGTTAGACCATGTTTCCAGTGACTGCATCAGACTATAACTCTTTCTCACTGAACAAAAAGTAAGGTATAATTTTGACCTTCCATTTCCCTGAATGTTTTCAGGATTTTTTTCCAAAGAAACCACAGACCTATTAGTCCTACTCATTCTCATGTTTAATTAACAGAAAAAAATACATCTATAGCATGTTAGTGTTCCTGCTCTTGCACTGCCAGGGTGCTACTGAATGCAGCACTCCTGTTTGACAGCACACAAGACCTCATCTCTGCTCTTCTTTTCCTCCATTTCTGTATCTGAAAACCAGTTGTTTTCCATTTAGGTCAGCAGATGTGGGATGGAGACTAACCTTTGGGACTTGATTTCAAACTAACCTGACATTTATTAGCCTTTCAGGCACCAGACCACCCTCAGCACAGGGACTCCAGATCCCACACAAAGGGTGTTCAGCTTCAAGGGAAACAGGGGACACAGATGGAAAAAGGAAGCATTGCTGTGCAAAGACATGGCTAGTCTGAACCTGTGGTGGATTGATGTCTGAGGATGACTACTGGGGAATTAATGGGATTATGAGTGTGTAACAAAGGGTTTAATGAAGGACAAACTTGGAGGGACATAAGTTGTAGGCTGCAAATATTCAGAAAGGTATCCTCAAATTCTTCAGAGGAATGCACTAAGCATCCATATTCCTCTGATTATTATTTTAAATAACTTTATTTCCTGCCTCAGATTTGTTTTTCTAAAAGCCCACAGGAAACCTTCAGGACAATTAGGCAAACAGCTGCAGAAAGGAAGTTAATGCTGCCATATGAAATGAATAAATATCCTAAAGCTTTTATCTGTTGGTCCCAAAGCACTTCACAGAGGTAAATAACAGAGATGGGGAGTAATTTGCAGGGAGATATGTGGTGAATCCACAGAAAATTTGGAATAGGCAAATGACCCTTCCCATGGGCCCATCATTACTCAGAGGAAGTACATAAGCAGGATTAACTTGCAGGAAGAGTAGCTCCCTCTGGGCCCCCTGTTAGCATCCCTGAACAGCCTGAAGGATAGAGCAAGTGCCAAGGCTGGAAGAGCCCACTTCAGTCACCTCAGGAGCATGAGGGCAGAGTGTTCATGAGGTCCCCAGCCACTGTCTGTAAAGGTGTCTAGGCATACACTCCCAGAGTGAAGAGCTGCTGGAAAAGAGTGCACTAGCAGAAGAACAGGCAGGTGTCAATGGCTGTGAGCACCTAAAGAAGGTGTCTAGGTCTAAGAAATAGAAACAGCCTTCCACAAAGACTTATAGGGCAAAACCCTCACATACTAGAGTTTAAATAAATAAATAATAATACATGTATTATAAGTTAATACTGTATTTAGTAGAGTCTAAACTCAAAACCCTCAGCCTTCTGTACCAAATGCTAATCTCCCTGGGTTTGGGGTGTGGTTTTGTATTGCCTACAAGCAGATTTCTCTCTGCAAGCAAATACCTGGCCCAATGTTCTTACTCTGTATATGAAATGCTTATTACATATACAGAGTATATTACACTTATTACTTATTACACTTATTACACTTCTTTAGGTCAGGACTGACCTTGGTGATTTCTCCCATCACTATTTGCAACAAAAACAACAACAACTATTTTGAATTTCTATCCTAGAAAATGATGATTCTCTGCCTGTCTGTGTTTCTTCAAAAGCTTCCAAAACAGGGTTTTTCCTATCAAAATACACCAATTGCTCAAGATAAAAGTGGAAACTTTGCTTGCTTGCAAAAAATGTCTGCAGCAGCTTTGTTGCTGGGTATTCCCTTGAATTCCCTTGGGACCATGTTCCCAGCAGCTGATTTTGAAGATGCAAACTGCAGGAAGAGAGGACTTCTCTTACAATGGTGACAAGCATGGGGAAGAGCTGCCCATCAGGCTATGGGGACTGACATGCAGAGAGAAGATGACTCAAGTGACATAAAAAATGGCTGCAACCCAAATGTCAAGTAGGAAAAAAGTGTGGGTTTGTTCACATACTTTTATGTAAGTAAACAGGCTGTATTTCCCCAGAGGATTCCAGTTCTTTGGAGAAATAGAGTTGTCTGCTCTTTTCTGCACCAGATGCAGCCTTTCAGGCCATACATATAAACATGTTTCACTTACATCATCATTCCAAAGAGGGGACAGACTCTGAATTGCTAAAGAAAATGGACTGTAGTATCAATTCTAACCCACATCTCAAAACCATTAATAGAAGAATTTAGGAAGAGATACACAGATATGTTTTTAAATTTCCTTGAAATGAGTTGGATTAGGGCAGAGTATTGAAGAAGCAGAGCTAAAAGTTGGCAATATGTTGCTGAGAAATAATTATTTTGAATCAGAGTGCTTGATGTTTGGAATGGATTTGATCCAATGATAAAAGGAAAATAAAATTACTTGTGACAAGAGTGGAATGAAAACAATCCTTATTTATGATATGTGGCTACCCTTACTAATATAACCCCAAGGTATTCTACCCCAGAGAGTCAAAATACTGCAGGATAAGTATAACTGCAGCATTTAACATCAATTGCCATCTTCCTAGTGAAGTTAATAGGGATCCTGGCCACATTTGTTCAGAGAAATAGCTTTTTTTCCTTATCTATTGGACTCTTGAAAAATAATACTGAGAATTAGAAGGCTACAGAAGGTCAGGAAGCAAAAAGAGATTAAGGAAAGAAGATGTGAGAGAGGGAAAACAGCAGTAAAGGAAAGGAAGATCTATGGACCAGAGAAAACAAGTAAAACATTACCCCTTCACACTCTTCTCCCTGATCTGTAGGTTAGGGGGTACTTGAATTTTGTATTTGGGCTCTCAAATTCAGTTCTTCAACACTGATATTTAAAACATCCTATGCTGAGAAACAATAACTGCTCTTCTTTATGAAAACTACTCAGACAAACGAGCACTGCTTCTCCAAAGGAGAGGCTGTACAGTGATCTGCACTGGACAGTCCAAGTCCCAGCTTAAACAGTGTCCAAACAAGTTGATGTAGTCAATGTGACTTTTGTCATTAGGGCAATGAAACCTTCTAAAATGTGGGGTCCCAAACCCCAGAGTAAATGGCTTGCATGAGAGGTACACACAGAGAGCTAGAGAAAGCCACAGAGTATCATGTGCTGGAAGTGATTTTCTTGCCTCTACACACCGTGCCAGAAGAGCAGAGACAGGCGCTGTGGAGGTTTCCCCACTACAGTCTTGGCTGCAGCATCTTGTAAGAGCTGTTTGAAAGGCAAAAGGGCAGATGTCAATCTTTGATCTTTCTGTTGAGAGGGTGATCTATTAAAGACTTAGCTAGCTGGGCACCTACTCCCTCGACAGGCTGCCAAAGCCATTGCTTAATGTAACAACCTCCTATTTGCCAGATCAATGCAGACCCCTTGTCAAAAGCTCAGTCTCCTTTCATCAAATCTGCAAGTCATTCAAAAATATATTTTATTAATGGGGAAAGGTAATGGTGGGAGGTAAGAGCAGGAGTCACAGTGGTGGCTATGTAAAGAAACTGAAACAAAGAAGTCTAAGATTTCTGTCTGAAAAAAAAGAGTGTGTTCACCCCCCTCAGTGCAGTTCAATAAACTCTCTTAATCAGACAAAACCCTTATTCTGATCCACATTCTAATTTTATCATTTTCATTGATTTGTGGGATAGCAGAGAGTTGAAGGAGCAGCTTAAAGTAAAGACCTGGGAGTCACCTATCCTCCTTGTTGATGGCTGGATGGCACTGGGAATGCTTCTGGAGGGTATTAAGTCTTCTGAGAGCCTGCTTCTGAAGGCAGGACATGGGAAAAAGGATTGGCTATTTCACCTGCTCCTTAACAGAGTCCTCCTTACCCCCAGCATGCCTTTCCTCTGAGATTGCACAGACAAGCTTGTTCATTTTGCATTAGCTGGGGCCTCAGGCCAGGCTCAAGAGTCCTTATTCTGTCTTGCTGTTATTTGAGAACCCTGAGTCCTCCTCTCCCTATGCATCCCAGCAAAAGAAGACAGCAAGTGTAGGTAAACAATAGTGCTGGCTGAATTGCCCAATACGTCTATTTAATTAGCAGTTAGAAGAGTCCCAAATGTTGTTTTCTCCTTGCTTGAAGGAGAGAGAAGAAGAACATATCACTGGCACTGCAGAGGGCAAGAAGGATTCTATAGATCATTTCACCTTAATAGTCAAGGAGAAACTATTACAATGAATATCCAAACTGAAAAGACAAAACCAAGGTCCCTATAGTCCTGATTTCTCTCTGTTGTGCATCACTGGGATGTGGGGTATGATTTAGCAGAATTTAATACCTCTGGAGAAATAAAAGGGGTGCAGGACACTGATTTTCTACACATCTGCAACTCTCCTACCACTACAGAATTAGGCACATGTGTCTCTGAAAATATTTCTTCATAAAAAGCACCCATGTGAAATCAAATCTTTTGCCACAGTCATTTTCAGAGGTACAGTAAGTTGGGAAATGTGCACAAATTGCTCTAACAATTCTTGATGCTACTGAGCTTCCTGCCCTGTGAAAATGGAATTTTCTTGCCCTCAAAACCATCAGTTCTGCAGGGTTCCTTTGACTTTCATTGCTGTTACCTTTTATGACAATCAGCCATAAAATCAAATGTGTTCCTTCAAAACAATTTTCATCTTTGTTTTTTAAAACCAGTGTTCTTATTCTTTATATATATTTGTCAACATTAATGGAAAAACATTTCAGTGAAAACATGACCATACCCTCCCTGCCTTGTATTTCATCCAGATAGGAAATGAGAGTCAAAGATGTGCACTAAAGATTTTGAAAGCATCCATTTGACTTTATGAAAATGCTTAGCTTTTAACATAAAGAAGAAAAACTCCAGCAAGGCTGAGGATTAAAAACCAGAATGTCATGATGTTCTGCGTAAAGCTTTTGGCTTCTCAGACTCAATCATTGGATTGGGGTTTTTTTTGCAAGGCTCTCTCTTCAGGCTAATTTAATTAAATAAAGTGGCACTAGAACACCCTGTTACTGTTCTCATTCTCTCCAGCCAGAAAGCAGCAACTCCCACAGAGTCCTTGTGCATGTTCTTTACAGCAGAGTTTTATCTGCTGTTTAAAAACATCCCACAGTGCAAAGTGCATGTAACTATAATTCTCATTTTGTACCTTCTCTCTGCTACAAAGGAAAAAACCCAACAAGAACAACAAAAAAGAAACAGGAAAAAGATGTCAATATTTATTTTCTTATCTTAAAAATTAACCTTCTTAATATATTTGACATTTCTGCCTAGCAGCTTTCTTCAATGAGAGTTCAGCTGCACTTTCATTCCATCTCTTGTGCCACTGCTGTTGCTGTGCTGTTGTCTCTGGTTTTATCAATGACAGAAACAAGTCTGCCTTATAGGAAGAGTAAATCATCTCTACATAGATTTCAGTCCTGGGCACAGGCTCAAAGTCCATGAACACATAGTCTTTTGCAAATCAAAGCCTATTTCTCTCTTTCATGCATCATTTACAATCCCACAGTGATGTACTGCTAGCATCACACCTGTATTTTAGTCCTCTCTCTTCCCAATTACCCATCCTTTAGAAAAGAAAGCACAAGTGACCTTTACTTTTTTCCTTTCATATATTTGATTGTATGTTTGTCCTGTTTTGCTTTGCTTTGCTTTTCTACCCAAAGAAATGAAAGAGAAAGCCTGGTTCAAATCCAGCAGCAGAATATTTAAGAAGCACTGACCATAAGGAGGGTAAAGAATACACCTAGTTTTCAGCTGCTGGGATTACACAGTTGACCCAGCAGAAACTGTGCTATTGAGATCCCTTTGAGCCCCTGGGTTAGCAATGTAAAAGCTACACCTAACCTGGTTTGTGGACAATTCCTCCAGCCTCTCTAACTGCAAGCCTGAAGCCAGCAGCAGCATAGGCTTGGGCTGCCATCTTTACACCACCCTCTGAGCAGCTCAAGTCACTGCTCCTATGCCCTAGGTTACAAATACTGCACTAGCTAGCCAAAAAATAGCAAAAGAAATTAAAATGGCCTCAAAAGTGGTAGAGCTGAAGGGCTTTGCCAGCCTGACTGGTGCAAGCTGCCAAACCAGTATCTCTTTCTGGCACCAAAACGAATCCTCACAGTCATTGTCTCCTGCAACTTTTTCTTCAGCTCCCTTTGCAAAAGAATTATTTTGTCCAGCTTCCATTGCTTTGAAGAAGATACTATTTTACCCTTACCTTAAATACATTGTTTACCCATTCCTGTACTATGTGCTATGAGCCCTAGATTCTCAGTCTCCTTACAGGAAGGTGCACAAACACCTCAGCCATTACAGGCATTAACTAACCTTTCTGCGACAACTAGGTTGACTGACAAATTTAGGTTCTGATGACAGTTTCATTTTAACAACCTACTAGTGTGGCTGGGTCTGTGGCTCTTGTGCTAATAGTCTCATGTGCACAGCTCTTTTGACATCCTCCTCCTCCTCCCCCAAACTCCAGTAGATTATGTTAATCTCTAATTGGATATGGGTTTCGTTTGCATATAATTGCTGCTGTTATGCAGAACATTTGTCCCCTAATATATTCAGATGCATCTCTTTCCAAGACTGGTTGCCTACATTTGTGGAATGCAATTTGCTTTAAGGCATCAAGAAAGTTTTCTACAATGAGATTTTTGAGAAAAAAGAATGCATTTTTCACCTGAAGTGAAACATTTGCATGTTTCTGAGTGCTAACAAAAGCTTAAAAAATTAAGACACTGATAGCTGCCCTCCTGCTTGTCCTTATTCATTCAAGTTGACTTCCATGGATGAAAAAGATTTAAGACATATTAAGTAAAAAGAATTTCTTTTTTTTTTGTTTCTTAGTTTTTCTGCTGCAGTCAACTTGCTAGAAAAGTCAGTTCTTACAAACAAATAACCAGGCTCAAAGTTTAATACAGAGATTTTCTACACCCACCTTCTCTTTTTCAAGCTGAGAGTACCACAGTACCACTAAAAGCTTATGCTTTTGATCTCTGTGCAAATAAACGAGCTGAAACAAATAAAAGCCAGTTCACAAGAGACTTCCAAGACATCTGGTGGAGTTATTTTTCTAAGTAATTAGACCAAGTGGTGGTGTAGTTCCCAATGGAAAGGTACCTTCTTGCTACATATTTAGTTATTTCCCAGAGCCATCAAGACAACAGTAAGTCCCACTTCTCTCCTTGCATGTGACTCCAGCTCTACTGATTACCTGTCCTCCCAAACAGGAACAATCATATCTTTGATTTACAATGGTTTATTGTGCAACTTTTTAAACTTTTTTTTTTGGTATTGTCAAGATCCTAGTTCTTTTCCATGAGTGTCAGTGGGATTTCTGGTGGTGACTGAGGAAAGATGAGGCTCTTGACTTTTTTTCTTTTTTTTTTGCCTTGCTAAGCTATTGTATCTCTCCTTGGCACAAGCTCTATGGCACAGGTAGAAAAGTGTAATGCAGTAACAGCCAGGTGCATGCTCTATATCAATACATTGCTCTAAACTATGCCCAAGTGTGTTTTCTCCTTCTCAACTTGTTGGAAGCCGAATAAATTTCCCCTTTTTTTCCACCAGAAAACACCACTCTAGGAACAACCCAAATGCCCTCTGGCATTTTCCATTTTGTATTCTAGGGAGTAAATCAAAACTGGGAGCTCCAGGTTTGCTTGGCCTATGAAAAGATTGCCAAGGGAAGGTGAGGACTGGCACCTTCTCTGGGGGAGCAGTAGCTAGACATTTTCCACTGTGGAGCTGGTGCTCTGTTGAGTGCAAACAGAGCATGTTTTTAAGTTAAGGGGAGAATGTGGCTCTTGGTCTGTAACTGCTGGGAATCTGTGACACTGGGGCAGTGAACAGAAGGTAGACCTGGCTGAGAAAGCAATTCCTTTTTATTTGTGCATGGTTCTCCTGTTTTCTAGGGGTTTCAAACTCAGGCAGGGTGCTTTACAAGTATGTTTCACTAACTGACCTGGATGCAGACACCACCTCTGTGCTAAGACAGCTAACGTTCAGTAATGCCAGATACAGAATTCACTGCTGTACCCAATGTAAAATAGCTGCCATATGAAATAGCTACTAGATTACAACAGTGGGCTTAATATTAATGCATTTTAATTCTCATCCTTCCAAGACATAAAGAAAACTCACCAGAGGTTTCATCTACTCTTTCATCCACCACATGGTCCTTCTGATGAACCCATTCACTGTTGCACTTAAAATATATCTGCGTGGCAGGGCTGGCTTTGCAGTACAGGTTCACTGGCTTGTTCTTCACAATGTAAGCCTCTTCAGGTTCAATGAGGAAGTGGGGCAATGGCTCTGGAGGATCAGATGGAAATGTTTCTGGAAGTTCATGAAAAAAATCATCATCTGTAGAGAAGAGACAAAAAGGACAAATGAAACAATTAAAATTCACCTGGTGAAGATTCACAAGCAAATTGCAAAAGGAGTCCACTCTTAAAATGTTATCCTAGGAGGATTCCTAGACCGAGGCCTAAATGCACTGCTGCTTTCAGGCTAGAAGAAATTGTTCTTCCAGTCCTGAGCTCTGTTTCTTCTAGATGATGTGACAGGGATGTGCACACTCCCATGACTGGGAATAGTCTTTTGTTAACATCACTGGCAATACTAGCAATAAAGCATTATGTCAGTGCTTGGGAGAGTTGCCTGCAAAACCATAAAAAGAAATAATAGAAACTTTTGGAAGCTTCAAGGTCACACTTTTCAATAGTGACTTATCACACTGTTTAATCGAGTGCATGCACACAGCTAGTACTGGCTGAGGCTGGTACAAATAGGAAACAGCACCTTTCGTTTCAGATGAGGAACTTGAAATCTGCTTTAAGGGCAAAGGACTAAATGCAAGTCCAGTTTATGCTGCTTTGTTCATATTCTGACTCTCTTGCTATGACTGCTAATGAAGGTGCTAAGCTATGCTTTATTTACTCTGTAGTACTCTGGTCTGTGCAGTCCTCACTACAGAGGGAGCTGCAACATGGGGCTGAGCAGTTGTGAGATAGTGACATTTTGGGATGACATGGATGTATGCTATTGACTTAAGGAACCTTTAGATCTCTCTGGTGCTGCTGACAATAAATCAAGTCAATGCAAGAAGTCCAGAGGAGAAAAAGAATCCAATACAAACAAGGCAACACTGAAAACACCTAACACACATGCTTTCCTTTCTATCTTCTCCCTCTTCACAAATCCTCTTTCAAAATCCCTCTACCCCTTTCTGCAGAAAAGGTCTGCCACATTGGAAGGCACCAATTCAGTGGAGAATAACCCTCTTTCTATCCACCTCCCCACCTGCCATCAGTGCACAAGAACATCCAAGAGGCTCCTAACAGCAAAGGGGTGGGGAGGGCACCAACTATGGGTGGATCCACAAGCAAAAAGCTGACAGCCCTGAAGCCCTTATTCAATCTCCCCTTTTCTGCCTCTGAAGCCCTTATCATTATACACAGTGACAGATGTTGCTGATGATCAATAAAACACCACAGAACATCAAACAAAAAATAGTGAGGAAGGCTGGTTCCTTTCTCCCTGCCAGTCTTCATGAAGATGAAATGTCAGACAGCTACCCTCCCATACCAAAGACATGCCTGTGCAGGTTGTGTCCAGAATGCAAGAGGCATGAAAGGCTCTCCTTCCAGCCACTACTTTTGCAGAAAGAGGAGAAGGAAGAGTAACAGGGGAAGGAGACAGGAGGAGAAGGTAACACGACACCCATCTACATGGCTGTATGGAGGTAGACTTGTCTACATGGGAATACCTTACCCAGCATAAGATTTTCTGAATCTCTTGAACTATTTATGAAGAGAGCATATGTTCTCCAACTGTTTGTTGGTTTATTTTATTCTTCATATTAATTTTAAAATATTCCTGCTTTTTTGGATGGCTCATTTTAGAAAGAGTGTAAGAGGACTGACTCACTACCAAATCACTCCCTGAGAGCTAACAACTGAACTGGTTCAGTGACAGAAGAAAGGGCCACTAAGTAAGGCCTGGCATCTTTCTAGCTAAGAGAAAATCTGTGACATACTATAACAACTTTACATCTCCATTTACATCTCCAAATATTCAAATTAAATTTAAATTTTGTCACTTTCTCATCCTTCCTTTTTTCTTACTGTTTCCTTTCTACTCTGACCACACCAGCCTTCTTTTTTCTGCAATTCCATTTCCTCTTCCTGTTAGGTATTTCTTCCTTGCTCCATTTTGCTCCCCAGTTTTTTCCAAAGAGAAAGCCAGGTTACAGTAAGTTAGTGAGAGCTTATATTTGGTTTCAAGGCAACAAAACCTCTGAACTGAAGCTAGAGTCTTTACAGCAAACCTCATCCCCTTCTACCCTGTCTCCCTCTCTTGCCCACTCTGTCCCTCTCACATGAGCTGCTCCATAGACATCCATAACACAGAAACATTAGAGATGAATCATTTCCCCTGAATTGCCACAGGACATATCTTTTTCTTCTGGTCATTTAATTGCAAATCAGCAAGGAGACAGATGGAAACTAACAAAGCACACATATGTTTTATAATTAAACAAGTATTGCTTCACTAATTTCTGGTGACTGGAAGAAGAAATGTATTTGTTTTCACCACTAGATTTCTGCACATTATCAAAGACAATACTTAGGCTGCCTGACCAATTAACTGCATCTTAACAGAGGTGTAACTAGAAAGTCTAAAGGGAGGGATCAAGAAGCTATAGAAAACAAAATTCATGTTTTTAAAAATTATTTCTTTAATCAGCCTGGAGAATATGTGTGGGCTTTGGCTTTGCTTCCTAAAAGTAACTGCTTCTAATGTTTAGATATTCTTTTACATTCAAGTGGATTCACAGTACTGCCCAGTATATAACCTCCTTAGTCTCACATTTTGCTTGTTGCAACAGCTGCTTCTCTCCACCAGCCTGGCATCCTGCAGTCAGGTACAACCCAGTTTTCTTGCTGGTTTCTGGCCATAATTCTACCTTATACTTCTTAAGCAATAATAAAGCCTAGCTTTATTTTTCCACACTCTTTCTCATTGCTATCAAGAGGCATCTGAACCGCTCTTAAATGTTAGGGATATAGATGGAAACCACTCACAAACTGTCACATAAACAGAGTGTGCAGAGGCTGCCTTGTCCCTGGAAACTGGCATTTAAAATATGCAATTTTGGAATAAATTTCAGATAGTAGCTAAGACAGATTTTTATTTTTTTTTGCTTTTTAAACTGAAGTATGTTCATTCAGTCCCTGCCCTCATACTGGTGCTATTAGTAGCCACATTGGAGGGCTTTTTCTGATTTTTGGTGGTGGTGGTTTTGTTTGTATGTTTGTTTGAGGTTTTTGGTGTGGGGTGTTTTGGGAGGTTTGGGTTTTTGTTTGTTTGTTTAAATAGAGCAGATTCTTAAGAGTAGCATCAAGAATGTGACCACAACTGGGTTTCCCTGTGTTTGGCAGAAAACCCCCAAAAGCTAGTCCTACCTCCTTTAGCACACAGGGCCCTTCACCCCTGCTATTCATTGCTGAAAGGTAAGATGCAGCTTTGTCAGTCTGTGTGAGTTGCAGTGGGAAGTCACTCAGTGTTCCCTGCATTCCCCCAAAGTGATGGGCTTGGGTGCTATGGGGAGGCAAATCACTGCTCCTTGCCCACCCTGGCACACCAGTCACCACAGGCTGAAGTCACAGGGTGGCCTTTGACAGTTAGACAGCGTGTGGTACTTGCTTCTCAGGATGAGGATGTGTTGAGGAGGAAGAACCTTAAACATCCTTATCGTAGGTTGCCCATTAGAACAGACACAGCTGCTGCATGGCTTAGGACAGTTGTCCAGTGCAGCTCCTGAATTGGTACAGGGTTTTGAACCATCAACCTTAATATGCATCTTGGATCCAAGTCTTCCATTCCATTCTTTTAAATGCTGTTATGCTCTCACTGTAGAGCTTGCAGTGACAGGAGAGCAGAATTATTAATGGCAACATAATTAGAGAAAGAAATATTCTTAAAAATCCAAGACAGACATTTACCCATGAGAACATCAATATAGGACACTTGACTGTTGAGATTTTTTGCAACTCTCAACAAAAACAAACTTCTGGTAACACTGAAGCACTCTGTGTTTTCACGAGGCCACAGTTTCTAACAACCTAATAAACACTTCCACCAAAGCTCCTCCTGACCAGCTCTAGTTAAACACAGGTCATTGCTCTGCTCATACAAAGATCAAACTCTGACTTAGGTTATTCAGGGGTGAATTTGTTACAAATGTGTGGCCTGCTGGACCTGTTTGTATAATGTGGATGAGGGTTGCCTCTCCCTGTGTGCTCGGTTGCTATATGAGGGGATAAATCTCGCCTGAGATCGATCTGGCTCTTCCTGACACTTATCACTGGTTATTTAAAATGTTCATCTCCCAGTGGTGCAGCAAAGCAACAAACTTTATAACTCTTGTATTTAACTAAGTAGTTAAGACATTTTTTTTTCCTTCTGTCTGGAGGAAAAGGCTAATTAAACCATTTGGGAGTGATCTGGGAGATACAAACAAACACTAAAAATTCACATACTTGATTTCCAATCATTCTGTCAATGTCATGTGCAGCAAGTTCCCCTCACAACCTTGATCAAATGCAAATATGAGGCACACATTGCTCTCCCCTGTTGTAACAAATCCCCTTCTGTGCTGAGTAACTTTGAGCTGCAAGTTTACTTCTGCAGGATGTCACATTCATCTTTATTTTCTCATAACAAAGTATACAGCCCATCTGTTGTTATTGACTGATTTGTTTTAGCAAGACAAAAGACCTGATTAATGGTATGGCTAAACTGGTTTCACTCATGCAATTCATTCATATTAAGAAAATACATTTTTAAAAGACATTTTAATCTATAAAATTAATTTGGAATTTTTATTCTAGTTTGCTTTTTTGCTTGCCTTCTGTACTATCACTACAACTATTTTGTTTTTAAAAGGCAAGTCAGCTGCAAAATCTGTAGGAACAGGTGAAGTGTCAGTGATATCAGCACAGACAGAAGCTTGTCTGGACTGTCATACACAGGAATTTTAGTTTAATTTTGATATTTTTCAAGGTAAAAGAAACCTTTGCCTAAGTCAGGAACCTTTTGATGTTAGGAAAGGTCTTTACTCTTCTCTTGCATTTGTTTTTAAATCTGTACATATTACAGCTCTTCATGCATAACAAGGGGAAAAGGAGATTTTATGGTATACTTCTCTTTTTATGGACTAGTATCCCCTCTCTAATCTGTGGCAGGAAAATATTGTGCTCCATGCACCAATCTATTCATCTCTAGATCACTAGTTTTATTACTATATATCAAGCTTTAACTCCCATCCACCCAGCATATAACTCCCTATATTTCTGAACTGTGAGACTTAAACTCTTATTGCTTAGATCATAATATATTGGACCATTATCTCTTTGTGTGAGACCTGAAGCAAATTCTTCTCAAATGGAATTTACTGCAGAATGATTCAAGAGCAATTTAGAATGAATGGCTGCAAGGCTAATTCCATTTGCATTTGGATGCCCATCACTCTGCAAGATCATTTCCCAGGCACTGCAAGAAAGGCAGCTGGAGGTAACTCTATGGGATGGGATTTCTGTTCAGTTTTTTAATGCTATGATTAAAAAGCTTTCTAGAGGAACAAGTACTGTTTACTATGAAATTAACAGCAGGTGCTAGCTCAGGAAACCAGCTTATCAGGATGGAGGCAAGGTTTTGGATTACAGCACAGACATTTTCAGGAAAGGAAAACTGCTCAGCTGCAAGTCCTCTGGTTGCAGGGTTTTCATGGCTCCTAGGGAGACTACATGGTGCCACGGTGCCACCAAAGGGGAATCAAGCAAGCAAAAACTCCTTTATGCCATACAGCCTGCATCTACCTTAGAGCCTCTTTAACACCCAACAGAGCTATGAATCCAAAGCCAGGCCAAGTTGAACGCAAAATGGGAGAAAACAGGACTCTAAGAGTTAATAGTGAGTACTTTCCATTTCAGAGGGCCCTCTCCACCCTGCCTCAGCCCTGGAGACCACACAGGGACAGAGAATGGGCATAGCAAAGTGTAGACCATGTCCTGAAAGAGGAAGCACATTTTCCTGCCCAGCCCTGGGGAGGAGGAGGGTGGCTTTCCCAGCACTTCCCCTGTGTCAGACCCACCTCCAGCTAACTGCAAGCTGGGCATGCAATAAAGCAATCACATGCTATTCTTCAGCATCTCAAGAGTGGAAGATTTCACCAAATAGCCCAGAAAGATTGCAGTTTTGTAACAGCATAATATTTAGTCAGCTTGGGAGCCTGGCATCTACTTGCTTGTAGCTGGCTTTATGTGCCTAAAGATGAGGCTTGGCTTTGTGGCAGCCCACAAACGAGATGCTTGCTGAACCTTGCTGAACTCTCCAGGGAGCAAGGTCAAGGGAATTTTAAACTCAAATTTACTGAGGATTCACAAAATTAAATGCTCTTTTTGAGAGAGAAGGCAAAGTGCAAGCATGGTCTGGGAAAAGTGATACAGAAATCAATAGGGCATGCAATGTTCATCTTTTTTGGGTGACTTCAGTTCAGAAACACAATAAATAAAGGCTGCAAAGAGGAATGAACTTCCCCTGCACCTGCAGTGGCTCGATGAAGACCCTTCTAGCACATCTGAGCTTAACAACACATCCCCAGGAGGTCAAACCCAAGTTTTGCATGCACTTAGAGGACAAAGAACATGTCCACCGAGTGGCTATGTATAAATCCCAAGGCGGCTGGGCAAAAGTCTCCCTCCCTCTCCCCATCCATCAAACAAAACCCAAACACATCCTTTCCTGTCCTCCTCTACTCCTACCAAAAAAGCAAATTCCATTGAGGCATGTGCCCAGGTGGCCAAGAAGGCCAACAGCATCCTGGCTTGTATCAGAAATACAGTATTTGTGCTCATTAGGGCCATCTCACCTCAACTAGCCTTTCTCAGAAAGCTGAGAAGAGCTGAAGAGCAGAAGAAAGCACCACGTCTTCTCCTGCAACAGCAGCCCACAGGCTGGCTTTAGGCAGGGTCCCTGCTGAGTCTGGTAGCTGTGCTTCAGAAGCAGGGACCTTTCATCACTGAAAAAGACGAATGAGCAGCTGCTGGTGCTCCCTGCTGGCAGCACAGCACTGAGCAGAGGTCTCTCCTGTTGTGCAGTGCTCTCCATGCTCCTGTTTCGGATGGATGCTGCACGGTCAGACATAAAGCCAATGGCAGATGAAAGTATAAATGGTTATCACCTGGTGATAGACAACATAGACACTGCAACCATGTCACCTACAGCAACCAGCCTGTGCTCTATCTCCCCTGCTTTGGTAGCACCATCTCTTTCTCTCAATGCTTGGAATATGTTTTGCCTAGCTCACCCTGGTAAGCTGCACTGCTGGTAATCAGCAATTAATTGCAGCAGAGTCAGGTATGATTTGCACCAGAGTAATGAAAAGGAGAACCAGGTCTAGATGAGGAGAACACTGACCTTACTGGCTTTGTAAAGCAGCTTGTGAGTTATGTATTACTGTCTGGGAAACAGGCATCTTCCCTCAGTTTGTTTAATTCTTAATTACAATTAAAGTTTCTGCTTCTCTTGAGGCTAATGGCAACTTTATCATCAATCAGATCAGAGGCAAACTCAAGACAAAACATGTGTCCCCAGAACAACTCCCACAGCCCTCTGTAAAGGAGAGAGATTTCTTTATGCATCCCATTGCTAATCCAAGACAAAAATTGTGGGTATATCCATAGACATGACATTTAAGGTTCTGTATCCAGAACTTTACCATGGCCCTGAGACAAACTCCATCAGCCTACCAGCTGCTGCCTGAACATCCAAGAGATGGTATAGGTACCTGTTAGCATTTGACTCAGGGTAGGAAAATGCCAGAACATGGTATGATTACATGCAAGGCAATGAAAATACTTTCTGTCACATAGGAAGACTACCAAGCTGTTCTCTGGGCAATAAGGTTTATGATAATTGTTGTCAGTGTAAGAAATCTAACACAGTAATCTTCAAACAGTATTTATTATGAGGCTGCCTAACCATATAAATAGATAAAACATAGAATGGAGACAAATCATCAGGGAGTGAGGCTGACTTATAAGCACCAACAGTGTGAAATGTCAAGTGAAGAGGCAAAGGCACTGCCTCTTTGCCTGCCCCGTGCTATGTAGCAGCAGTCACATCCCTCTTAGCAGAACTTTCATTAATTCTGATGGAAGCTTTGTTGTTGTGCTTGTACAGAGCTAGTGGATAAGGTTGGTTCAGTTGCTATGCCATGGCTATCAAAAGATCAGCACCTGAAAATAAAAAAAATTGCTTGTCCAAAGCAGCAGATGAAATCAGTGACATTTCTTGGCAATTATCATCCTTTGGAAGATTGCTCTCCTTCATCCTGTTGCTCTCTATTTCCACTTGTTTAAAACTAAGAAAATATTCATGCTTAAAAAACAAAAAGAACAAAAAGTGGGTTGTACATTTCTGAAACTTTCTCTCCCTTACTTTGTCATGTAACAAAACCACAGAGAATAACATGCAAGTGTTACTTTGCCAAGTGCACACTGTATTCCATAAACGTGAGCTCTGGACCTTTAATCTAATTAGAAACATGACTCCTGTTAGACATGGTTGTGCTTGTGGAGTTCAAGCAGTCTGGCTGCCTATTACTGCTAGTTCTATTTTTTACTGATACAAATGCAATGTATGAACAGTGGAGAAACTTCAGTGCCAGACCACAAGATTTTGTGTCCTGGCTGTGAAAGTGAAACACATTTTTCCTTTTGGATTCTAGATTGTGATGGGTCTGCATGACAGCATGGGATCCCCTCCTAACCACCTGCAAAGCAAAGTCTAATTTGAAACCTTTCTGCCCCAGCTGCCATTAGTAGTCAAAAAAATTATGAGACCTCTGAGGAGCACCATTTCCCCTTCAGTGTTAGGCTTCACTTTCCTTTGACACATTAGTCCTGAAGCAGCTCCAGGGTCTTGACCCCTCCTTTAACCTTGATAACTAATTAAAGATGGACAAGGCTTAGGCTAAAATACTTTTTGTCAAGCCTATTCATTCTCAAGTCCCCTTCAGGCACTCTTTGTCACACAGGACAGAGCCTGCCATATTTGCAGGAGCATGAAAGTAGGTGCCTGTTACAGTAACAAGAAAAATCTCTTTACAAGAACTAACTTCTCCTTTGTGGTTAGCTGGTAGGACACTTTTTATAGCACCTAAAATATATTCTCAACACATACTGGAAACAAGTTTCCCGAGTACAGTCCAAAGCATAAAATTCAGGAAAACAACAAGGATAATTGACTCTATATGTACTTTTATAGTTAGAAGTTCATACTCAGGGCCTTTAGACTGCTACTCAACAGTCCAAATGTGGTGGCCCAAATATGATGAATAAATGGAAGATTTAATCCTATCTTTTCTCACATTAAGGCTCTATCATGTAGTAAAAGCAACAACAGAGCTCAGGCTAGAGAGTTGTCAGCCGTAGGCAGATGGATTTTAGGGCCAGTGGTAAATCATATTACACAGCACAAGTTGGTTTAATACAGATAAATCTGTGTGCAATCTACTGTTGATGGCTAGGGCACAGTGAAAGGAGTCCCATACTGCTAGCTTGAGAGAGGATCTGTAACTGAATGTGGTACTTTACAAATACTTTCTTAGCTTTTTATGTTTCATATCAACAATTAAGCTTGCTTCTTGCACCAATGTGCTAGGGTTACAATGTTAATCCTTTGGTTCTAGCAAGAATGTCTATTTTTATCCTTCCTTTTCCCATTATTAAAACTACTGCAGAGCTCTGCTCCCAGATTTCTAACACTTTCAGTGCATGCATTTTTCTCAGCAAAGAGTGATGATCCAACATCTTGAGATTAATAAAACTGAGACCTAGTGGGATATCATGGATCCTGATTTCATGAGCAATCTGAAGTGTACAATAAGTCTGGTTACTGGGATCACTCCATCCCAGAAAAACAAACACAAGGACACTTCCCTATACCTACAATAACAGCTCATTCATATGGCCACCTGGTTAAGGCATTGAGCTGAGACCCAGGGAATAGATATTCTGGTGTGACCTTCAGGAAACCTCCTCTGTCATGTTCAGGATCCCATCTGCAGAACTGATGTAGCAGCCTAGTAGGTAGCACTTTTAATTCACTACCTTGAAACTCAGAAAACAGCTCAGTATTCAGATTCTTCCTTCAAAATTTCACCAAAATACCTGTTAGGATAATTTTCTAAACAGCCAACAACAGTTAAACAAAGGACCACAAAGAAACCTGTATTTGTGAAACAATTAGGGAACAAAGTCTGGCTAGCTTGGAGCTGATGCAAGTTTTGTCCCTGGCCTCCCTCTGTATGAATGGAGCACTTAAGGAACAGGATTTGGAGCAGAAGCCTGCCTTTAGGTGCTCTAAAGGGCTCTCTCCATGGGCTAGGGTCATCCTGGTGAGACTGCTGTCCTGAGACTAGCATTAGTCCTCAGGAATATCCATCTACTCACTACTTGCTTCCATGGCTCTTAATGTGATTTTTATTTGCTTGGTGCTAGTTACCTAATTTCATCCACAGCCAATTTTTCAAGAATCATAAATTATTTTGTGTGAGGCTGATTTATCCCAGCAGAAGTCCAAATTGAGTTAGAAATCCATTAGCTAAATTCTAAGCAGGAGCTTCTGGGGAGAAGGGGAAGGGAAGGGGGGGAGGACCTTGGGAATTTGAGCACCAGATGTGGAAAAGGGGAAAAAACAACCTTAAAAGAAGTAGAAAAGGAATAGAAAAGATAAATATCTTCTTATTGAATTAAGCAACCAGGCATTTAAGGAGCCAGATGGAAGAACACAGATTATTGCCTAGGATCAGATATATATGACTCAGACATTTATTTATTTATTTAGTCTTGCCACTGGTTTTGTAAATACATGAAGCTTTCTAAGGAGATGTAAAGCACTGGTCTGCTTGAATATCATGTTTACATTCACAAAACTAACAGATTGATTGTGCTATACATGCTAATAAAGCTAATAACAAGTTGTTCAACCAAATCTTAATACAAAATAATCAAATGTATTCCTTCCTCTGAAGGCAAATGAGAACAAGATAGGCTGATTTACTTTGGAAACATACAGGACTGTCTAATCAGCTATCATCCTCCAGACAGAGCCTGCTTATCTGGGGAGATGCATGGTAACATGACTCTTTTTGCTCGTGTTCATTTACAGGAGAACACATTCCCTCCTCTTGCCACTCTGTAGCCACCATCAGTAGACTCAGCAAATGAAGGATGATGGAGGGAGAATGCAGCCAGTTCATTGACATTAATACCTACCCTGTCATTTTCTACATCTGGGAAGGGAACTGTGATGGATAGATCCCAGGGCCCACAAGGGAACCTGCAGTACAGTCCCTCTCCTATGAGTTAAAGGAACAGTCCACATCCACACAGCTACTTCAGGAGTCCAAGGACTGGAGTATTTGGCTACAAATGGGAAACTTCCCCCTGCAGTGAGTAATTTCTTTCACACTCATTTCCTAAATTTTGCTGATTTCTTACTCTAAAACCCTCTAACAATTAAAAAAACCCAAAATGTTAAAATCCAAAGAGCAACCTGAGACAGTAGACTCCTGCCTGTCTTCACCCCCAACTTAACCTTCGGCTCAAATGCCTGTAAATGATCACCCTTTCCATCACTATCAGCACCCAAGATAGCTCAAAGAGAAGTTGTTGAGACCAGATAGCAAATGCACAGTGCCTACAGGAAGCTCTGGTGTGCTATCAGACTTCTGGATTCCAGCATGTAAAAAACTCCAGTATGAGCAACGTGCATGTTCACTCTCCTAGCCATCACCCTACCCTTCGCTACCAGTCTTCTCAAGTTCAATCCATGGCCACTAACAAGAACAAACAAGGGAATCAAAAAACAAAACAAAACTCTCTAAATATTCAGTAATCACAGTTCTGACTGACAATGGTAGGTAAAGCAAACAGATTCCTTTGGGTTTGATTTTTAAAACACAGACCTGCCCTCAGAACCACTATGCAGCAATGTTCATGAATGAATCCAAAACATAAAGAAAAAGAAACATATAATAGAAATGCAATTAATTTGCAGGTTTTGTATTGCTCTATTATATTTATTTATTCTGCACTCCTCAGCAGGCCAGTTCAAAGCTGGAGAGTGATGAATCAGTGCTCTAATCTCCCTCTCCATCATCTCCAGCCTTTCTGAGGAAACCAATATCCAGCCCCAGCTGAATCTGTCAAGTCCTGATCATAAATGCCATCACCAGAGAAACACAGGCTGAAGCTATATGAGTATAAAACATATTTATTTCAATCCCACTTTCTGTTTTCTGATCTCTGACCTTCATCCTTTTCCTTGGGTTATCTGTTCTGTCTTTTATTCCCCATTTTCATCCTCTTCCTTCTGTCTCTAGGCTCTCTATACCCTTCTTTTTTTTAATTCCACATCCCTCCCATATTTTTTTTTTTCCCTCAAGTTCAGTAAAATTGTCAGGAATCTCCCTATGCTGTTACAAATAGATAAAGACTAATAGCCAAGAAGTGAGGACAGAGAATGATTGAGAACAGAAATCTCACAAAAGCCAACACAAAATCTAAATAGTTGTACCTACTTTTATAACTCTCAGAATAATTAACTACAGATCTACTTCACTCACATTCATGCAGACCCATCCATCCATGCAATTGCAATACTAGTCTAATATTTAAATAAGGCAAGAGTCAATACTTTATTCTAGTGTCTAACCAGAGACCACAGTTAATAGTGGTTTTCCAGTTATTTTAAACAGCTTTTTCTGCTGTTCATTTGGCAAAATTGGCTTGAGTAGCACAGGTTCATTTTGACATTAGGTAGCCTCATTTAGCAGGTTCTTAATTTGTCATCAGGAGGGCATAGTAGTATTAAATCAAACATCTGCAGATATATAGTAGAAGGTCACATTCTGTGACTGTACAAGTCTTGGGGCAGAAAGGGCAGAAAACATATAACACTAATTATTAGCCATAGTATGTGAAGGTTTCAGACCAAAAACATCACTTGCAATGTTTCCATTTCACTCTCTGAGCCACATTTCCTTTTAAGTAGCAAAATCACAGCACCCAAGCAAATTAATATCTAAATTAAAACAGCAGCTGTGCATCTGGGTAATAATTTTATGCAAGAAACCTCAGAAGCTTGTTGCTAATACTTCAAGCAAAAGATGTATTTTGGTTGGACTCCCACTGTACTCAGTGCTGATGCCAAAACACATTATAGGAGAGCTGAGAACAGGTACTGTATGAGCAAGACAGTCAGCATTTTGATTCGGGTGTCTGGGCTCTAGTTTCTTGTTAATGAACAAAAATCTCTATTAGCTGAGCTGCTTCTATGCCAAGTCCACCTGTGCTCTTTGGTAACATGCAGGACACTGTCACTCTATCAAACACTAAATAGAGCACAGCACTTGCCATCACTCTAAATTAACCTGACTTTTCCTCCTCCCACACAAAAAAAAGTAAAAAAGAGAAACAACAAAGCACTCCTGTGTTAATGTCTGCCAATATGCTGAAGTTTGACTGCTCTGACTGATCTACTTACAGCTGGGGCTGGTTTTTAAGTGACTTGTTCTCTTCCAGGATACTCCTTCCCATGTAGGACAGCCTGTGCTCTGGCCAGGTAAGCAGAAACCCAAAGGGTTGGGAAGGTGACTGGGAAAGGACTCTTGTACACATGAACCAGGCAGCAAATGGGCCAGGGTGCTGGGGCACTCCAAGGTATCACACACACTTCAAAGATAAAGAATTACCAGCCTGTTTCTCCCCCAACCCCAACACAGCAGCTTTTTTTGAAGTGCTGAGGATCTCCCCTGCAGCACCCCTCAAGCTCTGTGACCTGCAGGCTTGGAAAGAGGAGGTCCTCTGGCAACCCCACCACCTTTGGACTTGTCACAACCACCACTACTGGCAGGCCCGTGGAGGGCAGTACCTCCTGGCTTCATATTCCACCAGCCTGCTACTCTCAGGTGGAAAAATGTCATTACCCCAAGAACATGCTTGGTAATCTTAGATGTAAAAGGAGAGGGGACTAGGTAGCAGAAGCAGCAGAGAACAAGTTGTTGTACAGGACAGTTCATTTCTGGACAACTAAGAAGATTAATGCCTTCACCTGCTTCTTGTGCATTACTGTCCCCAGTCACACAGAGATGAAATGCTGTCATCTTACTCCCATGTTGCTACTTGCTCTTCATTGCTCAAGCAGCAAGAGCTCATGCAGTGACTGCTCTCCAGAACCCCAAGCCACAGCACAGAATATTTAATTAAGGAAAACATGAATATGAAACATGCACTGTATTGAAATGATGTACAGTAAATGCTACAGCCCCAAACAACTTGAGGAAAAGTAAAACCTGCTGCAGCCATAAATTATCTTAGCACAGATCACAGCAGCCAGCTATGAAACAAGTCTCCTCTACCCTTGTTAAATGAATAACATTAAAGAATATTGTTCAATCTTTCTTCTTATTTGTCCCACTTTCCCTGATTGTATTACTGCTCTTATAATTTGCCATTTCTAATATCTCCTTACAGATCCAAAAATAAAAACTAACTGTTCCCCAGATACATTTTTATTTCAAATTTGTATTTGTAGCATGAATTAAGTACTAGAAAAAATGCTAGTCTGGCTGCTCCAACATCCCAAACTAGACTCATCAAGGAGTTTCTGCAAGTGCACAGCAATCCTGCTGCCCTACCAGAGAACCTGTCCATTTCCATGTCAGCGTCTTGCAGACAAAGGGTTGTTTGCTATTTTTTTTCCCCTCTCTGTTGTTTACAGCACAGGGAACCTGTCAAACTGGAAACTGTTTGAACGAGCAGTCACTCTCTTTTCTGGTGTCTCAGTTTAGTCTTCACTCTTCTAGATTAACCCTTAGTTGTTAGTTGTTGGAGCATGATAGTCATAGCCTAGAGAGTTTAGATTTGCTTCTTTCTTTAAACAAGACAAACTGCTGTTCGTCCAGCTTTACTAGACCGTTTAAAAAAGCAAGTCTTATCCCTGAAGTAATCTCACTCCTGGCTCTCTGATGAGGCTGCAAGATATCAAGGTTCATGCAATAGAAAAATGGTCCTTAGAAAGCCAGCAAAAGTACAAATTAACTTCACAACTCTCAAGTATCATTTGATTCCTACAATAAGAACTTTAATCTTCAGCAACCTCAGACCAGAAATAAACAAAACAAAAAAACCCATGCTGCTATCCTGCCTCTTCCACATAAGTCCTGTCCAGTTGGTTGCTTCCACTTATGTTCTGCAAGTCAGAATACATCCCAGCCTGTAACTCTGAACTAAACAAAAGTTTGTCAGGAAAGCTCATAAAACTAGCTGCATACCTAGATCCCAGTGCCTAGACATTGACCTTTTCTGCCATTAAGCTACAGCAGGGTACACATGATTTTGATTTGTACGTCTGAGTCATGACAGGGCCCCATCTCAGGAGGGTTTCCAGGTGCTCATGCAGTCAGAATGACTCACATTACAGATGACAGTTTGGAAACTTGGTGGGGAGGTGTCTAAATATATTTGGGCAGTATAGACATATGTAGAGATGCTCTTCTTCAGAAAGAAAACTTTGTTTCCTTCTGAAAAATAAAAGCTTGCAACAAAAATGGCATTCTTGAGCTTGTATTTACTGGTCTTACAGCTGCTTCCACTAACATCATATGAAAAGCATAGCCTTCATCAGACTAGCACTGGTCCCATTACTTGCTACAATTTTCTCAAATTATATCCTTCTAGCCTTGTTGTCTCATCAGCTATATTCATTAATTTCTCTTGTTCTCCTCCTTCAGGGCTTCCTTATCTTATTTCTGGGAGGATCCAGGTTTCAAGTGCTTACTAACGTATATAAGTCAGTCTTACACTCTCAGTAAATACCCCCGTTTATGCACACTAGTAACCTAGTGCAGAAGGCAAAGCATTTTAATTTTGGAACATCCATGCAGATCTTCATAGGCTATGGGCTAGGAAAATAAATCCTTTCCATCTGTTGTGGATATTGCCACTTCTGTGAACAAGAACTTGCAGCATCTTCCATTTCCTCTAGAGAGATAATGCAGGTGTGATACCATTATGGGACCTTTGAAGACATGTGGGCCAGGAGATTTTATGCTCTCTGAGCTACTCCATTCTACTCCTCCTTTGCCTAAAAACTCAAAGGACTGTAACAGGGTAAATATAATCTGAAAAAGCCATCAGATAGGTAACAGCTCCTCCACCAAATACATCTGCCTGAACTTATTCCTTGTGGGGAAAAACACATCATCACAATAATTTACAAACAACAAAAAACCCAACCCCCCCCCCAAAAAAAAACACACAAAAAACCCCCCCCAAAAAACCCAACCAACCAAACACAAACACACACCACACCCCCCCAAACAAAGCAGAGCGAGAGACAATATGAAAGCTGGATAAAATTAGCATGCAATAAATCATTTCTCCCTGTCAATTTCCTGGTCTCCTTTTATTAACAGATTTGTTTTTGAAGCAATTATACACGTGCAATCCATTTGTGGCATCTCTTTACTTGCCTCCTGACACAACCATTATTAGGGCTGTCACAGCTAATCGGCTGACAGCTAGAGAAAGGCAGTTCTGCAGTGTCCTGGTACTGCCAGTCAATACCAGCTGAATAACAGCAACGCAGCCTGCGAGCTGCCTATTATTTTTCTTTCCAATGGTTGTGCTGAGAACAAGAGTTTTGACAGAAGCAGGGGAGATGGAGGATGGTCTTCATGTGCTCCTCGAATCACATGCTAACCTCAGCCTCTGCTATCTCACATATCCTTAGGAGCAGGCACCCGCTGCGACTTGGGCTAAGCTCTCGGCAAGCCCCATTAGAGCCCTGGCCACTTCCCGGCACACGTCAGAAAGGATTCAGGAATATTTCTGTGAACGTATGGCACTGCTGGTCCTGTCGCTCCAGAGCAAGCTAAGTATGCCCTGAGGTTTGCAAAACTAAACACAACCCAGCTGCCTGGATGAATTTCCCCCCCAGTGGAGAGGGAAAGTTGGCAAAGCTGTCCATTAATATGAAGAACCTGTGAGAGCGGGGCCAGGAGTGCCAGAGCTATTTTTGAGTCATACATCATTATGGAACATTTGATTATCATTGCTGTACAGCATACTGTGTGCTGACTGTATCAATTTTGCCAGGAAATTTGCAAGCACGCTATATTACAGCTCCCAACAGCTGTGTCCCACGCTGCAATGATATCTCAATTCTCTGTGCAAGGATGTGTCAGTCAGGTGGGAGCAAGACTTTGCACCTGATACGCATCCCATATTGGCTTTCCACATGTTCTCAGCGTTCTAAGCGAGGACGTGGTGAAGTATGCTCCTTCCTGCCTGGCATGGAAAAGAATATTTAACACCTGACACAGGAAACAAGTCCAGCCCAATGTAGCATAAACCGGGTGGCAAAGTCCTGAGGGGAAGGAAGCTGACAGATGTGTACACAGGGCTTACAAGGTCAATCCCAGCTCCACCACTGACAACCTGAGTAACCACAGGCGAGCCATTTGGTCCATAGGATCGTAGCAGTAATCTTTATTCCTTTCACCCTTATTTTACCCCTTAATATTTTAATGTCTTGCAGGGATAAAGATGACCTTTCTAGGTCACATCTAGAGCAGAGCAAGCTTAGTCTTGAAGTTAAAGCCATGGCTACATGTCCACAATAGCCTTCCCAAAATTACAGAGTTTAGGCACAGATGCAACGAACTATTTATGCTTCTAGCAGGAAGACCTTTGACCTTCCACCAAAAATGAGCTTACAACTTCGATCAAAGAACTGTTTCTCTCTGAGATAATGCAAATAAACTGATTAATATACGAGTTTATTTTAACATGAGCCCTTCAAGAAATTTGGCCTGTGGGTGTCAGACCATTTCCTTCTGATTATTGAATAAAATGGATGCATTAGGCTTCCCTTTGAGTTAAATCTGGGTCTACATCACAATTTGAAATTGTATTTGCAGGTGCTGAGCCACTTTAATCTTTATGGCTTGGATAATAAAAACAATGAATAAGTGACAGGTTTCTCTCAGTACATTGTGTGCCTGTTCACCTGGGATCTCAGATATTTAGACTCCATTGCAATCTGCACTGCTGGAACTTCAACAGCATTTGTACCAATGGTGCCTAAGATACATGCAGATTGTGGCCTATCTAGATACTCTGCAGTCAGAAATAGCCAGAGACTCACTGAAACAGCACCCAGAAGCTGGACATGTGGGAAGGGAGGAAGCCTTTTCTAGAGGTTCTTTTCAACTTTGAGCACTTCCCTGCTTTTTTTCCCAGCATGAGGACATGATTGTACCATAGAGAATTTAATATACAATTGACATCTTTCCAAATGGCCATAATTTCCTATTAACCTGAAAAGGACAAAGGTCAAAGGTCATCACTTACCCACTGTTAGGTACCATTTTGAGAACATTTATTTCCCATTATTCACAAGGGAACTGAGACTACAGCTAGTACCTGAAAAAGACAACTTCACTTCTTTGAAAATAGTGAGGGAAATGGTCAGGTAGAGAGGGGGCACCATAGCACAGCTCTGTCATTGGTATCTGGATACCAAGGGGACATGGCAGTAGACTTGAAAAACAAGAGAGCAGGCATTTACAGCTGTCAGGTGGGAGGCCCTGGCAGAAGAAGGGGATACTACAGAGAGAGGGAACAGAGGTGTACATAGGAACGTATGCGTTCAAGGGAAGGCTAGAGGCATGGGAATGTAACATCATCACACAGCCACAGAGAATAAAAACCTAGAAGAACTGCCCTTCAAGATCAGAGCATAATCACACAGCTACAGAGAAGAAAGCCCTAGAAAAGCTGCCCTTCAAGATCAGCTTAACCTAATCTAAGGCTAAAAAAGATTAAATGTTTCATTCGTAATAACAGGGTTGTTAACTGAGGATGGTGAATGTGAAGCTTGTTGGGATAGCAAACACCTCCCTGACTTGACAAGCATGGATCTCTCAACTGAAGTCTAAATATCCTGCATTTCTAACCCTTGATTGGGGTTAATTGCACTGTGTTACCATCCAAATTATAGGTATCTACATTGTGCCATTGCTCTATTTTAGCACAGGATTTTCCTCCTACTAGTGGCATTCCATAAAAAATAATACCAGTTCTACACCAAAATCTATTTACACAATACAAAACATCTTTACTGGCTTACTCTGGTGTTCTCAAAAGGTTCACCTCCTATTCCTCCAGCGGAAGTGGGCTTTTGTGCCAAGTCAGATGAATCCTTACCTAACTCTTGGCTACTGTAAGTCACTGCCTTCTACCAGCAGATGAACTACTCCAGAGAGTCAGAATAATATGTCCTTCAGTCAGCTGAGACTGAAGGATTTGATCTAACACAGTAGATGTACATGCAAATAGGAGCTTTTACCCCCATTCCGTAGTGATTCAGGCACACAGTTAGCATTCCCAGTAGCAAGTGGCCTTTGCCTGTGCAACACATTACGTAGACCTGGTACATAAATCTGTCATTTAAGCAATAATAAGTAATAATAATCTTAAGAATTCTGTTATTGAAGGAGCCTGGGCTTATGAAGAAAGAAATGCCAGTTTGTCATCTTGTTCTAGATGTCTCTATGCCCTAGCTTAAGCAGCAGCCAGACACTGCTTGCAATGAAGATGATGACTTTGGGGCTGCATGGATGCGTGAAGGAAGCCTGGAAGTCAAAACATCACTTTTTGTCCTGAGCCTGAGGCACAGGCAGCCCAGAGCACATTTCAGTTCTGCCTGAGCTGCCTCTGAACCAGGCTGCTATCACAGCACTGCTTGGATAAACTACACCAGTAATTCTCTGCCTGGTTATTCATGAACTCATGCCTGACCAAGAGCAAAAGTTCTTCTGACAGGCAGTGTGTATCTCTGCAGCATAGCCTTTGTGTAACAGCAGAGAATGAGATGGAATATGTGATAAAGTTGTGCTCTCTAGAAAGGGAACTGTGGAATGAATCAGGTAGTAAAAAAAATCATCCTAACAATTTCCTTTACTGGGTGAATCAGTAGTCTATCAAGAATAAAATCAAGACTTCAATAAACTATCCATGCCTTAAATTTTCTTCCATCAAACAATGGCTCTGAAAGCATATAATACAGGCACTAAGCTAGTTTTCTTATCAAAGAAACAAGTACATGAAAGCATGGGTCTTCAAAACTAATAAAAAAGTGACTGCTCACTGTGCCACCATACAAAAATACCTGATTTTTCTCTCCTGCCATTCAAAAAGTACTTCTGCTTATTATATAAATTTTATTCTAAGAGATTTTCTCAGGATTTTAAGAGGTGAAACACTAGTCTTTAAAAGGAACACATTAAACAGGCATTAACCACACAGTCCCTCACAGCCTACAGCCCTGGACAACATTTGGAAGAGACTTGTTTCCAAGATCTTGCTTTTTTCCCATTTTTACACAAACTCTCTCCCTCTCTTGCTGTTATTTATATGCAATGAGGTATTGTTTTAGAATCAGGATGAATAAAGAGCCCTTGGCACAACATCAGCTGAGCCATATTAAAAATGCTCCTTCATTCCTCAGTCTGCCATAGCTGAGTTCCTCACCTGTCCCAAATCAATACTGTAATATAGATTGTACAAACTCAGGTATCGACCCTGTAAGACTTCTATTTCACTGTGAAAAATCGAGAAGAGCTTTAGAAGGACCACGTTAAGAACAAGGAGTTAAAACCAAACAGATGACAAACCCCACACAACCAAGCCTCCCAGGCTATTAGCTTTTCCTACATAGATTAATGAAATCTGTTGAATTCCCATCTCTCACATCTCAGAGCCTACATGTGACTGGGAGTCATAGGTCAAAAGCTAATTTGATATCAAGAATAAACAGGAGTAAGCAAAGGCTGCAGGTGTTCACTGATTCTCAGGGCTGGTTATTTTTGAATGCTTATGAAACCAGTCTAGATATAGGTCAACCTTTTTCTCCTCAGAAAATTGCTACACATGCTTTGGGTCCTATTTTTTAAATTAAAACCAACATGTGTTTCAGACACTTGACTATTTTCTCTCATAGCCTCTGTTGCTACTTGTACCTGCACCAACACCCCTGCCTGTACCCTCTCGTGGTTAGATCCCAGTGACACCAGTCAATGGAGAGACTCAACTCAGCATCTGTGGAATTTTGATCTGAAATCTGCAGTACAATATTTATTTCCTACAGGAAAACAGCTTCAGTTAATGCTTTAGGCTACATCATTTCAATGCTCTGGTACTCCAAGGCTAAGGAAAGACGGGCCAGATCTTCAGAAGCTCCAGGTGACATTTCAATCACTGTCAAGAGAGCAAAACTTCTTAATACCAGCTGAAGGTCTTGCACTCCTAGAGAAGTGCAGGTAAAACATATGTAGCACAGTAACTGAGGCAACAAATTACATGCTTTTAGGTTGAGAATGGTATTTGTGAAGGAACTGTGATAAAAAAGAATCAATTCAGCCCTTCTTCTATAGCAAAACATCTGCTTAGTTCCACATCTTAGGACATAAAATGCGTAACATAAACACTAGAAAACATGCCTACCTGTGCACACACAGACATAAATATTTGTACATTTGTTGCCAACTTGTTTGAACACTTTTTTGATGATGCATCTCCTGTCAACAAGGATATAATTAAGATGCTTCCTACCTATTGAGTATTATGCTACCTGCTACAGTTATTTCCTAAAGCCAGCAGCAGTCCAACCACACAATAACATAAAACTTTTGCCACTGATGCCTGTTTAATGCTAATTCCTTTGTGCTTACTAAGAGAAATTGCTATTGACTGCTTTCATTAGGAAACTATTGACCCTTATCCACTGGAGCATCCTGGAGAAGAAATTCACTAAATGTGCCCATATTTCATTCTCTGAACATCAAGGTAGGAGAATCATGCTAAAGGATACGGTTTATTTAATCAAAAATTAAAATTTTATAGGCTACATTACCTAAAGTAAATTGCTGAATACATTCAGATGAGCAGCTGCTTTCTAAGTGTTTGGCTTCCACATTTTCAAGGCCTGAATTAAGCTAAACAATAGAACATCACTGTTAGCACCACAGACTTCCAGATGACATATGCTACACCTAAATTTTGGAGGTAGAATTTAGATTCAGTGAAGCAGTGATTTTCAATGCATTCCTCTAATACAGCACAAGACTATCACAGCCTTCCCAGATTCATTTTCCTTTGGTAATACCTTTTCCAATATATATTTTACATACTCATGAATTGTATATTGAATTGTAATAACTTAATTGTATTCATATTTGCTAGAAATTATATACAAAACCACCAGAGTAAAGTGACTAAGTGTGCCCTAAATATTTTGGACATTGGACTCAATATCAGTTCAGTTACTCTCATGTCCCAGGCAAATACATCTCTCCTATGCAGAAAATTTTGGCACAGTGAGTGAATCCAGCCAGCCCTCTCTTTGCACATGACATTGTTCTACTTGTGCACAGAGCCACTCAGCATATGTGCAATGAGTCAAACATGTAAGGAAAAGCCCTGCCCTAGTCCTATATTTTCTGGGGCAGGAGATACCTGTGTCACTGGCTGGGAAATCACTCCAGCTGCAGCCCTTCCCTGAAAGGCACTGATGGAAAGTGACAGTTAGGGACCTTATATGGTAGTTCAGGCTCTATTTTGGTTAATGTTGAGTAACACTTCAGAAAGTCAGGACCTAGCAATGCTGCCATAAAACACACCAGGTTCATTTGCATCCCTGCCATGAATAACCTCTGCAGCTCTGCAAACTCCCTTCAAGCCAAGCTGAAGGATGCAACATCAAATTCAGTAATAAATGTCAATGGCACATGACATCTGCTAAGCCTTCATAACCAAATCCAAATGTAACTTTTAGAACTGTCTCACAAATTTATTTATCATAATTCTGAGTGTTTATCTGTGTTCTCTTCACTGATCTTTCTCCTTGAACACAAGCCCCAGGAGAAGCCAAAAATGCTCAATCCAAGATACTCACCCACTTAGAATCATAGAATCATTTCATTCAGTTTCTCTATTAAGTTAATTTATTCCCCTTTTAAACAAATGCCTAAGTGGAGAGCAGTAAGAGAACATTATGTGTGGAGCAGAAAGCTGTGTCATAAAATCTGAGAGGAATTTGAACATTTATCACACTTTTGACAAACTTCCCTGCAGCCTGCCTTTTACCACATCCATTCCTTGAAGACCTCTAATATTATTTAACATGCAACAGGTTGCAAATAATCACCATTGCTTTTTATTAATTCACTTGGAATTGTGAAATTGCTTTATCAAAGTTATGGCAATCTGTAACACAAAACAGTCTGATTTCATGCTGCACTGGTGTAAGAATACATATAGAAAAATGTGTACAGCAAAAGCTATTTTATATGCCAGACTTACAACAGCACAGGCACATATCAGAAAACCAATGCAAGCCTGATTCTATACCTTACCCACAAATTAATCTCATTGAGATTTATTTCAGCATTCCAAACTTTCACACGTGTGTCTGTGTAGCTCTATTATTGATATAATTATTGTTTATTAGTTCAGTTCTGGTAGCATTCAAATGATACAATTAGAACAAAGTCCAAACATGTACAATCACCTATTAAATCTTCCTGAACAGGCAAGCACAGAGTCTGGAAAAACACAAAGGAAGATGGGAGAAAACCAGAGCATAACAGTGAAGAAAGCAGACCTGCTTCTGACCACTGCCTCTTCTTCCTTCCAAACAGTCATGCCATTTCCTTCACCATGAACTACGGGAAAGTTTAAATGCAATGCCTCCTACAATAAAATAAACCACTGCCTTTCACTCTCACACCATTATTTTTGCCTCTTTCTTGTCACTGCCATCATGAGATTACTAAAATGAGCGTTAGTGATCTCTGTACCCATCCAGCTTCATAATGATCTTTATTAATCGCATCTCTCTTCCCAACATTCATTATATAAATGCATTTAGCTCTGCCTCCTCACTCTTGATGTCAATAAAGACAACCACTGCTGCAAGCTTGGACCTACCCCTAAATGTCCCCAACTACATCCCACCATGCCAACGTGCTTCTGACACCACGGGCCACGGCCCCTTGTTGCTGGGGGTGTGCATTCCTACATGGCACATACACACAGCTTGGGTATTGTGGCAATAAGCAGTAAACTAACTTATTAATTGTTTTCCCAAAATTCAAAGGGACAAAAAATACATGAAGTTCACATTCCCAAAAGGCCAGGCAACAGCCTGAAAAGTGCTGAGTGAGCTAGCAGGGTTGCAGGACTGGATCACACTTTCCGAAAGGAGAGAACTGTATATAGGGCACAGCCATTTATTAAGCTGGTTCCAGCCATTTATTAAGCTGCCTCCTTTCACTTGCAACCTTCCCTTGAAAAATGGTCATAATACATTCTTAAGCCCACTAGACTGACCTGGCAGGAGTGCAGTGAGGATTAAGCAATTAATGGTTATGTGTTTCTTTGAGATCCTTCTAGGAAAGCTACTCCATTTATTACCAGTGGTAATCAGATTATTACTGGTGTGTTGCTTCTAAAACAGACTTGCACAAAAATTGTATAGATTTGAATAGAGTAACCAGAAGAGGTCCAGATCTTGTATAACTTCTGAGAAAGGATTTGCAAGCTCCTGGCAACTGATTTAGAAAACCTTTACCGTGTACTCTGTGTGCTCTGTTCTGCAAGATAAGCCACAAGAAAAGGATTTATTTTCACTTCCTTAAATGTCTTTGAAAAAAGCCTTGCACTGTAAAGGGAGTAATCTGTACCTGCATTTGTGCATTTCCAAGGCTTGTCAAAAAGTTACATTTGCTTACGCTGGAGTTTCCACATTGTTCTGCAAAACACAGCATCACTCTGGACATAACATTACAAGGGCAAACCAGATAAAACAGCAGCAGATGTGGTTTCTGTGCCCCTCTGCAAGAATTCCTGCCAGCTTGCTTTTCCTCCTGCAGAAGAAACTGGGGCTCTGATGACAACTTGCCTAGAGAGCTCTGGGCCTTTTATGCTGTCTAGCATTATTACCAGCAATACAATAAGCATAGCTACGTCTTCATCTAATGCTATTCACTGCATGTTCTTATTGTCTTTCTGTATTATGCCATTACAAGTGGTAGAAGAAAAGGGTAACCAAGAGGGATAACAAACAGGATTTTCTTGGAATAATGTTTCTCAACCTTGGACTGATAATGGGCTGCAGTCAAATAGATTCCTGTCATCACTGGCACACAAAGCTGTCTAACTTTGTAACATCTGTTTTACTAATTGAACAATCAATTATTAACATAGATTATTTTCACATTTGTAAACAGCACTACATACAGACACCTGCTTCATCTGAGAGAGCCTTTGTCCAATTTATACTCCATCAAGCAACTCAATAGCCCCTAGTTTCCATTAATGCTGTCCTCTCATACTGTTTCACCTCCTTGGACTTTGCCTCTGCACCTAAACACCACTTGGCATGGACCAAGTAACTGTGACACTTACATTCTTTCATTTCCCCATCAGCAAAGTCCTCCAAATCCTTCCCTCCTATCAGCACACTGACAGGGTAAGTTAAAATGCAAGTTCAACACTTTTTGCACTGCTTTTTGTCATTAGAGTACAGTTCACTTGGTCACAACAAAATGCTTTGAAACTCACCATTCAGCTCCAAAACCAATGTTTCCCAGTGGATCACACTGCAAACTGCAAGGAATCCACCTGACAGGGGAGAATTGTCCATCTTTGAGCTTCAGTGCTCCAAGACTACCATCAATTTGAATTTATGCAGGTTAATTACACTGCAGCCACCAGAAAAGCTTGCTGCTTTTCCATCCTGCAGAGGCAGCCCCTCTGCCTGCCCCAGGAGAGGACAAGCCCTTGCTCCATGGCAGCAGCCAGCCTGCAAGCCCTGAGCTTCAGCTGCTCAACCAGGACCAAAGACCAGCCTAGGGTCAGTGCTCATGCCAACCTGTAAAATCTCACATCAAAGCTGAACCCACAGGCTGTGTATTTGTAAGCAGACATCAGTCCAAACCATAAACCATGTTTGAGGATTCAAGCTGAAGAAACCTGAGAGAAAGTCTTCCACATGTAGCTGCAGTCCCCTGACTGTCAGTGGACTGGCAGACAGGGTTCCCCCTTGCAACGTGCCCCAGGCACTCTCACAGGTGCCCCCACAGAGGGAGTTTCACCTGATGGGAAAGGGGAAGGAGAGCTGGAATGGGAATAAACCAAATCCAGAGCCAAGTCTTCCTCCAGAACTGCTGAAGGCCATAAACATGAAGACAAACCCTAGGCTCAGTTTGATGTGTTTGAGGCAGTTTGGCTTGGCAGTCTACACTGACAACAGTGAATGCAGCTCTGCTATGTGATCCTTATTTCCAAACTTCAGAGAAACTCTCATTCAAAAATAATGCTCAGCCTGGAGGCAAGCATGAGAGAAAATGTAGGAAGACACTGAATATGCAGGTAAAACATTAGGAATCATGGTCCTACCCAACAGTTTAACCCATTAAAGTGCAGAACATCAGTCCAACTAAAGGGCATTTTGTCTCACAGTTAGGCTGGGCTTTAAGAGACTGAAAATAATTAATCACTAATAAATAGTCAATAACTAAACTCAGCATCCATACACACATGCCAAGTGAGTTCTTAAAATACCCAAACAGCTCCTCCCAAGTAGACTATTTCCTTACTTAGGTGAACAAGTCTTGACTTTTCACCAGGGTAAACCAAGTAAGTAACAGATGTTTATAAATGTAGGATTAGCAAAATCCCAAACAAGTCCCAAAATTATTTTGCCTCCCTCTTCTAGAAATTTAAGCAGGAATTTTTGCCTAAAAGCACCCCTCAATAATTATTTTTTCCCATAGCATAGGTTTTACTCCAGTAAAACTGAAAATCAGAAAAATAAAGGAAACCATTTTTGTCTACAACTTTATTGAAGTATTTATTGCCAAAACAGGCAAGGTGGAATACTGTAGAAAAGTACAGAGGCTGGGGGTTCTTTTGCAAGAGGTATCAGTAGTTGTCTAGAGTGTGGGGGAACTGAATTTTAACTGATTTTGTGACAAAAGCAGTAAAAGCCAATTGCTCATTTTCTGGTTCCCTTTCTCTAATGCTGATCCATACAGAGGAATTCAAGTATTCCCCATGCTTGAGCAGCCACTGGTAACATGATTAGCAATGTTCCTGTGTTTTTCTCCTGATATATACTTTGGGCATGATTGAGTGTTTCAGAGTCTTAAATGATTAAGGATACAAAAAGACAGACATGACAAGAAGGAAAAACAAAAGATAAAGAATGGATTATTGTCCAAGAAACTGAAAACTCCTCTAGAGACCCTAGCCCTTCAAGTTCATTTAAACATTAAGGAACTTTACATTTCAAATCATATCTAGGAGGACAAGGGATGGGATTACACAGCTAAATCTATAAGCATTGATTTTGTCTTAGTCACAGATGCACACTGTGCAGTATTGGAAAATCTGCTAAGAAGATAAGGTTATGATACATGGCAAATAGCAGGCAGCCATGGTTTAGATAAACCTTTCTGTGTCTTTAAAAAGAATCCCATCCCCTCCCAAAAAAACAAAACAAGCCACACAAATGTCACATTGCCTGAAAAATAGAAATGCTTCTAGAAACATGTGCAGACCCTTCCCAACGCTGGCATTTCATTTTGAATCACTGTTGCCAGAAAACATGTGTTGCAATTGATTGTTTTTTTAAAAACATCATGTAGCTGTACATTGTAAAATTACCATATTGGTTTGTACAAAACAAGATTTGTGCTCTATATCTCAGGACATTCTCACTATATTCCCAGCTCAAACAATCCTATGAGTCAACAGTGCACCATTAGTTTTAAAGCAGTAAGTTTATATTCCTTAGACTCTTGGCTTCTATGGAAACCAGTATCTAGTTTCTTAAATGATGGAGAAATGAACTCACAAAGCATCTCAAGAGATATGTAACTTCTTTTCTTCCTCCATAGTTACCCCCAAAGAAGAAGTCTTCAAGACCCCTTAAGGGAGAATGCCAAAGACGGGGGAAAAAAGACAATGTTGCACCATTCCTTTTTAACTTTCTTCCTTTTGTTCTTTATCATATGTTTCTTCAGCAAAACCAAGATTTGCCATAGGCTATGCAATTAAGGGAGTAAAGCAGGGAAGACACTTTCCTAAAGGTTTAAGGCTGCAAATTTGGATCTCAACCTGAAAACCTCCAAAAGTGGCTGATAGCTGACTAATTTAATCAAGTCTGAGCTACAAAGTTGAAGGCAGCAAGATGTAACTCCCACCACATCCATTTGGAACTGCAGCTCCATAAACTGCTGCCCTTTAGCTGTATTAGAAAAGTGTATTTAGGTATTAGGTGTATTAGGCATTTTGGTACAGCTAACCTACTCCTTTTTTAGGCTTTTTCAACACAGAGAAGTGTGTTATTAGGAGAGAATTCTCTTCTTATTTGGCTCTGGTAGGTACATGTCATCAACACAAGCAGAACCTCAGAGGCCCATACAGTGCAAAACCTAATAGGAGCCTCTGTTATATCACACAACTATGGCTTACCCAGCCCTCTTGAGAAAAGGGTGATGCTATTTCATCACTGAACTTAATTGTCTATCTTCTGGTATAAAGGAAATATAAGAAAATTAACATCCTACAGTAAGAAAAGACTGGGTTGTATTAGGAAGAGCTTGGGACCAAATGTCCTGGTTGTGAGTCTCCAATGGTAAGCACTTTGTATCATCTGTGCAGAGGATTACTAAGTGAGGGGACACTTTGACAGCAGGCTGGATGTGGTTTGGTCTTTTTCTGGCAAACCTGCTGCTAAAATCACAACCAGTTAGCATAAAGCTATTGTGTTGTTTCCCCTGATCCTGTCTCCCTCTTCTCTTCCACCCACACAGGTTTGGATCTGGCAGTCTGTCTCTCTCAGCTCCCTATTCCCATACTACCTGAGTGTTTCTTGGCTCCTGACCTTGAACAAAGTGAACCCAAACACAATCTTAAGCTCTTGCTTATAGGAAAGACAGAACTAAACAGTAAAATATACATTTACATATAACTTCAAAAATGGGTCATCTCTGCAAAGGAAGCAGGTGCATGTATCACCATGTAGGCATATTTTAGGAAGTGTGTGGGAAGACAGAAGTAGGACAGGTTTTAGAGTTTGTATTTTTCAACTTAAGTTTAGAAAGAAGGATTATTTTCAGTGTCTTTACATACTTTGAACTGAAATTTTAAGCATCAAAATCAAGGATCTTAGAGAGCCTTATGGGGTCTGATGGACATACACTTCACATGAGGTGATCACATGAACTTTGGTAATCTATAGGTATTATAGTAAAACCTGAGCTCTGTTGGACCAAGCATCATTATGCCAAAGTGCTGAATCTCTGACATGCACAATTTGATTTAAGAAATAACTCAGTGAAAATGAACAGATTTCAGCCTCATAATTTTTATTGAATTTCTGATATACTGATATATCCAACTGGAAACTAGCAGAAATTAAGACAGAATTTTAAGACATCCACTGATTCTGCACATTGGCAGTGGCCCACATTTGGGTTAAGAACTGAAGTAACATCACTTTGCATATTTGAACCTGGACACCTTCCTAAAGATTAGGGATCTGGATGCAGTGAGTGATCCAAGAGAGACACAACTAAACAAGAACTGTATTAAAGCATAAGCAGACAACACCCAGGAGAAAAGCTAGATGACCAAAGAAGGTAGAGTATTCCCAAGAGTTACTGGATCATCAAGTTTGAGTAGTCAGGACATCTGAGCTCACAGGTTCAGAAATGTTAACAATATCCAACTTTATAATGGAAGATTTTAAAAGTAAGTGTGTGCATATATACAGGTGTAATGAGCCAAATTCTGCTATCAGTTTGCCCAGGTATAAATCTAAAACAGAACTATTAATTACAGCAGAAATATACTGAATTTACAACCCTGCAAATTAAAGATTGTCTTAACACAAGTAATGCAACAGATCTGTGCTTGGTGAAAAAATTACAGGAAAGTAAGTAGCTGTCTGCACAACTTTAGGACTTAAAAATTGCAAATGTCTGCAAAAAGCTGCCTATGTACACTGAGGGAAGATGAATTGATCTCTGACCACTGTAAGCTCCTAAACTACCATTTTTCAAACTATGTATTGCCTTTGTTTTTGAAGAAATACTTAAAAAAAAAAGCTAAAAAACCCCCAGTATTGCAGTGGTAAGAGTAATGAATTTAACGTATAGGGAAAGGTTGTGTAATCCATGCAAAGACATGTAAAATAATTCAGATAATTTATTGTATGAAAACTGCATTTCCTCCCTCCATTTTCAGATAACACTATTTGAGTTTGTCTTTGTCGTAGGATTTTCCCAGGAGTTTTAATAGATAAGTGTTTCATGGGAGATCATGTGCTTTATGAAAAAGAAATAGCTAAATTAAGACCTGGATAATCCCAATCCCCATCACTAGTAAAATCATACTTCTACTTTGGATTTTAAATCCCTCAGGAAGTTCAGATTAATGCCTCAACAGCACATACATAATGCTGTTTACTCTGCTCACAGGTCACTCTTTAAGCCAACATCTGGACAAGCCAAGCACTGATTAACCAGGTCAGCCCATGTACACAATTCTTTGTCTCAACACAAATCATATTTTATTAAATACTGGCAAGATCCCCTCTGCATGGCTGCACAAACCTGCATAGTTTTCCCAGTATCTGTCATCCTGCCACCTTACATTAATGCATGTGATGAGACCATACATCAGCAAAGACTTTTACCATTTTCCCTATCTCACAGAAGTCACAGAATGGCCCAGGTTGGCAGGGACCTTAAAGACCTTCCAGCTCCCACCCCACTGCCACAGGCAGCATGCCACCCACTAGACCAGGTTGTCCAGCACCATATCCAGCCTGGCCTTGAACACTGCATCCACAACCTCTCTGGGCAACCTGTCCCAGTGCCTCACAACCCTCTGAGTAAAGAATTTTTTCCTAAGATCCACTCTAAATCTTCCCTCCTTCATTTTGAAGTCCTTCCCCCTTGTCCTATTGTTTTCTACCCAGTTAAAGAGCCTCCCCTTTTTTATAGGCCCCCTTTAGGTACTGGAAGGCCACTATAAGGTCTCCCCAAAGCCTTCTCTTCTCCAGGCTGAACAATCCCAACTCTCTCAGCCTGTCCTTACAGGGGAGGTGCTCCAGTTGTCTGATCATCTTCGTGGTCCTCCTCTGGACCTGCTCTAAAAGGTCCATATCTTTCTTATGCTGAGGACCTCAGAACTGGATGCAGTACTCAATGGGATAAACAGCCACGTTGCTGTTTGACTGCAAAACCATTCTCCTACTTAGCCTCTGCTTCATCAGTGCCTGCCTGTATACAAAACTGAGGGCAAGCAGCCCCCATGGTGTGTGCACATGTGGTAGGTTAGCTGTCAAACACTCCAGCATTCAAATCAGCAGCTGCTGTTCACTGCCTACAAAGGAGAAACAATTCACTGTGGCATCGTGCAATCAGCCTTCCAGTCCAGTTTGCAGGCATCAAAAGCTGATTCACTTACAAGGGGCATACAAACACTTCCTTGAGTCACCTTTCATATATTTGCCACAATTTCTATTCACTGACTTGTCAGCAGGCTATGATAATGGGTGATAAACACTGAGCATAGCATGCACCAAAGGACTGCTCTAAAACATAGTGTTGCATCAAAGCTGGTCTGCAGGTAGTTTGACATAGAATCATAGAATATCCTGAGTTGGAAGGGTTCCACAAGGGTCATCGAGTCCAACTCCTGTCTATGTACAGGACAATCCTAAAAATCACACCATGTGTCTAAGAGCATTGTGTGGATGCTTCTTGAATTCTGGCAGACTTGGTGCCGTGGTTACTTCTCTGGGGAGCCTGTTGCAGTGCTCACAGGCTCACAGAATGTTAGGAGTTGGAAGGGACCTCCAAAGATCATCTAGTCCACCCCCCCTGCCACAACAGGATTTCCTAGACCAGGCCACACAGAAGCACTTCCAGACAGGTTTTGAATACCTCTATAGAGGAAGACCCCACAACCTCTCTGGGCAGTCTGTGCCAGGGCTCTGGCATCTCAACTGGGAAAACATTTCTACATGTGTTCACATGGAATCTCCTATGCTCCAGCTTACAGCCATTGCCTCTTGTCCTGTCACTGGGCTTCACTGAGAAGAGCCTGACCCCATCCTCCCAACACACACCCTTCACATACTTAAAAGCATAGATGAGGTCACCCCTTAGCCTCCTCTTCTCCAAGCTAAAGACACCCAGCTCCCTCAGCCTTTCCTCATAAGGAAGATGTTCCAGCCCCTTCATCATCTTTGTGCCTCTGCACTGGACTCTTTGAAGTAGTTCCCTGTCCTTTTTAAACAGAGAGGCCCAGAACTGGACACAATATTCCAAATGCAGCCTCATCAATCATGTATATATTATGCTAATGAAAAGAGTTACATTTTCTTACATATAAAAAGTCTGAAAATATGTTATCTATGCAGTTATGTTTATCAATCCATTTAAAATTATTCCATTAACTTCCATTAACTGTTCTGTTCATTTATTAGCTTCATACATTTACATAAAATGCTGCTACAAGCTCTTTGTTACAAACCTGAATTTTGATGACATTTAACCAAAACAAATATTAAATTAAAACAGAAAAAACCCCAACCCTCTCCAATTGCATACATTTGTTCTGCCTCTTTTTGCACTGCTACCTTTGCACAGCTTGGTGAGAAAGCTAAACAAGCTCTCCCTGTGTCATGTAGGTGTAAAAAGCTCCATCAAAGAAGATTTAAAAATAATAATCTGGCATGTGCCACTGACATAACTGCTTCTTCCAGAGCTGACCTAGCTCCAAACCTCACCCTGTACATGAAGCACATATGCTTCCAGTCACAGTTTCTGGCTGGCAGTGCTCTGCAACTCAGAATGAGCTCCAGGGACACCGATATGATTTTTAGCTATTGTATTTTGTTCATTTGTATTTTCATTATTTTAACAGCTGGACTAGCTAAATCTGTTGTAAAACTTCAGGCTTTCTAAGATCAGTAGTTGACTTCTATCAAAACCACATGAAATCTGACAACTATTATGAGGCAGTTCAACAGCTCAACAAAACTCTCTAGCATCCTGCTTCACTTCACTGTGGGTACAAAACCAGTGCCAATACTCAGTATTCAGTAAGCAAAGGCAGTTACTTTTCACTCAAGACTGCAGACTGTTGCTGACCTCTTTTTAAGTAAACATGGGAAGCCTTACCTGTGCTGTTACCTAAAATCCTGCTCTGAGAAACACACGGGCTGGTGAAGAGCAGATTTAGGAGGAAAATAATAAGATAGTAAAAATCATCAGTGTGGAAACATCATGGGGAGTTAGTTTGTGATTTTTTGGTTTGGTCTGGTTGTTTGGTTTTTTGTTTCTTTTGTGTTTTGTGGTTTTTTGTTTTTAAATGTGCAAATGTATTTCATAATACTATTGTGCAGTGATTTTGTAGCTGTAAAGACCACTACTTGATTAAAAGCTCAATGCACTATTCATTATAGTATTTTAGTGGATTAGTTATATAAATCCAGGTTTCAAACAGACTTCTGTTGTATAATACTCCAGGAATCTCAGCAAAGCACAGACTATATCAGTGCAGACTAGACATGCTTGAAGTGCTAGTTCTGTTTATCTGCAGCTGCCTTTGTATCCTTGAGAAAAGCATTAGCCACCCAAGAAGGGTTTTGATGATTTCTGGCTTTTGCCTTTGTGCTTTCCAGCAAGTCCACAAACCACTCCTCAGCCCAAGAGTACCACATACTTCACTGTCCTGCCCAAATGCACTGCATTCCTCCCTTCCAGTGTTATGCTGATCCCACTGCTTGGGGCTCAGTTGTGGATAGATAAAGATTCAAGGAGCCAAAATATTCAGTCTAGCCTGGGTCTGGAGCAAATCCCAAGGAAAATCTCAGAGATTGGTTAAAAAAGGGAGATTAAGGCACAATGACCAACAACACAAGGAGCTTTGTGCTGCTGCAACTCCTGTTATAGGGCTTTGGGTGACAAAGGAAAGTCTTCCCTCTCCACCGCTTGTCCATGTGGTACCCTCTGCAAGCACTAAAAATTCATGCCCAATTTTTTAAATATATTAATTCCCTTTAGTTATTAAATGACATCTTAAAAAGTAACATATGGGGAGCAATCTGCAGATGTGAGGGTGAGGAGAGCTCAGTATTTTACTCTGTGCATGCGCTTACCTAAGTTCAAAGAGCAGTATGTTGCGTCTGGGGAAGAGAGGACATGAGAACAATGTTGCATTTTAAACCTGTCACTTTAGGATGCATCACAGCAGGAGCTGATAAATTTCAAAGCAATACCAACAAGGAAACCTAACGCTTCTCAAGCTGCTGAGTTGGAGGACTTTAGCACATTGAAATATATACAAACAGAAATACAAGACAGATACAAAGCAGAATTTTTTGCCAGAGCTGATGGTTCCAGCTCACTCCCTGGGCAGCACAGTGGCATGGCTTCTTTTTAGTGGTCCATCACCAATCCCAGTTAAGAGGCACTAAAATTCATCCCAAGAAAGTGGTTCCCCTGCAGCAAGCGGATCAGCTACTAGAACAACCCTATTAGCAAGTATTTGCCTTGCTGGCTTTGGAAGAACAGGTTATGAAGATGAAGAAAACCACAGTTTGTGGCTGAGTTGGTGGCAGAAGCCAGCAAAAGAAGGAAAATAAAACTTTTCCAGGCCTATAATGGGAAAACTGGAGTCTGGATATGAAATAATTGTGAATGACATTTTTGACATGAGACCTGCTCCTGTTCCACACCTTCTGCACACTCTCCACACCACAGAGGTTTAATTAAGAAGCTGAGCAAGTCTTGCACAAAGACATGAGATGCTCCACAAAAGCACATTCCACTGGCAGCTATTGATAGTAGAAACTTCATTTTCAGCAGAGTAAAGCCTTCCAATTCTGTAGGAAATTAGCTAATAAACTGAAACAGATGTTGCATGGCCTGATAAGGAAGGAAGGCTGCTGTCTTTCCACTGAGCAATGACAAACTGACGGTTGACACCACAGAGTTTTAGAGTGCATAGGAGCAATAAACATGTAGGACCTTGGTACTGGCCTGTCCTCACTGGGCAAGGGGAGTGTAGATCACACCCCAGGACACTGGGCTATCTCCTGCATTGCACAATGTTGCAGCAGGGGGACACAGGGGAGAGCTATCACTCCCACCACTCATCTCCTTCACTTTGACCATCTCTAGACATCTGTGGGTGTTTATGGACAAGCCTTTTGAGGCCATCTCAGGTTTCCAGCTTGTGTTGCTCCAGCATGCCACCCACTCAGCAGGCCCTAGACAACTTTAAGCTGTGCAGACACTGCTAAGGTATCCAGCATAAAAGAGAGATTACATACCTTAATCTACATTGTCCTTCCCTCTTGAAGACACCCTGCTTTGAGGGCCTCTGCATCAAAGCTTTCCCTAACTTTTGCCATCGTTGTTATTTAATAAGTAAAGATTTCAGCAAATTCAGCTTAACTGCTAGAGCTGCTAAGAGGACAAAAAAGGAGCTACACATCTGAAATACCTAATCTGAAAGTCAGAAAAATATCAGATGGATATACTGATTGCCTGAACTTAGCAAAATAAAACCAAGTGAACATGACTAATCTAGAAAAAGTAATTGCTTAGCACTACCTCTTGTACACCACAGGGAGAACTGCAAACATGAGCACAGCACTCAGGTCACTGTCAGGGTAAAGCTGGACAACAGGCACAAGGGCAGCATTCACTGAAATCTGCCCACTTTAGAAGAGAAAAAATTCAGCACCCACAATGCTTTATAGAGAATGGCAATGAAACCTTTAAAATCCCAAACTGACAGTCCTGGATCCCTTTATCAGTACAGAGGACTAATTGCAACTGGAAGCTATATGCTTTTCAACCTTCTCCTTTCTGCCTGGTTATCAAGACTAGATAGCTACAACATCCTGAAAGCCAAAGACAGTTGCTGCACTTATTCAATAGCCAAAGCCATCGCTGAGCTCCTCTTCCCAAGCACGACTTAATCTTTCCTGGCAGAACTATCTTTAGGGATATCTTTTCACACATCAGGACACAGAATGTCTGACTCTGGCCAGACTCTAAACATCCTTTCCCAACCTCTTCTTTTTTATCACTAACACCCATTATTTTTTCTTGTTGTTTTCTTCCCTCTATCCAACATAGTTTATAACTCTTTTAAGAAAGTAACAGCTCAAGTTGTGATTACTGTAAAGGTGAAGATTTGAGATCAGATGGTACTGAGAAAAGGATCATGAGAAACACTAACAGAAGGGGAAAGCAATTGGAAGAATTACTTATTGAAGTTATTTAGTTGGTTAAGCAATAGCATGTGGGGTGTTTGTTGCACAGGCTATCTTTTGGGCACAATCCTGCTTACTTTATCTTATCTCCTGTGGCTTGTGACATTTCTCCTTACTCCCACTCCCAGTCTGCTCACTGGTATGGGACATATACCAGAGGCTTGGATTATGGAAGTGGTCTAAGGAGTTGGTGTATATAGTGTTCCAAGCTTTTTTTTTGTACTTAGAATGCAAATCTTTCAACTCTACAGTTCATTTTCTGAATTCCTCTGGTCAGACCACAACTGCATTCTCAGTGCCATCGTTCTGATAACGGCACTACTGGGTCTTGAACAGAATACATGTGAAAGGTTGGTTTGAAACCTGTCCTCAATAGTTGTCCTTGTTGCTTTTCCATCCTACATCTCTGTTAATATATACCATGAAATTCTTCTACAAGGACATAGCAACCATTTTCTATCCTCATTCTCAGATGGAAGAAAATATAGTTCAAGCAACCCAGTGCTCTACATAAAGGCCATCACGTGTTGCAAATTATGCCTGTTGTATCATCAGGTGTCCAAACCTATTACAATCCAACCACTATGAAGTCACCATGACAGAAAAGAAGTACAAGACTTCAGATAGCATAAAAATGAAGGAAGAGCTAGAACCGTTTTGCCACTAAAACCTAGTTGCCTGATTTTTCCTTCCCAAGTACACAATATGGGATTTCTTCTGAGCCCACATTACCTTGCTTGAATGCTAACTGCCTGGGTGCTTTTCAAGAAGGGATTTTTTCCACAGTGGCCAGGCTTACCACCACTGTCATTCCAGTTGCGGTTCTATTTAAAAAAAAAACAAAACCAAAACCAAACAATCAAAACCCCCTAACAACAACAAAAACATAAAAACCCCAAACTAAACTAACACAAAAACATGGGGTTTCCATTATAAATTTGAGCTGGTTTCCTTAGTTTCTTGACAGGACTTAGGAAAATTATTCAAAACAGAAGTCCACTCTGGAGACTCCCAGAAGGAATATCAGTAAGAGCAACTTTGTTCCCAAAGGAGGTAAGAGCTCTTCTCTAAAAAAAAAACAATCTACCTTCAAGTTTGCTATTTGACTTCCTACCTTACCATGTCCTAGATTCTGTCAGTAATGGATGGGTCTGTGAAACCACAGTAAGTTTAAGGTCTTCAAGGAACAAAGGTGGTAGAGAAATAGGCATCAATATTGTTTTAACTGACACCTGACTTTATGGGAAATTTCATTTCAGAAAAGCACATCTGTAAGTTATGAAGACATTTACCTGAGATCAGTATTTTTCTAAACAGCCATGGGACGACAAGGCTCCATTTGTCCTCTTCATGGCCAACATATGCTAAGTGAGCAACTATTCCACTGAAATGTTGCAGCAACTCCTCTCTTAACCTTGAAACAATCCTGGAACTTGTTTATAAGAACAGCAAGAAGAAAAATAACTTTAAAATCTGAAGGACAATGATTTAACAAAACTTGCACTTAGAAACATTTTCTCCCTCTCAAATTCATTAGGAGGTTATATTTTTTTCCTAGCAGCCCTTATCATGGATGACCTTTGAGCATTTTGATGGTCCTCCATGGGTTTTTTTATTGGCTATTATTTAATCTGGCATGCTTTTCTAACCTGTTACCTTAAGACTTTTTAGCAGTAAAGAGGTGAAAAGCTTACAGCTGGCACCTGTACCTTTCTACATGTGTTCCACATAATTGTATTTTTCTACATCATGTTTATTTCAGTTTGAGTCAGACTAGATCTTTTCTGATGTTTTATTATGGACAGCTGTTCTGTAAATTACAAAGAATTTTATAGACTATAAGAAGTGATTCACAGGCAATCTGCTCCCTTAACTTACTAAAGGTCTTTTCTCTAGGCCTTGAGGCTTGCAGGAAGAATTCTGAATTTAAACAAGATGAAAGTTATGATAATAGTGTCCCATTATAAAACCTGTTCCAAGTAAATTATATTGAGGAGGAGGAATAAAGCTGTATGTCTTATATTTGAGATAAAGGTACATAGATTTTTTTTTCCAAAAAAAAGTTATTAATGACATACTACAGTCCCTTAATTCCTGTAGCTGGTCACAGTGATATACAACAAATAACAATATTATTTTATTCCTCTCTAGAAGCACTATTTATTTCTTTGTTACTGGCATTTGTTTGGTTTTTTAAAAGCCAATTATTGATATTTGAAAACTGTGATCAAAGCTAGCTGTCTAAGGTGCATTCACTTAACAAACAGAGGGTCTTTTTATTTAACTTTCAGTTGTTTAGAATTAACATTTTTACATTTCTTTCATAGCCTGAAACCTGAAAACTACTTTAAGACAGAAAAAAAATTCAAAACACTCAAAAAAACCTCAACAACCTAAGATAGTTTTTTCTATCCTCCATGGTTGCTGCTGCTTACCCCTGCCCCACAAAATGAAAGCTGAGAGTGTCAGCAAGCAGCCAGGGACTGGCATATCACATGGAGCATCTTAAAAGACTGCCCGAAGGAAATCTTCTTTGTGTTGCTTAACAAAACCAAACCTGTTGTCTTTTAAGGCAATAAAAATGCGACAGCTGTCAATTGCTAACAGAAACCATAAGTTGCTGTTTACCATACCTGCTACTTCAGAGCCAAAGCAATACCTTCCAAAGGCAATCGGCTCTGGATCTGCTCAGTCACTAAGCCATTAGTCATCCCTGGAGCTTTCATTGTACAACAAAAGCTTCAGAGTGGTGGAGAGCAAGTGTAATTCTTGGGAAGTTAAGGTCCCAAATAGGCAGAGATCTCAGGATCTCCCCATCCGGTACTGCTTTTGCAAGGAAACAGCCTTGGTGGGAAAATGTGCGTGGATGTGCTATGATGGGAGAGGAGAGATGCTGTGCTTTCCTCAGGCCAGAAGACAAGATGGAACAGTGATCTCATACAGTATGGCAGGTCCTTTGTGTCTGACCTAAGTGCAGAGTGTAAATTAATAGCTATTTTTTCACAGTTACTTCACTGCATCCCATCCTACATCTATTGTGTCTAAAGTCTCAAACACCAACGCTCCAGAGAAGTATAAAGCCAGAGCAAGACACTCCTTGAGTCTACTTGCACATGACTCACATGGGAAGACAAAAATAGTTGGTTATGACTCCTGTGAAGAGAGATCTTTTTAAATCATCGATTATATCTTTACACTGTTTTTATCTGCTACAAAAACAACCCTGCTGAGCCGAGAGTGAGGAACGGGGAGTGCACTGTGTGCACGCTGTTAAAAGCAACCACATGGCACTAGGAACCCTGAAGAAACAAAAAATAGAACACAAACTAAGAAAATAACCTGACTCTCCTCCATTCGCAGCACCTAAAACAACAGCCTGTGAAAATGGTTTCATTAAAAAATAACAAGCGCATGCTCACCAGGGGATAGATCAGGGCAAACTCAATAAAAAATTCTTCAATCATTGCTGAAGTAGGTCAACCAGAATTAATTCAAAGGGCAAACATTCAAACTGAGCCTGCCACCTCCCCACCTCCCTGCTGTATGTCTCTCTGCCTGCCCTTTGACAAGGCCAAGTGGAGACCCAAACTGACATTACTTAACTCTGTACAATGCACTCGCCACAGTGGGTCTCTTTCTCTCCTCAGTGTAAACTGATAGGCCATGTATTTCCTCCAGGTTTCCGCTGGTGTGAAACACGGCAGAGCCTGGTGGTATCTGGGAACTTAAACCACAGAGCAGCATGGCTCTCCAGCTTAGAAAACAAACTCTAAGGACAACTTCTACCAGGGCACCAATCATGCAAATTTCTACCAAAGAGACGTGACCTAGAAGCCAGAGAATGCACAGAAAATAAACACCAAGAGACAGCAGTTGGATGAAAAAGCCTATGCAGTAGCTAGCTGCCAACCACTAAACCCTGGACTGCTCAGCCACGTCCTGCCCTGTGCTGCTGGGACAGTGCCCTGGGATGTGATGTCTTAGCTAAGTACATCAGCTGGACTAGGGCATCATTCCCTTGAGCTGACCTTCTGCAGGCATGAAGTAGCTCTGATGTATTGTACAATATTAATTGACTTAATGGCTTTCAGCTATAGAGCTTTTGCATGCAGTGAAGCTGGCCTAGCACTAGATGTTCTTCAAAACTTATTTATCTTGCGGCAATGGATTTTATGAATCGTTATTTGGTTTTCATTTCCCTCTCTCTTCTCCCAGGTGAGCTGTCATTTCATTTATAGTAGGAGAGAATAATTCAGGTCATCATGAAGGAAAAGCTTATTTTTTTTTCCCCTTAGTTGACTTTAATAAAATACATTAACCTCCCCTTCCCCACCTCATCAGCCTTTGCAAACCTAACCTCACGACTGAGCTTTGAAACGCAGGCAGGAAAGGTTAACGCTGGGGGGTGCAGTCTCTTAACTGTTTTATTCAACATCCCTGTCTAATGAAGCAGCTGTCACACTTTCCCCCGTTTCTCTCCCACCGCCCTAAAAAGCCAATTAACCCTATCTCTAGAAGAGTGCATCTTCATTGTATAACGAAGATGCATCACTTTCTCTTCACCCCCAGCGATGACACAGACACATCAGGGGTGAGTTGTGCCTGGATTTTCAGCCTGTGGAGGGCACTGCTCCAGCTGCAAGGAAACTGTAGCACTTGGGGCAACAACGAGGCTTCCCCCATACATGAAAGGGGGCTGCTGCTTCGCTGCATTCGCAAATATCATAGTCAGCCTTTTTAGCCAAGAGGCAAGAGAAATAACAAGAAGCTTTGGCACATTTGGCGCTTCCCCCAGAAAGCACTTAAGGGAACTGGGATGCTTATAATACCTGTTTCAGATTGCCTGTATGATGGATGCAACCATGCTTAAAAAAGTTAGAAGCTTTCTTCTTTGGGAAAGAGACCCCTCCTTATACATGCCACTTAAATCACAAAAGCTGGATTCTACTTTCACTGGTATCAATAGGGATTTTGTCCTTGATTTTAGTCAGAGCTTTATCCCCTCCTAAGAGAGAAAATCAATGTCCTATAAAGCAGCACAGACAGGAGATTGGGTTGCTCGTGGCCTTCCACCGGGAGACAGATTGGGGCCATAGTTTCTGCCGTGCTCTTTTGTGCAGCCAACATCAACAGATAAGGGAGCAGTTCTGCGCCGTCTCCTGCACTGCAGCTACGTGCACTCTTCCAGTCTTTCACTTCCAAGAGACGCATTTAAAAATTGTACTGGATTACTCAAAACAGGAGACTTCAAAAAGTCTGCCAGTGTTTGCCTTATAAACAGACCCCTCATAACAAGCTTTTTCCTCCTGCTCCTGCCAAGAACATCACCTGCCCCACAGCGGGTGCTCTGAGCCGCGATGTGAGTCCCACCAGCCCGTGCGCAGTGCAGAGCTCCTCTGCCGTGTGCTGCCAAGGGAGGCAGCGACTTCACTGGCAACACTACTTCCGTCTCATGTATCGCTTTGCTTTACAGCCGCAGTCACGTCGGTGCACTAGCGAGCCTGCAGAGCCTCCAGGTACATTCAGCACTTAGGGTAAATGGAGTCAAACTTTGCCAGTGTGCTCAGGAAATAATGACCAACATTACGGTGTACATCAAATACCTAAGCCTGGTCTTGAGGGAATAGAAGACATTTAAATATGCTCTTCTGTGCACAGTGAGGAGTGCAGATCACTTTATTGTGCTATTACAAAAAGGTTATTATCAAAAACATTATCCTAAACTCTCATTTATATTTAAAAGCAATTTTACTATTAATTATCTGGGCTCCCCTTACTCTGCAATTCAGCATGTCCAAGCCTGTTTCAGTTTCATGAAATGGGCATCTTTATTACAGCCTTGGGCTACAATTTTCCAATGAGAATTGCCTAAATGCAGGGTTTTTTCCTCTTCCTGCGTAAAATACTACTCTCTGTTACCTGTGAGCTTGCTCCCAGGGGCCAGAAGAGGAATTTGTACTACTGAGTGTCTGTAAATTGAAACAGAGGTGTCCCAGCCCATCATCAACCTCTCCCACCCAGGCTTTCAGATAGCCTGGCTAAATGGGAGAGGGTCTTTCCCACTCCTGTTCATGGACAGGAATGCTCCCCTGCCAAAGACCCCACAGAACATTTATCTCCCCTCCAACTCCAAAAACACTGAAGCTGACAATTTGTCATTATTTCTTACATTTCTGACATCTTGATTTCTTTCCAACATTACTCTCTCTTAAAGAGTCTTCATAGCAACTCCTATCCATCAGAGAGTCCTTTCCTTTCGTTCCTGCAACTTAAGATAGCAAAGTCTTTTTGGCACGCTGTACAACCCATGTCCTTGTTCAGATCTCTATGTGGAGATGAGACAATGCATTACAGTTGCTAATTTAAAACAAAAGAACATAACTATTACCCTTTTGTACTCTGCTTTCTCTTGCCAATACATGTATCTGGAAGACTCTGCTGTGCTGATTTTAAAACACCATGAACAGAGCATCTGGACTTTGTCTTAATGAGATAAAGTTTGGTCTATGCTTTCTCTGTGGAATTATCTTTACTGTGTAATTGGTAGCAATGATTTCAGAAATGAGTCCCTGTTCTGCCAACAGCATGCTCTGTGAGGAAATGAGTGAGCAGGGGAAGGCAGGTCTTCCTTCTGAGAAGTTGGCTTTTGTCTAATTAGAAAAAAAAATCACAGTGAAAGTCCCATTCTGCTGACCTCTCAAATTCCCTGTATGCTGTGGAATGAAGCATGTCCTCTGTTGCAACTCCAAACTATGAGATGTTTGTTTCTGAAGCTGGGTTTTGAAATGCAAGGCATGGAAGCTCTCTTTCCCGCTCCTTTAGGATGCTCTGATACAAAACATCAGAAGCTAACACTTTATCCCCAATGCACTGAATTATCAATCCAACTCCTAAACAGGCAGACTTCCTATTCAGCTGAATGCTGAGAATTTGGAAGAGATGCCCATAAATCTTCTGTGAAAAGTCCAGCCTTTTGATCCCATGGAGGAAACCAAATCTTAGCCTGCTTTTAAAAAAACAGTCTCTAGATGTTTTCTTTGCAAAGTTAGGTTTGAGAATATCAGTGATGCAGACTTTCTGTTGGAAGTGAAAGGAGTGTGAGTTGGACTTTGTTGCTACTCTGAGCAGGGAAGATAAAGCAGACTTTTCCCCTTTCACATACTTTGAAGTGGAATAGATCAATTAGTTTGGGGTTTATAGCAAGTGCCTCCTTCAGAAACGTTCTCCAAATCATTAGTTACAGCCGGTGCATAGGAAGGGAGACAAATTGATTTCCCAGCACTGCTTCGAGTCTTTATTGCGGAATCTCTTTTCTCACTTCCATCTACCATTCTTCTCATCTTTGGTGAGCCTTCCTTCACTCTTTTCTTTGCTGTCTTTTACTATTTTTGTCAGAGTAAAATGAGTGAAAGCGAATCCCTTAGCAAAGGTGAAAAGACATAACAGGCTACATTATCTCCTCCCTAACAAAGCATTTCACTCATCGTCTTTCCATGCCACACAGGTATCTTCAGCCACCTACCTCCAGAGCCCTTTGTCTCTAAAAGATTAATCACACTAGCTACAGGTTTGAGCTGGGATGGGTGAGGGAAGCCTCCCAGATGCCTGCACGAAGCTAAGTGACCACTCCAGGAGACACAATCATGGGGACAAGCACTACAGGGGCAAAGAAAAGGCAGGCAGTGCTTGTCTGGTGCTGCTGTGAGTAGTACCCACCTCTAACACCCCCATGGCATGAGATGCTTGTATCCCTTCCCTCCAGCCACTAGGCTGAATTTATTCTAGGAGGATTTGGGTGTGTTCTGATGCAGGACAGATTTTTACCTCCCATCCTTTTATCTCCCCTAGGGGTGACTTGGGTTAATCCAAAACTTGTCTGAGTGATTGCCAAGTTGTTCTTTCCACTATGCATTTCATTGCAACTGCCCATCTTGAATTACATTGCCCAAGCTTCTAGCTTTCTTAGGAATTTTCAGTGCACTATGTAGCTGCATAAATGAGTTCCTGTTGTGCCAGCAGTCACCTCTTTTCTCCCCATCCTACTCTAAATGTGGTTAACAACACCTACTCTAGGTTTGAACCCTGTGGCTATGTATTAATAACCTCCTTCTGTGCTGAGGTATAGGTACCAGTCCTTGTATTCTTTTTCCTGTCTGTAATCTAGGTAATCTAATTCCCCCTCTTAATCTCTGAACAGATCTAACTTTACCCTTTCCCTCTAGTTAACAAATGTCATTAAAAGACTTCATAAATGCAACTTTATAACAAGACATCTGGAAAAAAAAATAGTTGTATCTATGTTCTAATAACCCAGAAGCTTTTTTTCTGCATTTAAAAAATATTTTTAAGACAATCAAAGACTGTAGGACATCAAAAGTAATAGTATGTTAATTTATTAAAGCATCACACATCTATTTTCCTACTATGGAGATTAAATTTGCTGGCCAAAAAAGAATTCCTGCCACTATTTTTGTCTTGTAAAAAGTCTTTTCAGTTGACAACTGTTCTCATTTAACAGCTGAGGCTGTTTTCAGTGATAACTTATACATATTTTTATAGTAACTCTGCTACTGCATTTTTTTTTTTTGAAATCTCAGATGAATGCCATCTGGTCCCAGTGATTTATTGACATTTAATTTCCTGAGTTCTTCCATTTCACACACACACACACAAATACCTATATAGAGATATATATAGAGAAATATAGAGGATAGGCTGAGAGAGTTGATGTTGTTTAGCCTGGAGAAGAGATGGCTCCAGGGCGACCTTAGAGAAGCCTTCCAGTATTTAAAGGGAGCCTACAGGAAAGATGAGGAGGGACTCAGGGAGTGTAGTGACAGGGTGAGGGGTAATGGTTTTAAACTGAAAGAGGGTAGATTTAGATTAGCTATTAGGAAGAAAATCTTACAGTGAGAGTGGTGAGGCACTGGAATATGTTGCCTAGAGAAGCTATGAATGCCCCACCCCTGGAAGTTTTCAAGGCCAGGTTGGATGGGGCTATGAGCAACCTGGTCTGGCAGGTGTTCCTGCTTATGGCAGCGGGGCTGGAACTAGATGATCTTTGAGGTCCCTTCCAACCCACACCATTCTGTGGTTCTTTCATCTGTCTGTCAAAGGGAACACTGCATCTTTAGCCTCTGGAACTCCCCCACTCCATATTTATTCATCATTCTCAGTAGCAAAGACCAAGGAAAAGAAAATCTTGAAAAGTGGTTACAACATTCTTATCTTCTCTGATTACTGACTAATATCTTAAGGCACCTGCTGATTTCTGTGGCTTCTTGGTCCTGATACAATTCATTATTAGGCTCTCAGTTCCCTTTGGCTACACAGATCTTCCCAATTCTCAAAGCCTCTGATGAGTGCCCATTTAAAGCTTACCTGCCAATAAATTTTACTTTGTAGCACAAGCTTACAAACAGAAGTTACAATGAATTTCCATCTTTAACACTGCTTTCAAGGCTGAGGTCAATTACATATATTGCAATGCAACTTTGCTTCTTTTGTGTCAGCCAACATGCCCAATGCAAGAACAAGTTAAAAATATTTTTATATCTCCTCCATATGTGTGAACACATATGTGGAAATCTTGAAATTTTTCTCTGCACCAGGTCTTTTTACTAACACTAGACAATAAGAATGTCACTTTTCATTACAGTATGAATTACTTATGAATATTTTATTACACACTATGAATTAATTATGCTGCCATCACCACACAAACGCCTGAAATCCACTGCCTAAACATAGATAGCTAATGTAATTTGAGATCCTCTGTCTTAAACCTCATGCATCCACTGGGTTAGCAAGGGTTAATAACTTAGGGGAAAATACTCTGGTTTTCCTCCACATAGTACTTGGAATACTTTCTTTCAAGCAGCAGGATTTATGCATTAATAGGGAGATGACTAGAAAGGGAACTTTCTGGATGTATTCAGCACACGAAAGCAGAACCTTAGTTTTTGTTGTTTGGGTTTTCTTCCCCACTGTCACCAAGGCATGTACTAAGCAGGGCTGATTGGAAGAAATCTTTAGACTCAAAAAAAGCTCAATTATATCTGTCTCTGGAATTTAATTCACAAAATGTGACACCCCCCACCATATGTTATAGTCAATCTGAATTAGACAATGAAAATGTTCTTCATTGAGGTACTAGCTCCAGACAGACTCATGAATAATATTTTAAAAGCAACTCTGAAGCTAGTACAGCTTCAGGGTCACACAGATTCATACATGTCTTTCTGATATAAATATCACACCCCTATCCTTAGGAAAAAGACACTGGATCATGACCTAATTTCAGTAATACTTCCGCACTAATAGGGATTTTTCATGTCCCTGTCAAACCCTCACAATTCACCTTGAAGTAGGTAGGTATTATTTCTTACTCAAGGCTAGAATTCACCAAATCTTTAGGTCTTTGTAATTTGTGTAATTTCCCATTCAGTGACTCCAGTGATGCTAGAGGAGACAGAGGTGCACAAGCATTCTGAGGACAGGGCTCTTGATAAGGGTGGTAGTTAGTGCCCCAAGCGAAGAAGTGGATTTTTGGAAGGAAAGACTGCATTGAAGGACCAAAATGAAACCTTCAGAATTACTCTGCTGTGAAACTCTTATTGTAGATGGCTTCTTAATGTGATTGCTAGGTTTAATTAATTTTCAACTCTTATCTGACTTTGATCTCAAATAGCAAGAGGTCATCAAGATAAATGCTGCTCATGCTTTAAATGACATAATGATGTTATTAAGAAAACCTGAGGGATTAAAAGCTAGCCTATTATTCTCACAAACAGTTCCACTGAGGTTCATGAGAGCAACTGGATGCACAAAGGAACCAACCTTATATAAACCAAAAATAATTTTTAAATTTCACTCTGCATCATAGCTGCTGTTTCTATTTTTTTTTTTAATTCAGCTTAACTAGTGAAATGAGGAAAATGATATGCCACTTACAGATTCTGTGAGGATCAAGACCTTAATCCACAGGTGCTGTATGAACATTTACATAGCATAAAGCACTGCAAACCCAGCTCTCAAAAGCATAAGCCTTGGTATTTGATCAAAAGCAAAAAAAAAAAAAAGAAAAAAAAGAAAAACCATCCCCAAAATAGAACAAAACCAAAATCCTCAAAAACAAAACAAAACAAAACCCACTACCCTGTGCAAAACATAGACCTGTCTTGTCTCATAATTTGGCCTCATCCTACCCCTTTTATCCTCACCTGTCAGGGGGCTCCCTTGCACCGGCAACTCAGGGCTGATTCATCTCTGCCTGCACAGGAGTTTCCAGGAGGACTCTATTTACTGCTGGCTTACAGCTCTTGCATCAGGCCTGGGGGCTCTGCTCCAATGCACTCAGGTCTTGCTCTAATGAAGATTTGGGATGCTGCTAAGGTGCTCCCAAATCTCAGTCCTGATCAGTGCTTCTAAAGCTTAGATGCATCCAATTAAACCTACCTAATAACCACCAAAGCAAATTAAAGGCTCATGTAGTCTTTACAGCGTAATATAGCTTCTTAATAAAACTGCACTTTCTCAACAAATTATCTTTAACCCAGTGTTGATAACACAGCATTTACTTTTAGGCATGCCAAGACAAAGCACCCTGCTATGCTTAGCAGCACAGTGCAGGAGAGCCGAGTGCTGCCACAGAAGCCAGCGCTCCTCCTTCTGCAAGCAGAAGAGCTTCACAGGTAAATAAAGCTGACCAGGAATGTAGGATTGGCAGCCATGGCTATGGAATTCAGTGCCCATGCTGTTAATAGCAGCAGGGACTGTAGCCTCAGCAGATGGCTGACAACCACTGCCCTATCGAGCACTGCAGCATCTCACCGCTCTCATGGTTCAGGATGATGCTTAAAACTGTTGTGTGGGTTGGCTGTGCAGTTATGCTAACACACCTCATCTGAGGTCCCAGCAGAGATAAACTACATTATCCAATTGCAGTAATTTTTCTACTGTGGACAGAGGGTGATTATCTACAGTGATCATTACTGCAAGGTACTGAGATTCCCATCGAACCACCTGTACTAAATAAGGCATTGTCTGCAGCACAGATAGCAAAAGAACTGAAGGAATAAATCTTGCTATACATTAACCACTTTGATTCATGTGCTTCCACCTACAGAATGTATCACAGAATCACAGAACTAGACTCTATATAAATTCTAACAGCAGAAATTTGCACATGCAGTTTGTCCACAGCAAATGGAAGTACTAGAAACAAATACCAACACCATCTAAAAATTCCTAGAGTGCAAGAACATCAAACAAATTACCTGCCTCACTGAGAATGAAGCATCTGTTTTCCAATGGTTACAATCACCAGTACAGCTGTGTTTACAACTCTAGATGCTAAACTAAAGTGCTGAGTAAGTTCACACCAAGAGTGTATTATCACCAAGGCACAGTGACATATGAAGGTGACACACATGAAGGGAATGCCATGCACATACTGCTTCTGAGGTGAAGATTGCAGTGGAAAGAAAGCAAACAGAAAGGACTGTACAAGTGATAAAATATCAGTTTCTTCAGTGGTTTTAAAGCAATCTGAGAGAAGACCAGAGACTCTTATGTTTACCTCTCAAAGCACAACCATTGGCTTCTGATCCTCCCCAAGCATGCTATTTAGTTTAACAAAAATGACTATATAGTAGAAGATATATAATGCATCATCACTTGTGTCTATATGTCCAAATGTGATTTGGGAAAAAACCCACATGAATTAATAAGGCTTAAGCAAGAGACCTGGAAACCCACATCACCCCTGGGATGTGCAAAAACAGGGCTGGCTACAGAAAGGCTAGGTGAGAATTACAAACTGGCCTCTTTGGGGATTTTGCAGCTGAATGTTTGGGATCAGGAACTTATAAGGGGAAGAATTTCAAATCAAGTGTTTAAATATTGATCTCTTAATACTTTCCTGTCCCCCTCAAGTTTGTGTCTCCAAGGCAGAACTGCCACCTATCATAGCTCCATTTATTTGACGTATGTATTTGATGTATTTGATCCTCTGGCCTCAGCAGTGCCCCACACAGACGGTGCCCAAATGTTGCCTGTGCAGTGCCTTATGTGAGGCTGAAAAACATCTGGTCATTTCTTGTTGCACAAACCTCAAAACATCAGCTAGACCACGACATCTGCTATCCTTCCTGGCTGTGGTGCCAGAGAAGACAAAGCCTGAAACTAAACCATGTAGCGAGCAAAAAAACCCCTACTAAACAAGACAAAAACCACCCCAAAAGCAAAGGGAAAAAGGGATATTGCAGCAAATAGCATAGTTTGCAAGTGTAGCTGATGTTTAAGTGATCACCTATTGCCAAATGCTTGGACAGAGAGAGAAGCACACAGAAAAGGCCCTCTCCCAGGTGGTAGGAGGCACAGAAAGGGCAGTGGGTGCAGCACTGCGAAGTGAAGGAAGAAGCAAGCCGCAGACCGAGAAGGGACCTTCAGGTACACTGAGCAGTAAGCAGCTGGCAGCTCAGAGGTACAGGAGAGCACCTAAACAAATGGGATTCTTTTTGGCCTTCTGCTCTTCCTCTTTTGGGGCTGCCTCTGCCCAGGGGCAAGCAGCTGGCCAAAATCCCACCCCCCTCCCTGGCTCCCCTGGGCCCACTAATGGTGCACAGCCACAAGAATAATGTGATTTGTCAGGAAGGGGACAAATGCTGCAATAACAATATCCACTGAAACTCAGGCAATGGCATGGTGTAATTGTCCCTGGAAGATCCCCTTGGTAGAGTTAAGCTGGGGAAAGCCTAGTAGAGAGAGACATTATTTGCCTGTCCTTTATTGAAAATTTCAAGAAAACCAAATGTTGCTGCCCCTAGAGACTTCAACAAGGAAACTAAGTGACAGGGAAGATAAATGCTTCCTACTGTCAGTGACATATCCAACACAGAAATATAGAGAATATTTTCATAATTTTGTGCTTTAAATGCCTTTATCAGAGAAACAAGATTTATGCTTCTGGCTCTGAGGGAGGGCAAGAGAAACTTAAACTGTACAAGCAGTTGTGTACACATCACATCAGGCACATGGAAAGGAAAAGGATTAAAGAGAAAGTAATCCACCTCCCAATGGAAAGGCCGTTCCTGCTGTTCCCAATTTTCCTGACTTCTCATTAGAATCTCTAAAACAAAGTAAGGTACAATTCAATATCCTATGATCAAAGCCACAGCCTCAAAGAGGAACCAATCTAGCTTTTCCTTTTAGAGTTATATCATATATAAGTGCACTCGAGGACACAAAAGGTAGGTATGATGCTTCAAGTAGTTGTGTAGACATGTATTGTAAGCAACATAAAAACACTGTATGTATTAAAAAGAAATAAATGATCATTTTAACAGGCATAGTTCTCTGATGCCAACTTCAGACCAACATAATTACTTAAATTTACAGCTACCCTTCAACTAGTAAAGAGAAGAGAACAAGGGCTGATGACATCCACTCTGCCTCTTAGTGTAGGCATTAATGTTAACTACAATCACTGCCAAGAAAATGGCTTAAAATAAGGAAAAGGAGAAGCACTATCCAAATCCAGTATTTCAAAACAAGCTTCCCTGAACGTGCAGGTGATGCAAAGATGAATGCATACAGAGGAATACAGGAAGCATTTTTGAATCCCTGCCTTAAGACTTTTTCTAGAATCAGTAAAAACTCAACGACTATGGAGCTAACTACTTGTGTTTCTAAAAATTTGCATGTGTTTCATGTCTATCTTTAAATCCTTTGGGATTTCAAGTCTGTTTATACCTTTAAAGGTGTTTTTTTTTAAATCCTAGCAGGCACACAAGCAGAAATAGCTGGGTTTCTCTCCCCTCAGCAGCTTGACAAATGAGCATTTGTTAAATGAAAAAAACCCACCCTGTAATATAGGGCAGGCTTTCTGCCCTGTATTCCATCAGCCTTCCCACACACATTGTAACAAATACACACTTATTACGTGGTTGACTTCAGGCCAGACTGGAGAAGATACTGCTCTCTTCAAAAAGACGCCCTCAAGGCAGGTTAGCCTGTAGTTATGATCTGCTGGGAAAAAGGGGCAGGGAGCAGCAGGGCTATCTGGGCAGCAAACTGCAGAAAAAGCAGTGCTCCTGATCAGGTCTTGGCTCCCTCTCCATTCTCTTCTGAACATAAAGGATCCATTGAGATGTGTAGCCAGTGAAAGTTGTGGTGCTTTCCATCTTCTAAGGCTATTTATTTTTTCCACCTCCAAATGCAGATCCAGATGGTTCTCTCAGCTCATGCCAAATGGCCCTAGGTGCCCCATGGACTTTCTTCCAAAGGTGACCTGACCACAGCTTGGTCTCTAGATTCAACAGGCTCAATTCAGCAAGTATTGTAAAATTAATTTTCATACTTTCACTTTGCAGGAGATAAACAAGTTATACTGTGATTTATTCTCAGATGAGACAACAAACATAGAGCATCAAATGTTTGGGTCTTTGGGGATTAAAAAATAACACAGGCCCACATATCAAAGTTGTTGTTTGGAATCCCCTGCAAATTTGGCTGTGACTCTTCCCTGCATTAGCCCATAAGCAGAGAAAGAACTGTGGGAAATTTACTTGATTTCTCTGTACTAGATATATGAAATCATACATTAACCTAGATTTACCCAGATCCCTGTCCAGAGCTGAATTCAGCCCAAAATTACCTGAAACTGCACCAAAGCTTTCTGAAAGCCTTTCAAACTGGAGAAAACTATTCATCAAACTGGGGATGACTTCTGAGCTGACAATGAAACCAGAAAATGAGGCAGTTTCATGTTTAATCATGAAATCAGACTAACCATCCATCCTCCCTCTTCAACGTTTCTGGAGCACAAATCACCAAGTACCCACTTGCTAACCTGTCAATTACACTCTGCTGCCACAAACAAATTCCAGTAGATCATGTCATTTTCCCTCTCCAGCACCCTTGCAGATCAGTACATTAGGCTCAAGCAAACTGAGCAGCCTGTAATGTTCAACACAGGCTGAAGCAAAGATCAGCAATGAAAATACAAGGACTTACCTGGCTCTAGTCTTTCAAAAGAAACAAGGGACCTATTCCTAAAACCAGAGGACAGTCTGACCTTCCCATCCTGCATTCCTTGCACAGGGCTTTCATAAAAGGTCTGTCACTGCTCATCTGAACCAGCACTTTCCTCTGAGGGTCTTGGACAAATTCCCTTCTTTGCTGGTTAACAAAACTGGTCCTTGTTTTCAACAGCAGAAACCAGAAGTAAGTCTGGCTCAAGAAATTGCAGAAATGGATTTGGCTCTCTGTAACTAAGCAAGGAATTAGGGCTTCACTTGCTGTTGTTAGCATCCCCTCCACTCCCCTCATGTGAACTGTAAGGCTACTGTGACCTCTTGCAAAAGCACTTCATCTCCTCACTATGGCAAGTTAGAAGCCATTATACCTTTAAACACAATTACAGTCATGCAGTATGTGCTCCTCTGTTTAAACATCAATCTGTCTGATGTGAACATGGTTTCTCTTTAAGGTTTCTTCCAGAATTTATCAGGTTGTTATTACTTACACTTTTTCCCTGCTAAGATCTGGAGCTGTTCACAGACAGATCAATCCATAGATAAAAAGAGATTTAATGTGATTTCTTTTTCCAAGGAATGAAGTCTGTATGAATAATATCATGTACCTCAGACATCTTGGTGACCAAAGAATTATACAGACTGTATAGCAGCATGAAGATAAAAGTTGGGTCTCTTTGCATGGTATGTGTTATGAAAGCAGTTAAAATAGTTTTCTATATTTTGGATGAATTGAGGAAATGTCACTTTCATTATTTTTTTTCCCTTCTCCTTTCAATCAGTGCTCTTTTATTTTCATACACCTGCTCAGTGTATCCTGCTGTCTTCACAGTTCAGCATGAAGGGTTTCATATTTAGTGGAAAATGAACAATTTGTGCCCTGAAGATTCCAATTATTCTGTTCCCTCAAAGATTTGTCTTTGGAGTATCAATGAGGAGAACAAAAAGTTAAGCCAGGAAAACCTGAGAAAGCATCTTTTTTCCCCAATAAAATGTTGTTTCAGGGGAAGAGGAGGCTTAAAATCAGCATTTTGGCAGCCTAAAGGAAACAAAGTAAGAGCAAAAGGTTGTTGAAGGAGATCTGCAGTTGCACACATTTGCACCATTATGAGGATAGTTTTACTGCAGTTCTAATTCTGCCAGATATGCTTGAAGAGAAAAAATATTAAAAGGAGGTCATGCTTCTCTCCATACTGAAAAAATGACTCTGTTCTTTCAGAAGAGCATCAGAAAACCTGCAATGTCACCCTTTCTTGTCCTTGTGACCTTTTGGTGAGGACTGTAAATTTAACTCTGCCTAGCAGGGTAGGACTTCCTGCAGCAACTCAATCTGACTCTGAATCTGAAGGCCATTTTTTAATCCTAAGTGTGTTTGCTAAATCATGGTCAAATGCAATCCTGGACATAGGGTTTGCCTAGATCTTATGAGACACTTAATTCCCACTCCCAGATCTGGAGACTTTGAGATGTTAACTGGAGGACAGTTCAAGGCTCTGTGTTCCTGGGCTTTCTGCCAGTTGTTCTCCAGGAGTGAAATATCAGATGTTCAGATTTACTGCAGAGTTAAGGGCAGAGATTACTCTTATTTGGAAAGCTTGGGCTCAGAGTTTGATGAGGCTATGAATCTCTCCAAGGCTCAAAGTGTTTACATTTTCCTTTCCTCTTTCAAACACACTCTCCTCGTGGATTCAGATGTTTTCAAACTCAGGATAGATTTGACTCCAAGGTACCACCCAGTGCCACCTGTAGATCAGGTGTGTTCAGAGGACTTTCTACTCTCATTTACATTGCATTGGCACTTCCAGCTGAGCAGACAGGCAGGTTTGGATTATGTGAAAGGCAAAAAAGAGGAGACAACCCAGCTGATATGAGATAATAATGACCATGAGGTATCTAAGGCAAGGAAAGGTTAGCTCATGTTTACTGCAGAAGTCTCACTCATGTATTTTCATAGACTTGCACCAAACTCCCACTTCTACATACTAGAGTCCCAAACAGAACCAGAAACAAAATGATCAAGACACCACAAGACAATCTGTTTTTACAATTATATCACTGTATGTGGACTCAGAACAACACAAACTTTTGTATAGGAAATCTAGTTCTACAAAAATGGTTCCCAAAAGCCACTTTTTCCACTGACCTTACAGCTTTAGATATTCAAATGAATATCTGGTGAGCTTTGAGATCTTGGTGGGGCTTCTACTGATCCTGTAAATTACCTCTAATACCTCTACATCTACAAGAAAAGTAAAATGAGGAGAGACAGAGAGGAACTAGTCCTGCTGTTTTAAGTTCTTTTCTGGCCACCCATCTGATCACAAAACTCCATGAACCCTCTACCCAGCAGAGTTCCCTTTCTAACCCTCCACAATGCAGACATGAAAATAGGTTAAGGTCTGCAATGTCCAATTCAAAATTTCTCAAGCAGATAGACAGGAGCATTTTGCAGTAATGGTACCCACTAAATACAGGTTCATTGTTGTCTTTGTCACATTAGTCAAGTAACATGGGAGCACAGGTGGTTTGCAAAAGACAATGAGAAAGACTGCAATGACAACTGCTGTATACAGAAGATTCTGCTTCCTTTTGAAAGGGTTATTACATTAATTACTTGGTTTGGTCTTGTTTCAGTGTAATAACCCAGTGCAAGAGAGGAAGGGAGAAATGTAATGAAAAAGATAGACATTGGAGAGCAAACAACCAAAGGTCTGAAACCTTTGGACAGAGGTATGATGCATGGGAAGACAGTGTATTTATAGCCCTCTGAGGCCTGTCTTTTACTACAATAACAGGGACATCATTTACTAAACAAACACCAGCTGCCTATAGATCTCTGACACCTGATCATTTAGGCAGTTCAAAAACCTTCATCAAACAGAGTCATCTATTAAAGAGCAAAGGCAGAGCTTTCAGTGTTAAGAATCAAGGGAAAAAATAATATGGCTTGTTCCTCTCAAAGATATGGGAAATAATTTTTGGACAAGCATTTCTTTTCTTCCTGGGCACACTAGATAAATCTGTCAGAGGGATGTGCAGCAGGGCAGGGAACACATCTCCTGTTTCTCCTGGGATGGCTGTTCTGAAAATACACATATGCATGGGCACACTTCCTCAGCTTCCTCAGCTGACAGTCTAACCCTGACTTGCCAAGAAGCTTTTCCTTTGGGTGCAAAGCTGGAGGAAAAAACCATGAAGCATCTGAAAACATATTTTTGCTTGCTTGGCTTTCCATTCTTACCCGCACATATTAATCTCATGTGCATAGTGGATTGATTAGCAGTTCCACAGCACAACTGAAAGCCAGTAATTGCTCAGAGTGGTCCATGCTCAAGGATGCCATTGCTGCATCTGGGCTGCTGGAAAGTCTTCCCACTAGCCAGATGGGCCAGATGTAATTATCAATGTTTGTCCCAAAGTGTTCTTAGCAGAAGCCCCACATACATAAGACTATTTTTGTTAGCCAAAAAGCTTACTCACCTCTGGAACACAGATCTTTCCATTTAACTCTGAATAAAGGTCATTGACCTTTCTCTGCAATTATGTTGTGTTTCCAAACTAGTGCACTGCAAATACAAATACAGCACCGTTTCGGGGGCTTCCACACCTGTAATCCTACAACCCAGCCTAGATAAGGAGACTTAAATCCAGGCAGAATAGCAGCAACTGGTGTAAGACCTGCTGTCTTTCTTCCCTGACCCTTTGGAATAACTGAAAAGAGACAGCCCTTTTCAGATCACAGGCAAGATCCACCCAACTTAGGTTATGCTTATGACATGTGTCCAGTGAGTTTTTAAATCCCTTCAGTACAGACCTGACTGCTTCTCCAAGCAGCTCTCCTGGTGCTTAATTATTCTTCTCTTTTGAAAGATTTTCAGGAGATCTACCCAAATCTCCTTTCTTGTAGTCTCAGCCCATTCAGCCTTGTCCTGTGAGACCACAGAAAGACACCTGATCCCTTCTTTGTAGCCATTTTTTTCATCTGTTTAAACACAAACACCTAACCACCAGAACTGGCACAGAAATTAATGAAATTAAGGGAATGTTTAAAATCTCCTAAACATAAACAGTCTCCAATCATGGAATGCCATAGGTGTAAGTATAAAATCATGTGCTATTCAAACACAAATTTTACATCTAAAGATAACTGCCCAATGTGTGAGACTCATGGGGTCCATATCACCCAAATCATATCATCTTTTTGGTCCAGAATCATGTTGCAAGGACAGAACTACAGAGGATATACTGAGCACTGAGAGCAGTCAAGTGCATGTGCCATAAGCTATACACCAACATAAGGTATGCAGGAAGAAGCAGGATGATTTCTTGCTTTAGATAGCTATCTCTAATGGAGACACAATTCACACTTTGAGAGAATGGCCATGTGAACTATCAAATAGAAGATTAAAAATCCAAACCCTACTGTTTAGAGGTGAGGGTGGCAATTGGTTTGGAGGTTATGTAGCATAACTACAGCAACTGGCAATCCATTTCTGTTGTAAGCAACTCTCATGGGAGACAGTAGCTCCTTTTAATGTTGCACTCTGAGCTAATATACAGAATCCCTGTCCCAGACTGTGTATTCTTCAGGGCAGATAATGTTTCTTGTAGGTTATTCTACACTGCCAGTCATAAATGCAGCCATGGTCTTGAGTGCAGTTACAGAAGTATTAAAATAACTCATGTGAACTTTACTTCGCTCTGTAGCCTGAACTCAAGGTTCAGGTTACAGCTTAAACAGCTTAAACTGCAGACAGAACTAACATTTTCCCTTCTTGCATTTTCCTCTCCCTTTGCCTACTTAATTTTATCAGGTTAAAATCTTGGCTAACCTCAGCTGGCAAAACTCTGTGGCAGTGAAAGGCCATGGACCTTCAAAGGAGCAGCTCTGCTATGCAGGCTTCTTTTCAGCCTGTTTGCTCCACGGCTATTCTTTCACTTAGCACTCATCAAAGTAAAAGCAAAGTCAAGACTAAGTAATTTTGTAAATTCTTAGGCCAAAAGTTTAACATATCTCTGTTATCTCACGACTGAGTGGAATTTTTTAATTTTAGGTGCCTAGGTATCTAACAGATTTGCTTTCACATGGTTGTCTGTCTTCCCTAAACTTCTTTAAAACGTGGTCTTTCTTAACTGACTGACTTGTTTCTGGCTGCAATCCCCAGCAGCAGTTAAATTCCTCCCTTTGTGCCTGGTAATCTTCTTTCACAAAACTCTTTGCTGGAGATGCAGTTGAAAATGACAGTCATTTATCTGATGGCACTTCATCTGGGAGTGCCATGCCCTCACCTGTCAAAACCAAGCCTCTTTACCCTGGTCCCTTTAGAGACTTCCTGATGCTGCTCTCAGCTGCAAGGCTTTCCTTTCATACTCACTACACCTCCAGGGATAGCTGGAATCTGTGGGCACAGGCAGTCCATGAGCACCCTGGTGCTCATTGTTCCCCCATGGGGCCAGGCACAGCTCAGCACTGCAGAGCATCCTTTCAGTGTGCTGCTATGGCCCCAGCTGCCTTTTGCTATTTCCTTCTGCAGTGCCCACACATATCACAATCACAGATAGAAGAAAAGCCAAGTATTTCATCTTTTCCCCAGACCTACATCAGCCTTTACCCCTCAGCTCCATCACTAGCACTTTATTTTTTAAATAAACTTCACAGACTTGTCCTCACTCTCTTGTGACCTCTGTCTCTGCCAGCCTTCCCATCTGGTACCTTTATGGCTGCCCAGTCCCATCAAGAAATCCCCACTCACAGATATTTGCTGGCCAAAAAATGTATGAGTGAATAAATAAATGATCTTAAAGAATTTAGACAGTCAGAAAACTGCCCAGTGCTTTCTGGTATTTGCCAGTGTGCAGCTCATTTCTCCCTGACAGCAAAGTGGCCTGGGGAGTTTTAAGGAGAGAGAAGATGGTGAAGGTCTGGGGTGTCAGCTTACCAGTGAATAATAGAGAAAGTTAGTATTTCCTTTTCATCAAGACTAATTTCTGGAACTAAGGATTGCTGGAGGACAAGTCTCTAATGACAGAGGAAAACAAAACTATGAATCCAATGCTAGAGATTTTGTCAGAGAGATTGTGCCTTAGTTTATTTAGAAGTATATAAAATCAGAAAGCCATCCACTAGAGGCTAGTGACCAGGGCACATTGAAAAGAAAATAACCGTGGCTGGGGAATGCTGACACATGTCTGCTCTCCTTAAATGACTCATTTGGAGGCATTTTAGTTCATCTAGTTTATAAAGTGCAAGTGGATCAAGAACACATGCAGACAGAAACAAAGAACAACAAAAAACCCAACCCAACCAAACAAAATACCCAAAACAAAACAAAAAAATAAAACAAGCAAACAAACAAAAAATCCACTCAACCAAAAAGAAAAACCAAACCAACCAAACAAAAAAACCCCACAGCCAAACACAGAGGAAAACTTCAGCTTATTTTAAAAGTTCCTATTCAAAACCACTCATGATCCCCCACCAGAAGGCAGGGCAGACCTCTACATAAGGAGTTAACATTATGGGAGGGCTGACAAAAATTGGAATACAGCCTAAGCAATTAGTAGACTGTCAGTAATTGGAATTAAGTAATCAACTTCAACCACTATGAGAATGTACTGTGGGGAACACTCTTCCATTGGCAAGGAGATGAATGGGATAACTGTGCAGCTTTTCCATCTCTAGCCACTACAATTCGATTGCAGAATAATCCATGGGCAATTGAATGTCTGCAATTCAACAATGAAATACCAGGATCAATATTTAATTCACAATTCTCCTACCTTTTCTTGAAATTCACTTTAAGTTTATTAATGCTCTGAACACATCATGTTCCTCCTCCTTCTGGGTGAGAGCATCTGAAGCAGAATGCTGCCTGCGTGGTCTCAAGTTGTGGTATGTATTGACTCACACCTCTTGCCTTGCATATATATTGTGATAACTGTTCACTAAAATCACAGTAAAGAGGAGAGCAAGTGAGCACTTGAATCCTGAGACCCATCCTGAACCTCACTACCAAGTCCTATGTCACTTTAGCTGGGCTGTTTAACAGGTGCCTGCTGCTCAACAAATGGGACAGCAGCATTTATCCACCTCACAGGCACGCTGTGAGGCTTAATGAAAGTGTAACTGCAGCTGCTCCATGCAAAGTGGTTGAGGAAAAGAGAAGAGAGGCAGGACTCAGCCAGAACTTGCTGTTCCCAAGCATGTGAGGCTATTTTAGGCAGCGTGCCTACTGCCAGGCCCAGCCTAAAGGACCACAGCAAGCTGCACTGAGGATGCAGCTAGCCTTTTGCCCATCAGCTGGTGCTGGGAGATGACATGCCACTGCTCTCAAAGGCAGGTGCAAAGATTGCAGTGCCCTTGGAGGAGCCTAAGAAAATCTGCATCTTCACCTGCACCAAGCAGAGCTGCTCTTTGCTCAAAGCACTTGTACAAGCACCCCAGCACTATGGCCCTGCCTGCTTTATTCAGTGTGTACAAACACACTGCAAGGTTATCACAGTGGATGGCAGCTTGTCCTACTGACATCTTGGCCATACATTTATCTGCAGCATTGCCTAGGTAGCTGCTGTTGAGTATGCAAAGAAAATGATTTCAACTGCACCTGTAACTGTTTCAGACCTTCCTTTCCCAAGCTGACTTCTCGGGGAGGATGTGCAATACAGCATTATGGGCTTGGGAAGTGACACTCAGTGCTGTACACACCCAGATGCTCCACTCCTCTCATGGCAATGCTAAGACAGCCCTCAGGACAGCCCACCTGACACAACAGTCCCTGAACAGTCCCCAGATAACAGCTGTCAAGAAACAAAACTAAGTTCAAGACTCTTCTCAGGAGAACAGCCCTCACATGCAGCTGCCTGGTGAGGGACCAGGAGCCTGTAATGGAAACATGCTTTGTGAAGAAAGAGGTGCACATGAAATATTAATTTCCTAGATTGCCTGCATTTGCATAGTAATAAAAAGTTCATCCTCATGGCCTGCTCTGGCCCCTGTAAAAGCCTCCTTTGGAAATGACAGCCCTAATGGAGCTTATCTCTACCAACAGTAATTTAATCCAAAACGCTGAGGCGGAGACTTGCAGCACTCTGCTAAGAATACATTCTCTAAAATAAGATCACCTCTAACTTCTATTAGGTCCTAGCTCCCTTTTCCCCCCCTGCTTCATCCTTTTTCTTCTTTTTAACCTTCACTCCTCCCTGCCCCCACCTCTGAAGTCAAAGGCCTTGCAGAGAGGTCAGGATTTTCTCCAAAGAAAGCCACATTGTCACTTGTGGATTTCACAATGGAGATGTATCTGACTGTCTTAACTGATGCACTGCTTATAACAGTTCAATTAGCCCAGATGAAGAGCCAGTGTTCCTGTGATAAAGCCCTAGTATCTCTCTCTCCCCAGGGCCTCAGGAGAGGATGCAATCTGGCTTCACTTTACGCATGTTAATACAGCAAGTTCCTTAATTACTTCTATAGCGAGGACGAGCAGCAGTTCTGCAAGTTTGCCATTTCTCCCCAGTGTTGCATAAAGATGAACAACTCCTATCATTAGATGAAGAGAAGTGCAGGCAGGAAGATGTTAGAGACAAATCAAGTGCTAACATTAGACTGGACAGTTTGTAAGAAATTCAGACCTTAAAGTTACTGCTGGTACGACAAGAATATCCCCTCAGCTGGGAGGCAGCAAAGCAAAGCCCTGCCTGCTCACTGCATATTTCCAAGGACCAAAAAGCATGGCAGGAGGCTATAAAGAACAGTAAGCTTTACTTTTGTTTTTAAGATGCAAAATCAGCTACTTGAAAGTACACCCTTAGTAATCATCACAGACAAGGCAGATAGCACATACATCATGATACCTTCCAAATTTTGAGTAATGAGGTATTTCTGGTAGCAGCCAGTCAAAATTTATCTTCCTGCTTCAGTAACTTTTCTGGTTGGGATTTGTGTCAGCACAGCTAAACAAACCCACAAAACCTCCTGGACTAATACAGAAGCATTATTGATTTCTTGGAGGGCAGATTCCTTTTGGGATAAACTTGCACAAAAAGAAACAAGCAATCTCAGCACACACCTTGAAGTGCTCAGCAAAGGGCACCCTCTGTGCCCTCTGTTCTCATGGGATACAGCGTTTGTATATGTGACAGCCAGCTGCTTGTTACTGCAAGAGGATTCATAATGAAGTTGCAGGGGATTATAAACTGTTTTATAAACTATTATTAAATTCTCATAAGTGAGAATTTCAGTGTAATCTGCATATAATTCTGGAATGCTCTTCCTTCATAGTGTCATCTTACCTCTTTCCTAAAAAGCACTGCAAGACAAGCCCCCCCCCCCNGCAGTAGCTAGGTGGATGAGCAAACTTTGCCTTGGTGATGGAGACCCTGACTGCAACCACCCAGCTCCCCTGATCCATGGGGCACTGCACCCCATCTGCTCCCCTAAACCTAGCTTTTGAGGCATTCCAGGGACAGCACTCAGGGACCACTCCTCCAAGCAGCCCAGCCTTACCTGGTCCTGCACCCCTGCACACTGGTTCTCGACTCCCCTTGAGCCTTTCTTTACATTTTATTGGAGTCCAGCAAGAGCCTGCTGATTTCCAGTGCAGGCTGCCAACCCCAGGAAGAGATGAAGCCTTTACTTGCTTAAAACCCAACCTCCATTCACACCTCTTCAATTCTCCTTTGTTATGTGACTACCAGGGGTGTGCCCGAACTCTGAGACAGCTTCAAACGGAGAGAAGCAAACAAGACATTTACAGAGATGCCTACGGAAAAGAAACATTTTCAGGTACTGAAGGGGTACACAAAGCCTAACCAGTACAGAGGTGCTCCAAGAGCTTTCAGGGAAAGGAGGAAGGCAGTGCCCATCCTCCTGGGATTGTGAGATGTACATAGAAATGTAAATAAATGCGGTTATCTCCCCCCCTAAAAAATAGATTCCAGCGAAGACAGCTTAGACATGGCAAAGACCCTTGAGGTTAGCTCTGCAATCTGTATTTGCACTTCCTGGACTTTTTAATTTTTTTTAAAAATCTTTTACTCCTTGGATTTAATTAGCTGCAGTGCACTCTAGAAAGGCTCAGAAATTCCTGACATACTCTGGACTCTTTCCAGTCATTAGAGGAGCTTGCCTTCATTATGAATTGATCCGAGTGTGGTTGTGAATGTAAACAGCATTGTGGCTGCACCTCAAGACTACAGCTAGTGAAAAAGGCAAAAGAAAATTCTCCATTTTACAAACTGTTGGTTTAGTCCAAAGAAACATGCATATTCCTTCTGTTGAAGACACTGTTAAGTCCACATGCAATTTCCCCCCCCTAATATTAAGCACACATATATAGAGCTGTATAGTTATATTCTGTAATACATATTACAGTTGGACTTTTGGCCAGAGCACAACAGAATGGGCCATCTGCAATTAGAAAAGACATTCTCTGTTTGGCTGTATCTTATCTCTGCTCTCTCTTCTGCCTCCTGCTTGGGAAAACAAACATCAGAGTGGCTGGCCAAAGCAACATTTTTTCCAGTGGAACTTGACCAAACCCATACTGAAATTGCAGAAGCCAATTAAATGTCTCTGATTTACAGATTAATAAAGGAAGCCTGGCTCCTGACTAGGGAGGGGCAGCAAAAACAAGCACCAGAAAAAGGAAGAGGTTTGCACAGAAAATCTATGGGGATTGTAAACAACCAAATGCTAGGAACCTGCTATGATTACTTGGTGCTCTTGACTAAACTTTGCAACTGTGTTGCTTCTACTGAGAAGCAATGTATCAGAAGTCCAAACAGCTTCTGCCTCTCTGCTTACAATCAGTTCCATGTGAGCAGAAGCACTTTATAAACTAAGTGATAAAATTAGCACAGGGCCTTTAACAAACTTTCAGTAAAACTCTTCATTTATATAACCCAATCTGATATTCATCATGATACCTTGAGGACAACAAAATTGATAAAATAGAATTTCTTAGGCTGAATTGTAGCATAAAATCTTTAATGGGCTCCATGGAGAAAGGCCAACTGTGGAACCAGCCTCAGAACCCCTGCGTGCCCAGCTCATACCTGACCTATCTGTGAATCACCAAGGGAAACACAGCCCTGCTGTAACTCCATTGCAGGAGACAAAGTGGAGTCAGAATAAATGGATTGAGCAAATTCTCAGGCTGGATCTGTCTTTGCTGAGGAGAAGGTGCCTTTTGATGTCAATATTAGGAGCCATGGCAAAACACAATCGTCTAAATTGCTCCAGAAGGAAGAAAATCAGTGCTCATCCATCCACCAGCCAGGAGGCTCCTTAGTTTTAAGGCCCTGGGGACAACAGAGGTCTTCTCCAGGAGGACTTCCAGCATGGATTCCTGTCTCCAGGGAGATCTAGCAGATGGCAAAGGCAGTAAATACAGTAAAAGCCTTCCCATTTTCTTTATTTCTAGCCTGATTTTCATTTCCTACCACAGCAACAGCAGTTCTGTCGTGTTGTCCACTGTGGCCAGGCAAGCATACGTAATTTACTGCTTGGTTTAACTTGGTAAATAAGTGCTGAGCTACCAGGACAAGAGGTGCTTAATAAATCCACAGAAGAAATTAAAATAATTTATAACTAGGATGCAAAGGCAGACAAAAAGTGTTAACAGTTACTTGTGTGAACACCACTGCTCTGCAGCACTGCCCTTGCCAGCATCCCCTCATGCCAAGTATTTCTCTTGCTGTCTCCCCACTACCCCCCCCCCCCCCCTGCCTTGTCCATCCCCCCCTCTCATAGGAAGCACTCCTACCATATGCCAGACACTGCTGTGACCTCCATGCAGCAGCCTCCAGCCCCATGCTGGAGAAGGTGGACTGGCTGGAGAGGCCTCACCACTTCAACACACTTGTCCCCTTACTGCTCTCCACCAGGAGTGCCCCACTGTGACAATGAAGTTTCAGTTTAGAGATATTTAAGCAACCCTGCCCAGGTAAATGAAAAAAGCCCACAGCATAAAAGCCTGGTACTATAGCTTTGCATGGGGTGTCCATTCCCAGGGGCTGAGGGCTGCCTGTACCAGGCTGTTCCAGTACTTCCCACTTGCCCAGAAACAGAAGGATGAGCCTCTGTGGTCCTTGGTGCCACCCCAGAGCTCATGCCCTGAAGTGAAATGCCCATTTCCAGCTGCCAATACCAGCAAGCAGCAGGCATCTGCCCACAGGCATGGGCATTTTACAAAAGAATCAGGAAGTTTTTGTAGGAGGAGGGTATAAAGCTCTGAATTGTGTAAGGGAACAAGGCTCGGTTATTAAAACTGCCATCCCTGGAGCCTGTGGCAGGTTGCAGCCACCTTGATGCAAAATAGCAATGCTCCCCATGAGGGAGGCATGTTCCCTTGCCTGCCTCCCAAGTCCCAAACAGCTCACTAAGAGTCCTAGGGCTCCACCAAGGACAGTGGGCACTTTATCTACCACCAGCAGATAACAGAAAACACCATTTAACTGACTGTATCCCACGGAGACACTGCTGGGATTTGGACCTCAGTCATCCTAGTCCTCAGATTCATGCAGAGACCAACCACGTGGGCAGGGCTGTGTCTCTGCATGTGTTTTCTGCACAAGAAGACAAGTCCCTCTCTAGACAATCCCAAATATTGCTTGGACACTAGTGAAGTCTGACTTGCTCCCTCATCATTTGATGCAGACTACACCAAAGTGAAGTGTAACAAACTGCAAATGCCAATAATGGTTTATCACCAGACCTTCCCTCGCCCCAAAAATGAAAGGTCAAGCACAAAAAGTCATCACTACATGCAAAGGGAGATGTGCATTTTGGTCACACTGACATTTTTGGTGTCACACAGACATTTCTGATTTGTAAGCAAGATTGATGGAATTAAGAATTCCTTTAAGTATGAGGTTTAGGTTCAGACTCACTCCTAAAAAAAAAAAAATATTAAAGCCTATTAGGGAGGCTTTTTTGTCACTCATAATTTCACAGCAAAGAGGAATGGATTTCCATGGATGGATGGCTAGATGGATGGATGGGTGGGTAAATAGATATAGACAGACATGTATTATTTATTATCTTATTATGTTATAACATATATGACTACTTTTTAAACATTACAGTCATTGTTACCACCACAACCTTATTTAGATGGCTTTTAAATATGAAAAGAAGAGCCTTTATTTTTACTAAATGAATCTCACAGTTCATATGTGAACCAAAAGTGACATGGGAAAAAGTCTTCTGGGGCAATCTTAGCTTTTTTTGAAGAGTCTATAACTCTGAATCCAAACCCCTAGTCTTAATTGGTTAGACATCTGATTTTTCTTTCTTCTAAGAATTACTTAAAAATTCAGTGCAGAGACATCAGCTCTGCAGTGCTGTCATTATGAACTTAAGCTACTGAGGCAACAGAATAAGAAAAGCATCTTGGGAGTTAACACAGCTTGGGCTGGATGCTTTGTATTTGCCATTTATTTTCATGATTCATATTAATAAATGAGACAGCTGTAAGTGTCAGGTTTCTGAAAAGCATCATTCTGCTAACTGCAGTAGCCTTCTTGTATTTTATAAAGCAAACTGATTAAAACTTAAAATACCCAGGGCTGAAATCTTGTATGTGAAACTTTTCTTCCTCTCTACTGAAACTCATCTTTGTAGGCAATTCAGCATCCTGGCAGCTCAAAGGATGCATTATCTAAAAAAAATGGATGTTTATTAAAGATTTATTGATCTGCACTCTACACAAAAATAGACAAACCCTTTTGACCATCATTAAATGGTAGGTTAGTGAGTCTCTGAGCCAGTAACACATTTTCTGACCATTTTCTCTTGGGTAGATTTGCAAGCAAGAAAAGTAGTTTACCAACAGAGATGAGCAACATGCAGCTTTACAAACCAAGGAGCCTGATCTTGTAAACATAGCTGATGTGAGCAGTCATGTTGATTTGAGTGGGAAGAATAAAAGGGAATCAGATTATTCCCCTGTGCAAGGGCTGGAAAGAACAAATGAGAGGGGAAGAAATGGGTGGCTCAAGTGCACAGCCAGGGGATGTCATGGGCCAGACCCACTGTCAGGGTCCTGTATGTTTTCCCTGTTCTGTGAGCACGGGCGACCGCACTCCCCCGCCTCAGGATGGGGAAGGGAAGAGGAGCTCCCATGAGCAGGGCCAGGGGTTAAATTCTGCAAAGTTACACCACCAGCAAACCATAGCCATGCAGAATGAGTTATTCTGTGTTTCCATTGCTGCTGCAGTTGGGAGAGTTTAGATATCTTGCCCACCTTGTGTCCAGCACTCTTCATGACCACCACCCACACCATGTTTGTCTGGTATTTGAAGGCAGGCATTTGGATGCTGCAGCAAATGATAGACATCTGGCTCTCCAGAAATGCCTTCAAAGAGGAAGGGAATCTGTGTTTCACTTTGGCTTTGGTTGTACTTAGTTAATTAACTGCTTCCAGATCTACTAGGTATGGAGGAGTACTTGAGTATTAACATTATTGTATAAGATTGACAGCCAAGCAAGAGCAAAAGCAGAGCATGCTAACATACCCATGAGGGCATCTGGGCACAAAAGGGGAACTGTGGCCCTTCCAGCTCACACACGTACAACCACCCTGGATGACACATCCTCAGTGTTGGTGAGGTCTCTACATACAAAGAGCAAGGGCAGCTCACCCAACACTGCACAGGCACACAGGATGGCATCACAGAACCATAGAGTCATAGAATTTGTAGGTTGGAAAAGACCTCTAAGGTTATCAAGCCCAACTATCAAAAACCACCATCATAAAATATAAAGCAGCATTAAAAGGGTGTCAAAACTTTGGAACATGAGTATGTCAAGTGACACAGCAGAAGCTTAATTTCAAAAAGCATTCCTGAGAACAGGAGACCATCAAATTGTGGACATCTATGATTCAGGTGCTACCTTCTTACAAGCGTGAGCTAACCTGGTCTGCAGAGCATCATGTCTTCCTTTACCACACTGTTTTTATTAGTCTGAATTTTAGCAGTATTGTTGCCTCCCCTAAGCATCTCCAAGAAGCTTCTGAAATTCAGCATGTCCCATCATTAGCTTAGAAGTTGTCTACATCAGTGCTACCAAACCCAGCTGAACTGAGTCAGTTCCAGACACAGCAAAGAATGTAGGATTGATCAGGCATGGGTCCCAGGCAGCACTGGAAATGCAAATGCTGAACTAGAGAGACAGTGCCTGACATTGTAACTTAACACTGAACATGAGAGATGATCAAATAAGAAATGTGGGAACTTATGTGCAGCTTGCTAATGTAAATCACCTTCTGGATACTCATCCCAAACCAGTCCTTCATAGTTTGCCACCTCACTAGCTCTAAAAACAAACAAAAAAAAAATAGAAAGAAAAAAACCAGAAAGAAATCTTTCTTCTCCAGGTATTTAGTGGCAGAGCTCCATTCTGCAGTCTTAATAACTTTAAAAGGACCCTACCTCAGGGTAGTGTTTGGTCTTAAGGCCCAAAATTTGCAAGAAGTGTACACGCCCACACTAATTTGTGGAGCTTAGGTGAAATCCTAGCTGGCCTTAGGATGCCAAGACTTTATCTTTCAAAGACTTTCCTTGATGTGAGTGGACTATTCAACCAATACAACTGAGCATGCACAGGATCAGGCCACAACATGGATTACAACCTTCCTCTGCTTGTTGAGAGGAGGCAGAGGTACATGTCTTTCCATACCAGCTACAGGGAAACCTGCAATTGGAGCAGCCTTAATGTTTACACTTAGGAAACACTGCATGTCCTTATTATGGGGTCATATTTTATAATTAAGCTCTCACTGATGTTAAGGGACTTTGAATGCTGTGGAGAGTGGCAAGTTTACTATATTAGTATCTGAAAGTACACTGTAAAGGAACTTACTTCCCCATTAGTGTCAGAAATAACAATCTGAAATTAGGCACTTATGCTCACTTGAAGCAGTGAGTGGTTTTATATATATATGTATGTGTGTGTGTGTATGTATGTATGCATATGGACACATACACAGAATCTCCCCTTACTTACTTCTGGCTACTGGATTATATGATGACACACAGACCACATAGCTCTTCTGCATTAATTTCATCAAAACAACCTCAAAATAGGAAGTTGCTTCTAGATCACTTCTGAATCTTTTATTTAGCTTTGCTTTTTTTTTTCCTCTAAAAATCCATTTTCAAATAGGTTAAGGAAGAAACACAGAGATAACCAAAGCTGATATCACACATCATTCTGCAGCTATATACTGCCAAAAGTGTCTTGAAATACACTTTGTATACTATAAGGACCAAATTGTAAGATTGTGGTTTCTAAGGTTTCAATGTACAATAGTAGCTGAACACTTCTGTAGAGTGAGCTCTCCTAACAGTCCTTACTTTTTACTACAGACTGGGTCAGTCACAAGATCTGGAGCTAAAAATCTGTTAAAATTAGGTTCCTTGTAAGGATGCCTTGTAAGATTTCTAAATCATGCTGTTGCATAAGCACTTTCAAATGCCTAAATAGAAGGTCATCTTGGTGCTGAACTACCCGAAAGCCAAGATCTGTTGAGATCTGCTGTTTTAGCTTGGCTGAATCTCCTACATAGTATATCTATATGTTTTAGCATCTTTCTACTTATTCAGACTATTACAATGTACAAATCTATATGCTGAATCTTCACATTGCCTGAGCATGCTTGCAGTAGACTAGCTTAAATCCAGAGAGACACAGAAATTTGGAGTTAGTAACACATCCTGTTAGGACAATACATTGCAGTTTATAAGTCTTCTCTCATGCAGAAATAAAATCACAGGTAGCCAAAACATCTGGCAACAGCAGCATCAATTCAGAACAGAATGAAGCTTTAAACTGATTTTCCTCATTTTCTAGGCTTCAGAGCATAGCTTAATTTCAGAATAACCAGAAAATGCTGCACACCACAGAAGAGCATTGCTTTGGGACCTTATCTTGCACAGTTTTAGTATGAGTAATTCTCAAAAGCTTTCCCTACTTCAACCAAAAGCTATGATGGTACCTGTGTGAATGTAAACCTTCCAAATTAATACCATGCCAGGCAAAAGATGAAGAACATTTTCCCAGTACAAGAGTTAATGGGTCCAGTCATAAATCTTGTCTTATGGATTAAACCCAGAGAATCAAATGAAGAGATTTATTACTTCATCCGAGTTAATCACTTTGAGGAAATAGTTTATTCAGTGAAACTAAAATGCCTTTTTTTTTCTTTAATAATCAGGTCATGGTTTCCTCAGAGATACTTCTTATTTTTTATTACTGTGGTTTATAACATTTATAGTGCCAAGTGGGTCTGCACATACAGCAAACCTATCAATGGTCCATAAAGGAGGTGGCTTCAGGTCTGCAGCCCACCCCTACTTGCACAGTTTGTTAGGCTGCATTCCTTCCTGCCTCCAAAATTTCCTCTTCCCAGCTCCAGCAGAGCTTCTTTCATCTCCTTCTGCTAGAACCAGTAAGTTTCCTCTGTTCCTATCATCTCCAGTCTCTCCTGAAGCACAGGCATCGGTGGGCCACGGTTTAGCACTCCTTGCAGGCCTGGCTAAGACAGATCTGGAGCCTAAACACTTTTAAATATTTTTGCACGTTAGATAACAAAAGGATTTGATGCTTCTGTCCACAGGTCCAGATTCCAGAGACATCTGATCACCACACCTCCCAAAAATCTGTATTTTGTGGAGCTCCCAAACTCCTCAGGGGAAAACACACCTGCCAAGGCATGCCGCTCTTGGGAGTGCATTTGCTCTGGAGTGGGTAGACTGGATAATAGGAAATATTCCTTGACAGCAAAGGTGTAATTATCTTTTCTGTCCCAGTTCATTTAGCAATGGAGCTGAAGAAGGTGGATGCAATCACTGGAATTTTGCTTAGACACACTAATGCAGCAGTAACGATAAAATCTAATGTAATGCTGTAGGATGCCAAAATGGAAGTGAACTGCACATCCACAGGAACTCAGCTAAATTGTTTTCCAGGCTCAAAATAAATAAAAATAGAGTGACATTTTCCTTATCAGGGACCAAAAACTTAATGTGATTAATTCTACAATTTAACTGTAGTTTATTTGTGCATTAGAGATAACAGCAGGGCTGTGGGTAAAAGCCAGCTTACTCTTGCTTCTGACTATTAATAATGTGTGCAGATCTTATTCACTCCCTGAACCAAACCAAGCCAAACTGGGGAAAAAAAGAAACCAAGAAAGGAGCTCTGCTGTATGGAAAATTTATTTAATTCTTTTGCCACCTTCTTCTCAGAGAACATCTCCACATTTTTGTTAACACTACAGGTAAATCATTTTCCCTCCAGATTGAGAAAAGGATTATCTAGGACATGTAAAGCAACAGAAATGCAGCACAGAAAATATGAGAGAGTAATAGGCATAGCAAATACACACTACCTAGAGAGATTTACACAGATTACATAAAAAAGGTCTCAGAATGGTTTTTAATTTTTTCCTACTGATAGCTTGCTCTTCTCAGCGCCTAGATAAGACAGTCAGAATGGAGCTCTTGCTCTGGATATTGCATATAGATGTAATGAGGGATAGTAGGAGAGCTAGCTAGCAAGAACTGATGCAAGGCTTGCATGCTTCATTACTTTCCCATCTCCTTGCTTAGACAAGTGTCTTTGCTCTCCTGGGTTTCTAGGCATGAGGGAGCACCTATATCTTATGATTCTTACATACTTCCTATGTGCTTCTACTGTGCAGTATCTACAGCCCCACACTGGCACAGCCATAGCTTTTCATGGAAGTCTCAGGAAGATCAGATGCACGTCACTGGCTCCACAAGACACTTCTCTGAACCTAGCTTTTATGCCTGATCCCTGCAAAAGGCAGGCAACCAAAGATCTCTTCCACCCTTTGCGTGCTGTGGATTGCACTGGTCCTTGACTTGCCAGGCAAAACCACATGCACCTACAGGAATTAGCTTCCTACTGATCCCTAATAAAATAATCTGAGCATGCAAATTAAGAATAAAAAAGGGGCATCTCAATGCTGTAATACCTCTACTCTATCCACATAGTAAACCCCAGCTGAACACAGAAAAAAACACCCCTAAGCTGCTGTCTCATTTCCATATCCTTAGTCCCACCCTTCTTCCATCTTCCTCATTTCTTTTATCCTGGACCACGATCCACATAGGCAGACATATGTACAGAGCTGTGCAACACCTGACATCATGGAGCAGCTTCTCATCTCACACATTTTGCTGCCCATCAGCAGTCTGCCCACTGACCTTGGTGGAACTGTGCCAGGTTCACATCTGCACAGCAAAGGCAAGTCTCTGGCAAGTACTCATCATCTGCATGTGCTGGGCAGAGCAGGGGGGTGCTTGCTGTCATATAAAGTACTTGCGTACTTCTGTATTTCAGTACTTCTGTTTGGTCAAACACTATAGCATGAGACATTCTACAAGCACAATACCCTGTGTGTGGTCAGGGCAGCTACATTTCCACTTCCTGGGACTGCTTGAAAAGGGTAAAGGGTTTCTGCTTGGTGGTTGCTAAGGATCTGCTACATCCATCAGAGAGAGATTTATGAGCTGAGATGTGGACTCAGAACCTCAGGAGTATTATGCCATCCCACACTTGTATCTGCTTCATGGATTGTGGCTAAGGGTAAGAATAAATAGGACAACACTCAAAAGTGAAGAGAGGCCATCAGATTAGGCCTGGGAAAATATCCAGGGGATTAGGTTTTCTGTAGATTGCCAACTCAACCAGAAGACTTTCTACCCATATCACAATATTGGTGGATAATGATTTTCTTGCTTCTGTCCCACTTCTCTTACTTGTGAAGCATTATCACATATTTACCAACACACATTTTCTCTCTTGCTTTCCAAGATAACCTTTTGCACAGGCACAGCAGGACAAAAAAAGGCCTCCAGATGTGCACTAGGCTCAAAGCGAAATACCCTCATGTGCCTCATTTTTATCACCTTCTTTATAAAAGGATCCTTGTTAAGATCTGCAGGCAAATACAGGTAAATAACCATAGTTAACACAGATGTGAAGGGAAGGCAGAAGGGAATAAAACTGCTACTTACACCACAGAAGGTAGAGCACCACTGCCTCTTCTAGCAAAAGTAGAGGGTACAAATTAAATGCTCTGTGGATAATGTGTTCTTTAGGAAATAATGAAGGCTTTGCTTTGTCTTGGCTCCAAGAGTGTTGCATCAAATCAAGCTTAACTAAGGCTCTTTCAATCCACATAACGCCTCAGGGGACCTCAGAAGCTCAAAAATGCAGTATGTCAACGGGAAACCACACAGAAATTGCAACAGTAGCAACCACAAAACTCAGGCAATGTTCAAGTACCCTGCCAGGCACAGCAATGGAACTGTGTCTGCTGCTGGTTTAGCCTTTAACTACTCAAAAGATACTGCTCCAGTCTGGCTTTCCTTTTTTGTCCCCCTCAAAATACTAAGGGGATCAGTGATGAAAAGAATGGACATTGTTTTCTGTAGCAAATACACATAACATGGGAATTCATGCAACCCCACACAGAAGATGTGATAACAAGTCCAAGTATCTGATGAAGAATCAATGATGGTAGCTTTGCTTAAGTCCTTTATATTTGGGCATGACCTAGAAAGAGAAATGGCTATTCAGTAAGAGTCAACCCACTTTTACAGAAAACAAGCACACTTTTAAAGGTCTCTAAAGTAGTAAAAAAAGTAAGCAACAGCAAAATATTGAGTTACTAGACTATCTTCCAAAGAAAACCCTTCAGAAAGTCAATGGGATCCTACTGTTCTGCTGCCTGGTTTTAATCACCTTATACTTTTACACTAATTTTCTATGTGCTCAGAGAAATTCAATATTGTGGAAGAAAAAAAAAAATCAGCAAGAGAGAAGGGCATGGTAAAGTCAGGATATTTGCTGGCTTACCTCACCCTTCAGAGTACTTCTTAAAGGAAAGGGAAAAGTTACACTGCATTTCACAGTCCTACAGAAAACCATGGCTTTCTGGACCCCAGCACTTGACAGGTAAGAAATCCCGTGGTTATTCCAGCAAAGGAAACCTTACTTGTACCCCCATGTATCACAGTGTCTCCAAGCCTTGCCTCCTCTAGCTCAGGAGAATTCTTTGAGGCTCTCTTTGGCCCCTCTGGCTGCTGTGTTTTCTGACCAACGATCAGCAAAGTTTTCCATGAAGGTGTTAGGTGTCCCTCCGACACACTCCGTCCCGGTGTGGGAAGGGCCTGAAGCAGCAGGAGTACCTCTCATCAGGTTACTTACAAACATGTGGCAGGATAGTTGCAAGACTAAACCCCAGATACAGGAACAAAGCCAACAGAGCTGGAAGGTGCATGGAGCTCAGGTTCCCTGCTTGGCTCCTTGCTTAATTAAAAACCAAAGAACAATAACAACAAAACACGAAACCCAACTTCCAGGAAAAATTGGACCAGGAAAATTTGAGACAAAAAAAAAAAAAAAGTGGGGCAAGAGCAGGAGGGATTAAATCCTCTTCCAGGTAAATCTGTGTGTCAGAAGCAGTGCACATCTGAAAGAGTTGCCCCCTTGCAGGAGCTCCATGGGATCTGAAAGTAGTTTGAGGAGGAAAGGTGACAATTTGAAAAGTATGTCAGTCATGAAGACAAAAGGAAAACAAAAAGAAAGAAAAAACAAACAAAAAGAAGACAAAGCTCCTGCCTCATTCCCAGTTTGCTGTGATTTTCATTGTGCTTTGGCACAGGAAAGAGCCTGAAGAAAGCAGAATATTGCAGTGAAATTTCCAGAAGTCTTTTGTCCTGCTGCTGCTTCTTTCTCCCTTGCACTCCAAAAGGCCCTTGAGGAAAAATATTACCAAATGAATTGTGCAGGATTCCCATTTATCTTTTCAGTATTGTTTATTTTCCATTTCTTTCTTAATTTTTTCTTGATCACAATAAACCCCTCAGGAACCAGATCTGAGAAGCAGATTATTTTAAATTCTAATCACAGCAAATATTATTGTACTAAATATTTCTTTAGGAAGGCTCAGGTCACCTATTAAGTTAACCTACACAGACACCCCTTAATAAGGCATGCTCTTCATTATAGCCCTTGATAATCCCTAGAGATACACAATGCCCCATCAAAGCTCTGTGACTTCCAATACTGTGGAGTAAGACCTCTTTTGCTGTAGGGCTGCAACTGTACAAAGCCAACACAAAATCAATACAGCTGACTAATGAAGGATCCCTTTGCTTGTGTTACCAGACCCTAAAGTGGCTAAAAGCCATCAGTGTAGAGCCTACATCAACTGCTCTGGGATCCATTCTAGAGCTGGACAAATATGCTGATGGGACACAAGCTAAAGGAAGTTTCCCCAGATCAACAGCTGCCATGCAATTTTCTGTTGAACAGATAGCTGGTACAACTTATAGCAACCTCTCTGGAGCCCCAGTCTTCTACATGCTGTGCAGGAACTGAAAGACACAAAGATGTCACAATCCAGGCAAGGGTTTGACCCTTGGCACAGACGTGGCTGAGATTTTCTATTTTCAAAGCAAAATAAAGCAAAAAATAATTGCAAACCTGACACACTGATTGGAAATTGTTTACTAAGTGGGTTAAATCTCACAGTCCCTGAGTTTCTTGGCAATTTGGAGGGATTAATTTTGCCTAGTACATATTCCACACTGTCATAAGAACTGCCGTTAGCAAGTGTTTTTGCTTAATCTTTTGATTAATCTCTCTTCAACAGGGGGAATTGTTTTTGCCACTCAATTACTATACAGCAGGCTAAATTCTGTTCTCATCATTTGACTTATAAATCTCCTTGTTATTCATTTTGGTTTTCTCCTTGGTTTTCTAGAAACATGCTATCAATAAATAATAGGGAAGAAAACCAATTCAAACTCAAATTCTTACTATAAAGACCCATGCAGATGATGGCATATAGGTCACCAGCTGTAGCACAGCATAATAGGAAATTTGCAGGAAATCTGTCAGAAAGACTATTCCAGCAATGAGGAATACATGATAGCATAAACAATTTCAAACAATGATCACAAAATGAAGCTGCCCTTCCATTGCCCTCCTATCCTCCTACTGTTGTTTCAGATTTGTCTCTTTATTACAAGAAAATATACCTCTCAGTTTTGTTAGAATGTGTCTGAGGGAACACTCTGCATGATAGAGAGCAAAGCAAGACATAAGTGTGACTCAAGGCACAGAACAAAACTTATCTTGTAAAACCCCATGCAACTGGCACTGAGGATGCAACACTCCTGTGTTACTTGCCATCACTTGTCAAAAGTGATTTCTCACTCTGAACAGTTACCTGCTTTGCCCAAAAGCATTCTGTCCAAATTCAGATGTCATTTTCAAGGTTTTCAGTTAAATACTCAAAAGCATGAAAGAGAAGGACACATCATCCATCCAAGAAACATTGCACAGCAGTAGGGACATGAGGGAAATGATGACACCAGGACAAATCAAATCCCTCTGTGGCACAAGGATCCTCTTAAAGAATGACACATAGCCAACTGAACTTTCATTTCTAAGGTCAGGTCTGAAAAATGTACCCTGTGAATGGCATGAAACCCCTTGACCCAATATCAGTGGTGTTACTTGGACAAATCACCCTCCTGTAACCAACCAGAGAGTCAGACTGAATGATCTATCTTGAAAATAAAGGTATAAACGAAGCTTGCCTAAATTTGAGCTGATGGCCCTAGGGAAAGCAGATATTTCAAACCAGATGTTTACACCATTAGACCATCTGCTCTGGAAGTGTCTAAAAAGCCAACTACTGCAATGGAATTCTTCTCCCTCTCTCATTTTCTCCTTAAATCAATAGCCCTCTTTACACAAAGTATTTATAAGGATTATTTGACTTTTTCAACTCCTATATTTGTAAATCCTTAGGATCTCTTTCCACAATGGGCTGTGAGAAAAAGAGCAGTAGTTGATTCACACCAGGCAAATGTATTTCTTCCTTCAAATTATAAAATCAGACTAATAGTTATTAAGGAGTATTTACTTTTAAATATATATGATTCATTTGTGCAAAATCATGTCAGCATATTACCAAAATATCAACCAGCTAGTGAAGCATGAATAGCACAAACAGCAAGTAGATGAAATTGAAATAAGACATCTCAGTGGTGCTGTGGTCTGTGAGAGGATGCAAAGATTTATCATACCAGCAATCTGGAGTTTTATTTCCTTCTGACACAGAGTCCTGCTTGCCATTAAACTGGTCACTTCTGTTCTCCCTGCCTCACTCATCAAGTCTGGGTAACAAGGAAGGCCACAGCACAGAGAGATGTTCCTAAGCTGAGAAGTATCAAGAACAACATCAGCCAGCAGAAAGGTGCTCTTCAGCATCTCTACTAATGACATAGTAGGACCAAGTGCACCCTCAGCAAGTTTGCAGATGACACACAGCTAAGTGGTGCAGTTGACACACCAGGAGGACAGGATGCCACCCAGAGGGACTTGGATAAACTTGGAAAGTGAGCCCATGAGAACTGTATGAGATTCAACAAGTCCAAGTGTAAGGTCCTGCATTTGGGTCAAGGCAATCCTGGGCATGAGTACAGTCTGGGAGAACAGTTGAATATTGCTCATAATTATTTCAAGCACTTGTATCTTGAGCTAATTAAATCCATGTGCATTAAAACCATGCCAAATCTCAACTTTTTACAATTGCTCAAGAGAGTATCTTATAATCTTATTTTTTTTGCTTCTTCTGTGAAATATGTATTGTGGTAGATGAGAAATATTTGACAGGCCTAAACCAGTAGATACATTTAAGTCATTGTTAGAAAACAGATGTTAAAAGAAAAAGTTACTGCCTTCCTCAAATTTGTATTTTACAAAAGGTGAAACATCTGAAGGCTTTTATTTTCAGCAGGACTTATTACAAATCCAAAACTCAGATGCAAATAGCTTGAGGTTTGAAGAGCTGGAGCCACATTTTCATGTTGTCATTGTTTTTTATATTAACCATCTCCCATACAGAGAAAAATATTCCTGAATGCTTTCTTCCTCCTGTTGCCAACACTTTCCAATACCCCCAGAAAGGATTTAAGACTCAAGCTGCCCAGTTTCACTTTGACTTCCATCCCATTCTTCTCTGCTCAGCTTGCTCAGGCTATTGGAGCATCTTCTTTCATTTTTTTATGACTTCCTAAAATTGCCCTCCAAATATACTGCTCCTTCCAACCATCTGCACAAGGGCTTTCCATTACAGGAACTCATTGCCTATTTGCAGTCAGCTTGGCATGAAACACAGAAATTGGGAACAAACATGGTGATTAAATAACAAAATCTGAATATGGGTAGGTTTTTCCTATTTCAGATAAAATGTTGTTAGGATTAGAGGAAACATTTTCTCCTCATTCTTAGTTAGTATTTTTTGTCTGTGTTAAGTCAATTAAATCTTAATAGGGTGATTCCCTGGCTCTTTATTTAAAACAGAACAAAAGAAATGAAAGAGTACAAATAGAATGGAAAGGTTGGGCTTTGTATTTTATATGCACCTATATAGCATGCAAGGGTTGCTCATTTCAATAATAATGATTTTCAATCAAAAAACCCCCACCATAACTTTCACAAGAGTCAAGCAGGAACCCCTGAAGAAAAGATGCTTATTGTCCTGGCAATTCTCCCCACTCCTCAAACTGGCATGTCTATCTCCTGCACCCCAGTTGCAGCCAGCTGCAGCTAATGGTGTTCCCTGCATCCCACTACATCTCTGCACAGAATATAAGCAGGAACAGCATGGGGGTGGATGGCACTTTTCCCATCTGCAAAATTAGTTCAGCACACCACAAAAACGTGATTAGCTGCCATGTCTCAGCCTTGTTTATGCTCAAATTCTTCCAAGGCTTTATTTTACCAATTTGCAAAGTGATGAGTAATACTGACTTCTCCTAAACATTCCCATTGTCATAATGGCATCATAGTTGAGCAATCTCCAAATTAGTAACAGTTATGTCACAACAACTCTACTGAGGAAATGTGTTTACTTCTCATTAAAAAATGGAGAACAAAGTCATGGAGAAATCACACAGCCAAACTGACAAAGTCTCTGCAGGTCTGTGGCTAGCACCCAGGCTCCCCAAACCAGAGCCTAATCTATCCTATACACAACTCGCAGCCCATTGTGATAATGACAGCTCTGAAATGGTGGGGGACAGCAATATTTCAACGTTTCTGGTTGTATGTAAGACAGTAGAGACAATGCACAGGACAGAGTAAGGCAGCCCATGACACAAAGTTGAATGTGACTGTATTTAGGGGATGTTAAAATACAGATCAACTGGAGGCATTAACCTGCACCAGCGTCTTACAACGTGTGGCCCATGAGCCTGCTTACTGTGAGACTGGCCTGCAAGGGAAGTGATGCTGCATGTATGAAGACTTTGCTGAGTATCTCATTCAAAAATGCAGAGCACACAAAGAAAGTCAGAATCCCTTTTGTATGGAAATACCCTTCAGCAGAGTGCTCTTACTCCCAGTCTCAGCATTTGCATAGAGGAGGTTAAACAGAAGGGAACAGTCCTCCAAGGCCCTCAAGAAATCTCTGGGTCAATGGGATTCATGGCAGCTCCTAGTCCTAAGTGTTTTACCTGATGTAAGAACATGAGAAATTAATAAAGCCAAGCTGCAAGAAGCAATTTCATCTAATATTGCCTGTAATCACTAGCATGAAGACGCAGAAAGTCTGCAGGCAGAGTTTGGTGAAAGGCCAGGAAGCTAATTTTCCATTTGCATAAGTCATTTAGAAGAAGAAACTATTTCAAATTATGTATCCATGCCACATTACACGTGAATAGATGAACAGTAATCTTGAATAATAGTTTGGTGTGCATGTGCAGAGAAGGGGGAAGGGAGCTACCTTGATAAAAGAGCATAATTTGCAAGCATTAGAGAAGAAGGATGAAACTACCCAGGTTACAGACTACAAGATATGAAGGAAAGCAAATTGAAGATGCTGCTTCAGGGCAGACATTTTGTTTCGTCCCTAATTTGAAGGGAGAAAGGAAGAAGTAGCTCTGCACATACATCCTCCAAAGTTTCGTGGCATCAGGGATCCTGAGGGCACCATGTTACCATCCAGGATAACTTGTCATTCCTCACACTGTTTCATGCCATTGTCCTTTAAAATATCACCAGTGAAGCACACTGTTTCTATCATGTGTAGGTGTAAAAAGAGAGCTGTTTTGCTCAACGGTTGAATTTGATGAGAGGGGGAGGAAGGGGGAAAGACACACACACACTTCATTTTCCCTGAAGAGCAGTGTGAGATTTCCAATCCTCAGCTTTAACACATAAAATATTAAGAGCCAATTTTCAGCTGCACCTCTGTCACTTCCATTATCATTCTACACGTCCAGAGGTGATAATGGACTCAGTAAATTGCAGCCTCTTTCCATCCCAGACCATGGGGGCTTTCACCTGGGGACAACTCTGCACAAGGGGCTGCACAGATATATGTTAATGGCATCCAGCATCAAGGCACTAGGAAAGACAACAGGATGTGTTCACAAAAACAAGATACTGTGCAACAAAGGCATGAAAAAGCCCAGGAACAAAACAAAATGAAGAAGGAGCAATCTTGCTCCCCAAAGTTACGTGTGCATTGCTATCCTCAGAGGCTTTGGCTGAAAATACACTGGGCAGTCAAACTTTTTTCATTCAGACATCTTATCTGAGCTGCTTACTGATTTGCTTCAGCCACAATGCCAAAGGGTACTGAGAACAATGATTTTTTAATTACGATGTGACAGCAAAATGGATCACAGTGTGGGTGGTGACTGAGCTGCAACTGGTATTCAGCATGTCCACTGAGCTCCCAGGCAGCTTCAGAGCTGGGCAAACAAAAGCTAGTTACAACAGAATACTGCTGATGTTGGCTGCAGCCTTCACATGGTCCCAGCTCTCCTTGACAGCTCAGGACATTACACTAAGTGACATGCACTGAATTCCACAGGAAATCAGCCAAAAAGTTGGTGATTTTTATATTATGACAGTGCAAAACAGTCTCCATCTTTCATAAACATAAATGGAATCTCTTTTTTTCCCCATGGATGCAACAAACCCAAATCTCAAATCCAGCAAGAGGATGGAAAGCCTCCAATTGGTATAAATGAAATGGGGATCATGCCCAACACACCACAGGGCTTTCCTGTATTAACAGGTAGCCTTCAAACAATAAACTCCAAAAATTGAGAGCCAGACCACGGGGATGTTGATTAGGACTTGGAAACCCTAAGTGGTTATCTCCACCAGGGCTGAACAACCTGGTGGGCTCAGGTCATGGGGAGAGCACCCCTCCTGCTCAAGCCCCATGAGCATCACATTGTATTTCCCTGAACTAAAAACCAAACAAGCAGCACCTGTTAAATCCTCCATCCTGACACACTGCTGAAGAAGGGAAAGTGCACTTTGCTGCTTCATATTGTACCTCAGTGGTTATTATTTAATTATGGTTTTCTCCAGCAAAACATTCTTCATATACAACAGGAAAGTGAGACAACGTAGAACATAGTTAGCACCCAGACACACTCCCTCCCACAAATGCACAATGGAGATTTACAGCTTAGATGATCAATGCAAGAGTAAAAAAACCTTAAGTCCTAAATTCTGGAAGCTGAAGTCACATCTGATGTAGGCTTGAACTTCACAGTACCACAGCTAATTCCTAGAATCATAGGAAGGTTAGAGTTGGAAGGGGCCTTTGGAGGTTATCTAGTCCAAATCCCCTGTAGTAAGCAAGGACATCTATAACTAAATCAGGTTGTTTAGAGCCCTGTCCAGCCTGACCTTAAATGTTTCTAGAGATAAGGCATTCACTCCCTCTCTGGGCAACCTTTTCCTGTGCTTCACCACCCCCACTGGGAAAAATTTCCTCCTCATATCCAATCTAATTAGTGGCACAGAGTGGATATGCAGCCCAGAGCTCTCTGCAGCCCCTTAGCAGCATCAAAGCATTATAGTTTCCTTCCCAACTATCCCAGTCAGGCATTGCATCCTGTTACAGCACATATCATCCTAACAGCACTTAACAATCTTTAAACAACTTTGTCTCTGCAAAGCCTACACATGAATTTCACCTGAACCTACTGCACACACTTGCAGCTATATCATGCATAGGATGATATTATTTTAGGAAGTCAAGCAAAAACACTTGATCCAAGTTGTAAGGTGGCCACAATTAGCTCTCATAAGAATTACAGTTTCCAAAGTTCATGAGGTTGGATTACTCCAGCTGCATTTCAACAAGTACTAATTTTGCATGTGCCAGTCTCCTTACAAAAATTTCATTTCTATGAATTTTTAATGATGCAAAGTAATTTTTTCAAGGTCACTGAGAGACCGAGCAGTTATTCAGACATTAAATGTGCTCACAGTTTCTTGGCAGCTTTGCAAGAAAGCGAGTAAGGATGGTGTGTGTGGTGGCAGTCGGGGGAAGGAAGAATGGTGGGGTACAAGAGCAGAAAGAAAGCTAAAGGAAAATCAGGCAACAAACTTGTCAGATAACTAACTCGCAAAACAAACTTGTGGGTTTTCTTTTTTCTTGTCCTAAAAAGAGAAAGGAGTGAAACTCATGCCTTGGGCAAATATATAATCATTTAAATCCCCTTCTTAGCATTTTATTTTGTTCAAATAAAGGGGAGGGAAGGAATAGTTAAAGACATTTTATTTTATTTTGGCTTTTTTTTTAAAGTCCATTTATGTCATGGCAGATTTTCCAGTAACCTAAACATGGCAATATCAAAACGACTGCTTCACCTCATTAACCAGTTCTGTGAAAAAGCTGGCATGACACTGATGGAAATTAACAATTCAGATGGTTCTGGCAGCCACAAGAGTGCCCATTTCCAAATATTTTGCACCCCAGCACCACTAAAGTCTTACTGCTATGGGAGCTTGGTGCCTGACAGCCGTGTAGCATCACCACCCTCTCCACTGTTTGGGACAGACAGCATGGAGCATTTTTTTCTCTTGCAGAATCACAGAATGGTTAAGGTAGGAAGGGATCACTAGAGGTCATCTAGTCCAACCTCACTGCTCAGGCAGATTCCCCTAGAGCATATTACTCAGGATTGTGTCCTAACAGTTTTTGAGTATCTGCAAGGAAGGAGACTCTACACCCTCTCTGGGCAGCCTGTTCCAGTGTTCTGTCACCCTCACAGTAAAGAAGTTCTTCATCATGTTTAGGTGGAAGTTCCTGTGTTCCTGTTTGTGTCTATTGCCTCACGTCCTATTTCTGGGCACCATCGAGAAGAGCCTGGCTTCATTCTCTTGACACTCTCCCTTCAGATACTTAAGTACATTGATAAGGTCCCCTCTCAGCCTAGTCTTATTCAAGCTAAGCACACTCAGGTCCCTCAGCCTTTTCTCATAAGGGGTATGCTCCAGTCCCCACAATCATCTTTGTATCTCTCTGTTGGACTTGCACCAGGAGCTACCATAGCATATGCTGGGGTACCTCACACTACAACAAACATGTACAAAATAAAGGCAGGCAAAGCTTGTTACCGCAGCCTCAGATCCTGATTTACCCCTCCCCAAGCCTCCGTGGTCGTGTGGCTTGGCAGTGGCCGCCAGCACTGGGTGAGAACCTGTCATTTTCCCTCAGCTGGCTCCTCCACTTTTTGGTGGTGGTTTTGCATTGCCTGAACAACCCAGACTGCCTGCTAAATCTCATCAGACAGACAGCTTTCGCTATCAAAGGAAGGCTGTCGCAATCACCGCCGTCCTCATCACCCCTGTCACTCTTCATTTGGGTGAGCAGAGGAGGCTCCCCGCCGCAGGGAGCGGGCGAGCTCGGGGAAAACCGCCTGGAGGAATCTTTGGCCTGTGCACACTTTTCCGATTCACCTGCATTTAATGCTGTTAATATTTCAGCAGCTGCAGTGCCAGGGTCAAACTGGAATTTTGCACTCTCTGTTTCACTCAGAAATGTCAGTCTCAGACCTTCTGCTACAATTTTTCCTTCTTATTATTATCATTATTAAAGACTGGTGAATGGTGAATAAAAACGAAAAGAGTGAGTAGTAAAAAGTTTACAAAAAGGTCAGAATACTAATTTCCACAGCCTGTAATTTAAATATTGCTTTGTACAGGACCTGACCTTGCCATCTGTCTAAGAAAGGCAACATTTCCATGCAACGCAAAGGGAGCCCCGTGCACACCATCACTGCTGGATTCTTTCTTCTCCAGCAAAATCCACGATAGCAAGGAGGGTAGGCTTCACAAACCACCCCGCACCTGCTGACTGAACCTGCCACCTGAGAGGAACCTCCCCATCCTCTGCTTGCTTGCTGCAGCTCTGAGACCAGCAGTAGCACTTCTCCAGTGAGAGCAGCTCGAGGTGGGAGGTCCCAGACATCGCCTGAGGCACAGGGACAGCATAATCCAGGCGGAACATGAAGGGTAGCAGATGGAACACCTCACCTCTACCTGTGTGACCCTGAGCACTCACACAACTGCCTCCACGGACCATCTACAGGATCATTTGAAAGCAGAAAAACACTCCACTGAGTAGGTTGTAGGAACAGCTGGAATATGGGCCTGATCCTGAAATCTGAGTAAAGGTTAACATATGTACAGATAACACACCACACCAGTCAAGCCAACCGGACACTACAGCTGACTCTGCTCAGTGCAGGATCAGGGTCCTTGCACCTATAAGAAACTTTCAGGTGAGGAAACAGTGCAGTGCCCATTTCTGTTCAGCTTTGCTTCAGTTCAGCTGACACACTGAGGAAAACTGTCAACAAATGTGTGAGCTATATCCACATTTGTTCATTCATACTGCTAGGACTGTGTGGACTCTTACGTTTATAGAAACTGATTCTCACATACACTGAAGCTTTGCTTTCTGCTCCTTGGAAGTTTTAAGCCCTCATATTTCCCTAGAGATTTCTCAAATAGAAGTCAGTTTGTGAGACTTGATCTCTTTCTGTTCTTATTAATGGGAGGGAAAAACAAAAAAAAACCTCATCCCCTTATTTTTTTCTTAAAAACTACAAGAGAAGCAGAAAACCCCCAAACCTTGAAAGGAGCTTCTCAGGTTCCTCCCACCTTTGACACGTTTTGAAGACATAATCAATACAGAAAAACAACCTCAGTAAAGATGAACTAGCTGTACAGCTTCTCCCACCAATTGTGCAGATGAAGCCCTTCCTTGCCCTAAGCCAGGCAGGAAACACTCAAAAGAGGGATGCCATACTACTGTCACAGACTAGGTGCAGGACTCACAGCTTCAAAGGAACTCACAGCTGGAAAGATATGCTCCAAAGGCATGGCCCTCTCTGAACACCCTTCCTTGAAGCTAGGCTGCTGTGAGATGCCTGAGGCCACAGCAACTGTCTGCAGGAGGATCAAGTCCATGGATGGGTCTGGTCTGAGCTTCCTGCTTTATTCCTTATGGCACAACCTCCTCTGATCATTAGAGACTGTGAGGGACTTCTGGAGGTGTCAAGAAGGTGTCACAAGAAAGCTTAGCAAATGCAGTTCAGATAAGGAAATGCCTAATGAATTCGGATACCCAAATAGGACTTTAAATATAACTATTCAGTTTGGGGTTTTGTGTTGGGTTGGGTTTTTTTGAGCTGGCTTATCCTCCAAAAGGCAGTCTGGAGCAAAAACCACCTGCTGACTCTGTTCAATCATACATAGAGGTTTTTTTCCAGTCACATACCAGCAGTCCTGGCTGGGCTATATCCCTTTCTCTCCTTCAACGTATGGGACCAAACTAACCACTGCCTGAGCTTTTTAGTTATGGTCTACAGATAGTTACTGAACCATTAAGTTTTTAAACGTCCCCAACCTTCCTCTCACAGATGCAAACCCTAGGAATACCAAAATGGACCTCTAATTTCTCTGAAGACTAATGATTCATACTAGATAGGTCAGCTATAAATTTAACAAGATTCCCCAGAGCATCCTTATTTTCCCTCTAGGACCAGGTATAACAGGAGCAGTATTAAAAATTAAAACATTAACTCTTAGTTTTAGTGAAAGAAAATTAAATGAATAAATATTAATAATTATATTCCCAAAATAGTCCTGTGAGCTAAAGAATTAAAATTTAAGTATTTTATGCAAAGAATAAACACTATAAATGTCTGGTTGATTGGGAGAGGTTTGCTTTTCACAGCAAACTACGAGCAAGATGGAGCTAAGGAGATTTGTCTCTCTATACAATATTTGGGCAGTCTAGGAGACACTCCAGACTCTGTTTCCCATTTTGAAATATGGAAAAGAACCTTTTCTAAAACAAAACAAAAAAAAGGTGCCAAATAAGAAAAACAAACCAAAATAACAACAACAACCCCCATTGCTCTATAAGGATCCAATGATCAAAATTCTTATCTCCCTCAAGGTCTCTCTTACTTTGAAACTCAGCCTAACCTGGGTCTACAGCATTAATAAAACTGTAATGCAAGTCATGTATGCAATAAATCACAAGGGCAAAGCTTTCTTGCCAGCTGACCCTGTGAAATGCCACAGGATCACACGGCAGATCTGAGGTTTTAGCCACCACTTCTGATTCTCTCTCCCTTTTGGTGCTCTGCTGGGAATGGGAGTTTCATTAACTTTTATTTTCCTAGCTGATTCCTCATCAATTGGCCAATAAACTTTATAACAGAGACTCTACAGTTGAAAAATAAACATACTATCAAATGAATCAGGGATACATTCATAAGGTTAAAAATGCTGGATTTTAGAGCTCATGAACAGTAAAAGCATGTGAAGATAATCAACACCAGCAAGATGTTCTGACCACCTAGCTTGTTTGACAAGGCTTAATTTTTTTTTTCTTTTAAATTTTTTCCCTTCTTGATGAAGACAGGATAGTCAGCTTCACCCTTGTCTGCAGTCATTTCCTACTTAATTTTACTTTCATAGCATCCTGTCTAAATTTCAAATGCTTAAGCAGAATTCCAATAATCACCAGTGATAATGCATGATCTGCCTAATGTGAATAGATAGGTTAGATTAAATTCACATCCACTAAAAGTTAATAACCCTTTAACAAAGGAACTGCAATCATTTTGTGTCTTCGTGTGGGTACTTAGTTCTGAAGCAGCAATAACCTGTCTATAGAAAACCATTTCCAAACTGTACCTTTCTGTAAGACAAATAATGGCTCTACATTGTTTTCTCACCTTAACATGCCAGTCCTAATCTTGCAAGCAGATGCCCTGTCCTGCTCTTGCAGAGCTCTTCAAAGCAGCACCTGAGAGCAGGGCTCTGTCAGCCTGCAGACACCCATTTTCAAGATCCAGCCCTTAAGAACTAACACTTTTTCCCTTCCTCATATGCATAACGATTTGCCACATTTTATTTTGACTCACAATCCACTCTTAGAAAGCTAAGGGAGGTACAGCTCTATTCAGAACAAAATTCATGCCAGTGTCGTACCCGTTGCACGAAGGGCAGACAGAGCAGCTGCAGAGATGAAGGCTGGATCAGCTCCACGTGCTTGGAAGAGAGGTTTGCCACAACCACCTGGCAGGTAGTAGCTACCCTAGGAGAGAGCTTAAGCCAAGGTGCGAAAACAAGCAAACTGCAAAGATCTGAAAGTACAGTTGCAGTGGGACTATACGTAGCTGCCACCTGCATCCAGCTCATTTGAGTACAAATGAGACGTTTCTCAATTGCACAGATGGGGCCAAACCATACAAGGAGAACAGGTGGAGGGTTAGCTTTTTATTCAAGCATTTTTGCCCATGTTTGGTTTGGAGACAGTCACTCAGCTCCATTTTAAAATATCTAAGCCTTTTTCTTTCAGAAGCAGCCTATAAAGAGAGCCCTTGTGCCTAAGCAGAGCTTTCATGAAGGTGATGCAACATGCAGGGGCCCTGACCCCCCACTTGACTTCAGAGAACCCTCTTTGCTCTACCTTCAGCAACCCCTTGCCTTAATAACCAAGTCCACCTGGACAATCTGCCTGTCCAGGGGGCCTTTACCAGCACTCACATGCTCTGCATTTTCCTACCCTGTCCTTTGCAATGCAGTTCTTGTGAGCACTACCTCATGGATCACATGAGGCAGGAGGCACAGGGTGGCTTCACAAGTCCTTCTGAAACACAAGTGTTCCCCATCCCCATACACCTGCATGCAGCTGCAGGGAAGCATGTGCCACCACAGGAACCCTGCTTGGTCCTTGCTGAGCTTTTCCTGGTGTTATTATTCTCTTGCCTGATGCTTTTCCAAGCTGCAACTTCAAGTTCAAAATAAAACATTAATGAAGTTGGTTGTTTTTCATAACTTCTACTTCACGAGATAAAATATTCTCATTTCTCACACATTCTAGGAAAAAAGCCCTGAATTATGCCTTCCTTTCATTGTTCCAAAGGCTGAGGTGCAGCATAAACATTAATTTTAACTTCTTATTTTGGTAATTAAAACAGATTTCCTAAAGGAAAGAAGGTGTTGAGCAGTGACTACCAGCAGCAACCAGTGAGGTAATGAGCCTGTTTTGTCAGCCTTCTTTACATTGTAACAGACATTTTACTTAGATTCTCTTTTACAAGCTCCACTTGAAGGAACCACAAACTGGAAAGCACTGGAAATAACTGGTCCAAACATCTCTTTCTGCAGGCCTTTTAGGTCTCTAAATGTATGATGGCATTAGACATCAGGAGTGAAATCCTGGCCAAGTGAAGGGTAAAAGAAGCTTTGCATTTAGGGGACTATGTCTACAGCTAGAAGCATGCAAATGGATGTGTAGGGTGGTGTGAGCTGCCTATTTGGGGTCTGGCCCCGTGCTGGGACTCCCACAGATGTCTTTGAAGGAGTTACAAAAGATGGTGGCTAAATTCATTTAAAGTTGGCAAGAAGTAAGAGAATGCCCCGCACACACCAGCCACGCACACACACCTAGGCTTCTGGCTACTCAGAGATTTTTGGCATTGCAGGGGTTAATAATGGCCCTTGAACCCCTGGGAAGTGGACTTGAAAAGTTCCAGAGTTCAAGCAGGATGCCATAAGCAAGCTGCTAAATAATAAAAGAGCAACCTTGTAGAAGTCTCCCCGGCAGGGGATGAGCCCGACAGAAGCTCCGCCTGGGCTGACGGTCCAGACTGCGACACCGGCAGCATAATTTCTACAGGGTGTCAGAAAATGCATTACTACTAAGTAGCACCACTCTGAATGAAATCTGTATGGGTCAACTGCAGGTTAAGCTAACAAAACAATAAAAAATTTAAAATCTAACAATCACAGAGCCCCCCCGAGCACTCCAGAAGGAGCAATGGGTGGTTTCTCACATGGACAAAGGGAGGAGTCCTCAGCTCGTTTTTATTGTTCCAAGTGATAGCAAGATGTTAGCCCTAAGTGGGTTTCACCAGCTTCTTGCCTTGAAAACTGGTTCATGATCTTCCATTTCATTACTGAGAATGATCTCAACTGATAATGTTTGAAAACACTGCCTACATGTAAGTGCTCACTATGAACCTGACCAAGGTCTGTCGGTGGTGAGGTCCCACTGGAAGACTCTCCCTATCTGTCCTACTACTGTATTTAGGAAGCATGTGGAGGATTTGGCACCATTTGTTGACAACGGTTACTCCATAGCCATGTTGTATACTTGTGACCAAACTGTGCAATGGAAAACTTCATGGGATACCTGAGGGAAACATTTTGGTGAGAACAGGGGACTGTGTGCAGCTGGCTATCTCACAGGTTTCCTGAAAACAAAGACTTTGCTGCAAGAAGCAACAGGGGAAGCAGCAGCAAGCCACAGGGAGATGTTAGTTTCAAAGGAAGGCAGTTTGGGGAGGAGACAGTGCTTCTGGGTGAGGTGTACCTCAGCCTGAAGTGCTCCAAAGTCCAAGAGCAAATTTGGGGCAATAGAGGTGCAAGTGGCACAAATGAGTTCTTATTTGGGACAAATGTCCTCATTCCTCCTGAAGAGCCTTTCCTAAGCAATACTTCTGCTTTCATGGGAACTCACTCATAACATTTTCTGCACTAAAACACAGAATGACATTATTGTGAGGCTGGGGGACACACTGGCCTCATGTTCAGCAAGACAGTCTCTTCCAGATCGACAGATAACATGAACTATGAAACTATGAAATATATTTCACCTGACAGCAAGTTTCAAAGCATTACCATGCAAGCCCAAAATGTCCTGACAAGTTTGCATATATCACTGCATACAGGCTCATTAGCAATAAATTTTGGTTGTGTTTTGCCTTTGAGCCTTGAGCTTCCCCTCTTAAAGCCTAAAAGGGATGATATCTATAGACATCCTGCTAATGCACTTTACAAATAATCATAGTGCTTTTAAGACTTCTGTATGCTTTTTAACATTGGTAAAGAAAAACTATTTTGAGTCAAAGACACATTATGGAGCTAAACCTAGATATATATGTGTACTTTCTAATGAAAACCCTTCGACCATCTCTTCAAAATACATATTTACTTAAATGAAGTCAAAATGAGAATCAATTATTTCATGAGCTTTCTCCTTAACTTCAAGAGCTTCTCTAATTTTTTATAATTAAATTGGAACAGTGGTTTTATTGAAAAAAGAAAATAAATTAAATGAAATGAAATAAACATCAGAACAGAGGAATGGAAAAACCAAGTAGCAGAGTGCTGTGCTAGCCCACACAATGTTTCCTTAGTTAGTGCAAATCAGGAATGGAAACCAATCAGAACAAGAAGAGGCCTGAATCTGGTCAGATTTATATACCAATATTAATCATTAAAGTGGGGATAGGAAAAGGTCACTGCCTCACCCCCCCATCTGAGTGAAATGCAGAGAACTACATTTTGCTCTTTGTAACTTTTCCCCAAATTAAGTAATTTAGAAAATATTAAAGAAATAGCCTTGAAATATGACCTAGTTTTGTCTTAAAAAACCAATAAAACTTAACAGCATTGCTTTCTCTTCACAAATAACCTGACCATGCATATTTCCTTTCCCAACACAACAATTCATCTACCAGACTACACCACCTCTCCAGGCTCTCCTTAACAGTTTCTGAAACTTCATTATTTTTCCTTTTTGTTTTTCCTGTGCTACCTATCCTCCTTCTACTGGGTGACACGAAGAGACTTGCATGTTAGGGAGTGGAATTACACAATGTCCAGTGCTTTTCAGTTTACAAACCCAAATATCTCTGTCATAAAATGCTTTTTCAGAGCAGACAGCAAGTAGCAATTTTGTTTCTATAAATATGGGGAAACTCCAAAATTTTGCAATCCCCTGTACACTTGGATGTTTTTAAACCTTAAAGTCATCTCAGCATTTATCTGTTCGTTCATCCATCCATGCCTGTAAACCACCCCTCTTCCCCCCCTTCATAAACAGCTCTGCTAATTAACTCCCACATTGCAACGATCTTTCCATTACAAAAAAAAAAAGGAGAGAGATTGAGTTTATCTATACATGATGAACAAATGCCCTGGAGAAGCTCTTGTAATCTATCATGTCAATGTAGATGAACTCCTCGGGATTTCTCTTCTTTGTTTTACCATCCAATAACAGTAAAAATAACACACAGAAGAATCCCAGTACTTAGGCTACATAGCTAATCGAGGGCTGGAAAGACATTTAAGGTTGCTCTGCATATATCCTTTTTCTGAACAATAAAGCTTAAGGGTGACTGCTCCTGGGTTTGTGGTCTAATTACTTATAACAATCAGGCTCAACAGTGCATTTATTATTATTAAGGAATGCCAACAGAAAACTGATCTTTATCTGATTAGGCAAAATAAAGCACTAATTGAGAAGAACAGCAAGTCAAGTCCTTGAGAAAAGACTAAGCTTTATAAATGGAGACAGCACTAATCCTTACTACAAGGAAAATGGATAAGAATAGGAACCTAAGGAGATATGAGACCAGCACCACCCCATGCCAGAACGCAGCACCGCTAGGTGTTCCTCCGCACCCAGAGCCCAGACGCATCAGACTGTCAGCACCATTTTCAGAAGTCATGTATTATTGTGACACCTCTCATTTAAGAGCAGCTCTGCACTCGTTTTTGCAATGATTTGATAATGTCACAGTCTTCACTTACACCTTTTTTTTTTTAATCATTATTTTTCTCAGTTCTGCCTGAGCACAGGCTCTCCCTTTCGTGGTTAGGTGGCTAAAGCTCTTGCTGGAGCAGTGAGCATTTGGGCTGGGAACTCAGTGGGAGCCCTGAGCCCCACTAATGTAGGAAGCAAAATCCCCATTCCTTGGGTTTTTAAAAACATCTCCAACTCTGGGGTACGTCAGAGGGAGATCATGACAGTTTGTTACACTCGTCTGTCTTTTGAGAAGCACAATGCAAAAGAGCTAAGAGATTTTTTTGTCTATTTTTACATAGACAAATATTGCAAAATTACTGAAAACAAAACAAAACAAAAAAATCACAAAACCCCAGAAGACTAATTACTTCAAGCCTCAAACTCTGATGTAGAACCAAACACAAAGAAGATAAATCAGGAGAGATGCACAATAACCCATCTCTTTCTTTCCCCCCAGTTTCCTACATGCTCAGTAAGCAAGAAACTGTTTTGTGGGTTTGTACCACTTTGCATGCCTGAACAAGTCATAGCAAACCACATTTCAGCTTCAAAATCTACCTAAATGAAAAGATTTTCATTTAGAGTGTGGATTTTGCATGCTAAACTTCCCTTAAAGACTGTTTGTAAGGAATATCATTTGTAAAAACATCATGAGATGCAAAGCATTAAGCAGTTTGCAACCAGTTACTTAACCCCAAACAAATTAACAATGATGGTTCCAGTTCTGGAAAGAAAAAAAGACTCATTCATTTTCAGTGGAGAAGGAAATATGTTTTAGGATGAAAGTAATCTACTTCCATGCAAACAGATACACTTTCTTGATCAGTAAGAACAAAACAAACCATCAGCTCTGCATTTCTCATACCAATCCCCACCCCCTTTTTTTAATGCAGTTATTTCAAAACTCTGCATCCATCATGTCAAAATATTTGATGTGGTTTTAATGCTGATAAGGAATGGGAAGCTTTTCACAGGAGTTATAAAAACGTTGGATTTCTAATGAGGAACACACAGCTAACAAACAAACACTCACACAAGCCATTTCGTGATTGCATTTTACCATAGTCACAAAAGGACACTCCCCTGATGCAAAAAGCTGCCCAGAGTTAGAGATATGAGCTTTCTGAGGTGCACATTTCGTTTTATCCTCTGCAGCACCACTTCTCAGGGCATCAGATTAATCCAGAGCACCTCCTGCTCTCCGAGCATGATGCAAATAGAAATTCACCTTTCAATCACTTCTGTGGGTTAATGACACTGAGTAATAGCACATTAGCAAAGTGCCACTCCAGACCCCAGCCAGGCATGCAAACAGAGAATCTGACAAACCTTTCAGATTCGTTTTCCATGAACAGAAACACCGTTCAGGCTTATTAACCAGCAAATCTGCATAGAGTGCAGTGCAGAGCACAGAGGCTCCATTAGAAGCAGCAATCTATCTCATTAATGTAATATGTAATGGTATTTGGTCCCTTCTATTGTTGCAAAATTAAAAAAAAAAATATGCTCATGCTCTGTAATGTTGTAGTATATTTGCACTAATTACTTCAATATACTCTTGTTCAGGTTTCAGTTGTAGAGGAATTCCCCCACTGGTTTAGAGAGAAATTATGTTTTCAGTTACTATCACCTTCAAGAGCAGAAATAATTTAGGTAGCTTTCCCAAAGCTGTACTCACTTCATTTTTCCTGTTTCAATTAAATGCTTCCCTTGCAAAAGCAGTGTATCTGTAGCTGGGCTTCACCTCTCTTACTGCATCTCTGCTTTTACAGATGTTATTTGAGCATGTGGAGGAGTAGAGTTACAGGGGCTGATTGCTCACTTAGTCCAAAATCAATAGGAGGTGAACAGGATTTGTCTTCTTATCTCCAGCATATTGATAACCAAATGGGAAAAAAAGAGCAACTAAAAAAGAAAAACAGATCCCCAAGACGTTCATTCAAACTTGTGAATAAAATTAGGTGAGTGCTTTCACAGCCTTCCCTCTTACCAGAATGTTAGAAAACAAGAACACTGCCAAAACAATACATTAAAAGGAAACTTCCCAGCAGGGCTATCCAAACCCAATTCCAACAGCAAGCACATGCACTGAAAACCCAATTAAAAGCACCATTCCCACTCAGAAAGCTGAAACAATGCTGTGTTATCCATAAGTCAGCTCAAGTCAGAACTTTTTTTACCAGCTGGGATTCAGCAAACTGTCTATAGACATTTCCTTTGTTGGCTAAATCTTAAGTATCTCCCTTTACCCAGCTTGTCAGCTTCAGTTCTTTGCATCTTGGAATAGTAGCAGTGTTTTAATCTGATTTTTCCCACTTAAAGATTAGGAGGGAGGGGGCAACACTTTTGATTTTGCTTAACACACCATTTCTAGCCACAGAGTCACTCTCTTACAGTGCTCTTCCTCTAGGATCAGGAGTTAAGCTTACCACCACTTATAACAAAAGACAGGTGGAAAACCAGCTTTCTGCCCCTTTTTGGTCACCCTGCGGCTTTCTTCAGAGCTTTTGTTTGAAAATGTGGCTGCAGGTGATTACTCCAGGGGACCCCCAGCCTGCTTGGCCACGTTTCAATTTACTTCAGTGCTGAATTCAGAATTTCAAAGCTGCAATTTGCCATTCTGGATTTCCCCCTCTCTGCTGTGCTGTTTCATTTCAGGGTGTTGGAGGCGACAGGGGCACGTTCTCAACTCTTGGCCTCAGATCAAGGTAGCCCAGGTCTATTTATTTTCCCTCTTTTTTCAACCTTGTATTTCATTCTGCATCCATTCTACAGTGTTATGCAGAGTAGTAAAGAAGATGTGCCATGGAGGTATGACACTGCTAGTCTTTCTCTAGATTACTTCAGAAAGGATTTCAGGTTTGCATCCCTAGGTAATCAAGTATTTTGCTTTATTTTTAGTTATATTGAGCAGCTCATGCACTATTTCCTTTAGAAATGCCTCAAGTGCCCTTGTTGGTTACAATTCTTAAATAATCTAGTTTTTAATGACACTGCAGGGTATTTAGCAACAAAATACTGCTGCAGTTATGGGATGGCAAATAAACGTGTTATCGATTAGTTCAGACTTTGTGATGAGGATGATGTACCAGAACTCAGGAGATTTAATCATCAGGACATCAGTGAAGACCCTGGGAGATTATGGGCAAATCTGTTAATTTTTCAGTCTGCTTCTTCTGCTGAATATGGATGAAAGTACTCCCTTCTCTCCAGCCTTCTTGCCTGCTCAGACAAAGCAGGCTCCTTGTTGCTGGAATGGCTATGGCACATGCAGCAGCCCAGCCAAGTAAGCCCTGTTCTTGTGTGAGTCCCTTAGGTACTACACTGCTACACAGCAAATCTGCTGCTCCAAAATACTAAATGATAGTAGAACAAAGGGCTTAAGTTACAACTGGTTTAGGGTTTAGTTCAATGGACAGTGGGTCCCTTGAATTCGTAGTTCACAGGATTTCACATATTGCTGTGCCTTGTTATACAGTCAAATCCTTGTTTTCCCTTGGATGGTACACATTGCTTTACATACATTACAGTCCACAGAGACTCAGCAACAGAGAGCAATTAAGAAAACAAATAAACTGTAGTAATGAACCATATAAGGAAGAAAAGCAGAAATGTCACCACCAGCCTTCAAACATATGGCTCTCCAAGGCCCTCCTTGTGCCATGCAACTTCTACTGCTCCATCAGGCCCAGATGCCTGCTTATTTTGGAGGAGAATTTGCTTAGAATGTCTCATGGCCAGCATGATTTCATACCTCATTAGCATTGTCCTAATGCAAGTCATGGAAATAAAAGTCTTGGAAGCCAGCAATTCTGTACAGGTGCAGAAGCTGCTTGCTTATCAGACACTTGAGAAAGGTGATGGAAACTGAAGAAGAAGTTAACACAGCAAGTGGTAGGATAAAGCTAACTATCAAAAGAGGGGAGGATTAGAGTAGGCACCAGTAGCATTTTCAGCTTAAGAGAGTGTTGTGTCCACCACCTGTGGAGAGGGAAAACAGCTCACTGTTACCAGTTACACTGGTAATTTTCTAAGTTTTATTACAAACTGTACTGAAGAAGCAATGTGGCTTAAAAAAAAACCCCTACTCAGTCTCTTCTAAGGTTTTTTCTCAACTCAGATCATGTGAATAAGGTTACAGCACTGCCCCATAAACATCGGTGTGGGCACAGGCATGAGGGAAGGATCTGGTGAAGTGGGTAGTAGCAAGCAAAGGATGGGGATCACAGAGAAACCCTGGGAGTCAATGCCAGTGAAGTGCACATCAGTCAGGCACAAGCCATTAGTTAGGTTATTTGGTAACATATCTAGGAAAGCACTCAGCAGTCTCACTTAATTTGCCTCTGTTACTAATTTACAGACTTCTACCTCAGACATCTCCAGACAAAGAAAATTTGTCCAGGTAACCTTGAGTAGGTTATCTTTTTTCACATGAAATGGAAACAAATTGGGCATTTAAAAGTAGAGCAGAGTTTTAGTAACAAAGTTTCCATTAGGGCTACTGAGTCTCTAGCCTACTGGCTACCAATTGAGTAAACAAGCCAACTCTTGACTTGCTATCAAAATCCACAGTATCTTAAGATACTCTTTCAATTACACAGAACAGACTAGCAACAGTTTTCCAGGGTACATAACATGAAAATATCCACTGAAAGAATGTGATGTTAAAATGAACAGGAAAACCATTCTTTCAGACTTCCTTTAGCCCATCAGCCAGGCACCACATTAACACTAGCTAAGTTACCTTATTGCATGAGAATGAAATTTCATGCTTGTTTATTACTGCAAGATTTAGTTGTGCTTTTCAGGTTGCCAGCCACAGAAATGTTACAACAGAAAGAAGAACCAGCCCCCAGCCTGTATCCTGTCTCAGTCATCTTGGCTGGCCATTATCAATAATAAAATGTTCAATTTGCAGCTGCTCTTTCTTTCTCCATTGCTGAAACAACTTGAGTTTGTGCAGAATGGCCACATGATCTCAAAGGAGTGTCTTACTGATTCAGCAACATTTTTTACAGATTGGCACAGCAGTCACACAAATAGTGTCTCTAAATGTGGTCAGTGTGGAAACTGTTTTGAGAAAGGATGAGGTCAGATCTGAGCGACAGACTTGGACTCAGGAATATTTTGATCCTGGAGGAAGAGTGGAAGAAAACCAAAAGAGGGAAGTTTAAAAACCAAACCCAGCACAAGCACTACTGCCTAAGAAGGATTGTCCCACCCTGCCCTACCACCTCACCCTGCTCCCCCCAGTCCCACACTTCTTAGGGCTGTTTAACACAAGCAGCAGTACCTTAGTTATCTTGGAATGTCATTGCATAGGAAAAGGAGGGCAGACCACAGAACAAAACCACGAGCACCAAACATTACCATAAAAAAATCCAGCAAGGATTTTGCAACATTAAGGACTCATGCCAAGCTACCTTCATCACACCCTGGAGAGCACTGGGGCTGGCAGTGCCCCTCTGCTGTGCCCTGCACAAGAACAGGGCATTTTCAGGTGATCCCAGGGTACTTCCCAGAGCAGCAGCAGAGCTCAGGCACTTCCCACAGCCAACTGTTGCCAGCCCACTGGCAGTAACACTTTTTCATTGCCTCTCCTTCAGGATGATCTGTCAGAAAGCAAATGCCCAGGCCTCTCTGGTACACCAAGACATCCACTAGTAAGCAACTCTTAACTCCAGGGAGCATAAGAAGCCATCAGTCTTACAGCCATCACATAACTCACTCCCATCACTTCCTCTGGTATGTGGCAGCTGACCTCCCGCGGAGGCAGCCGAAAGAGGCATTAATGGTTTTTGTCAGCCCGCTTTGTTTAGCAGCTATCAAAATCAAATCAATGCCTTTTCCATTGTCTTCGTTTTCTCCTCTGCAGGTTTTCTCTGTCCCTCACCTCATCATCGCTGCGGGCTTCACTGTGATTTATCACCAGGTTCACAAGGCTGCTGCTTCATGGGAGCAATAAGCAAAAGTGTAATTCCAGCAAGTTTGCTTTTCAGTGTGTTCACGCTGAAGGCAACTGCTGCATCCATGCTACCCTTACACATAACTCATGCCCCAGTGTTTCCAGAAAGAACAGATAGAAAAAAAAAGACGGCAGAAAAAATTATTTTGCCCTTCTCTACCTCTGCACCCCTTTTCTGTCCCTGTATCTCCTGGTTCCTGCTGCGGCTGGAGCCCAGAGGCCAGCTGCAGGGACAATGCAAGCTGCTGCAACATTGCCAGCTGCAGAAGATGGATGGTCACAAGGCTGTGGGTCCTTACACAGGAGAAAGGCAAGGCAGGGGTGCTAGCAAGAAGTAGAGAGAGTTGATCCCTCCCTGCCCCAGGCTGAGTGTGCTCCCACACCCCAGCTAGAGCAAGTTTGGTTTGGCATGTGGGTCACTGCTTAGAGACCCATGAAATGCTAAGAATAAGTCTGGCAGGAGCAGACTGGCAGAAAAAACCTCAAAATCATATAACACATTGATTCAAGAGAATCATATTTTATGCTCACCAAAGACAAAGCTTATGAAATAACCAATATTGAACTCCTCACTGAGCTCTGATTCTACAGTCCTAACACAAGATCTGATCTGCAGCAGCACCAAGGATATGGTCCATCATTCTCAGAGGTATTAAACCCCCTTACTTTTGCACAGGTGGTTACAGATCTTCTTCATAAATAAAATGTCATGCTTTTATAATAGTAAATTCCAAAGCAAACATAACTCTTCAGAGCCATCATTATTGAGGGTTTCATTGTCAGGCTTGTTAACTCTCCTGGCAAGCAGCAGGTCCAGCCACCCTGCTCAGTCTTCACTCTTCTTCGGAGACTGCTAATATTTAATTTAGTGCCTGACACCCATGTAAAGCACACTTTCCTTTGCTTGCTGCATACATTTACTGTACAGCAGCCTTGCTCCTCTGTTTTATCTTGTACTTTCTCTCCCCTGTATCCACCTCATGCACCTGTTTGACTTGTGGTCAGTGAGGGTTTTTTATTAACAACTGTCCTCAGGATGATGCCTGCTTTTTTTCTACCACGTTTGCAATGCACCTAGCACAATTAAGGCCCAGACTCTACATGTGGCCTCCAAGGAGCAGAGTGATAGAAATAATGAATCATTACAAACAATGCTGTCACAGGGAAAGTCATACTCTCGTCCCTTTTACCCCAAGACCCCCAGCAGGGTGTGAGGGTGGAAAGTAAGAGAGAGGGAAGAGCTCTTTGATTTAGGAACTTGTGCAGTGGCACCATTTTGACATGCTTTCAGCAGAAGGTGGGAAATAACAAACCCAACAGAGAAAGAGCATCACAGTGAGCCAGTGTGGATGTTCTCTTAGATCCCCTGCCTAACCCTACAATACAGGGCTGAAAAATACCAAGTATTTCTTTTGGGTGATGCAACATTGCACTGGGACACTGCAGGAAGGCTGAGGCAATGAAACATTTTAAAGGCTTAAATGAATCCTGAGCTGCTTTTTTTCAAAGCTTAAGAACAGTACAACACTTTCTATATTTGTTGTTCCTTTTGAGAAACCAGATGCTCTAACAAAAATCAGTCAAAAGGTCTAAAATGAACCTGCCTCCCTAAAGCATATAGTTCTGCATGGGCAAATTTCTGCACAAAGAGCTACAGAAGGAACATGTCAGTAAGTAAACAAGATCAATCCACCTCCAGGCTGTTTCTCTGCACCAAAGCTGTATTTCAAATGAATCCAGTCATCTCAAAAGAGTTTGGAATATCTGACATTCATAATTCTGCCCCCTTCCATCAAAGCATGCATTTCAACGGTGCAAAATTTATATTCCACTTACATCCAGTACTATCCTATTACTGATGAGTCTCTGGTGAAAGTTATTATGGAAAGAAGCAAAAATTCATTAACTCCTTGCCATTAGCCCACACTAGGGAAAACCAGGCATCTTCAGGGAAAAGAAATTTCCCAAGAGAGATAAAATACAAAATTCTCCTTCAAAATGTATACACACTGCATACCTACAGGCATACATATGAAGAGGTGAGAGGCAGGGGAAATACAAATCAGAAAATACTAATTTCAGAGAGTGCAGCAACAATAACATGAAGACTTTTATCCTAAAGCACTTCATTGTGCCATACACAGTATTGACCTATTAAAGAGGCTCAGGAGGGCTACACCAGACCAGACAGCCTCAAACATGGGTATCAGTACATTTCTTAACATCATCAGTTGCTTAATGTTGCATCACCAGCATCATGTTTGTTTTGCATATTATAGCTTTTCCACAGAGTGCAGAGTTGCAGCAGATTTTTGAGATCATAGGAGGCCACATGAGCAAATGAGCCAGGCAGCCTCGTGATGTCTCTCATATCTCCCTATCTTACACACTGACAGCATCTCCTGCTTTCTACTCACTGACTGAAGAGCCACACAATGCTTGTTAATGAGCAGTAATTAGCACAAAGTTATCAAAGAACTCAAAGTGGAAAGTTTTACAGTTGGGATAATGCAATCCATCAAGCAAGTGAAACTGATTCTCACTTCCATGGGTATCAGTGAGTGTTCCCCCACTGACTTCTTGTGGAAACAGATTTGGTTCACTGAAACTATCCTGTTCACTCTGGGCATGCACCATGCAGGAGGAAACAGAAATGCTGCTTTGGAGCAAGTCAATCAGGTTGAAGAGCATAACACAGGTAAAAGGGACATTATCAAGATAAGCAGTATAGACCAAACCCTCAACCAGAACACTGCTGGGATGAGGCAAGGAGACAGCTCTGCCCTCTTCACATCATCTTACACTTCTTATATGATTTTTTTTGAATTGCTCTAAGATCATTGTAGCTAAAAACAATTTTGAAGTGATGTAGTCTACACAGCAGAAGATATGTTGTTAAGTTAAAACTTCTTAAGACACATATTCTATATCAGTTTTCCTCTCAAAGGTATAAGTCAGTGCATGTGTCTGAGTTTGAGAACATATCAGACTGGTTGTTATTTCTGCAGTCCTACATCTACAAGTGCTACTTGAATTTCCAGCTCTGCTCCTTGGATCCTGTTTTCAGCATACCTATAGAAGGGCAGGGCCTTTTTCCATACAACAGGCCAGAAAATATTTCTGGTTTTACCCTTCTACCAAAGTCAAGCATGCAGAAGCCAACTGCCTGCTATTGCCAGCCCAGAGACTCCAGCAACCCTTCAGTTAGCTTCTTCCTCTCTTGTCCAAGCTCTATACAATCAGTGAGATGGGACATGCCTGCAGTGATCCCAAACTAATTAGTCAGGACAACATCTTTATTTGTGCAACCACTCAACCCTTTACAAAAATTAGGCTCCATGTACTTTTGGGAACTGAAGCTTTAATTGTGTTTAGAAGTCCAACTCCTACAAACATAGTGTTGTGTTGAACAGACTGTGACTTGACTGGAGACTTAAATCACATGAAGGCTTAGAGAATGTATTGAAATGTATTCCCCATGCATTTATCTTAGCTTGGATAATGAAAATAAGCTGTTTAGCTTCATTACCCATGAAATACTCTTAAGAAACAATTGTGCTATATTACAGCAAGTAGAGTTAACTTGCATTTTAACACTCTAACTGCTCTGGCCTGGGTTGCCTTCTCTGTGTCTACACTGATTTGGAGAGCTCTTCAGTGCAGGAATCATGCCCTCCTGGGGTCTCTGGGTAGATCCTACAGCATGCTGGGTATTCCAGTATGAGCAACAAATGATAATAATTCACCAATATCAAGATTTAAATTTCAAATTTTCCATGCTGCAGCTTATGCAAATGCTTTCTGCCCTTAAAAAAAAACAAAACAAAACAAAAAACCTTCTGCAAAATAAAGGCAAACAAACACCCAAGCATACTTATCTCTCTTAAAATCAAAATGTTGGGAGTAAATCTTTAGCTTACATAAAGCACAGTTTAAAGTACTGGTGTAACCATCATTGAGCTAAAGGCAGTTATAACAGGATAGGTCTGAGACCACAGAAGGAAAAACCTTTTTTTTTTCACTGTTGGCCTCATGGTCTTTATTTCATTGTTGTCTTATGATCAGTTGAAGTAGGCAACTCCCAATAATTGCAAAACTCTCCACAAGAGATCTCAAAATGGTCAGAGGTTCTGTTAGTTCCCTTTCTTTTCTTCTTAGCTCAGCACATATCAATCATACAAAAATAATTTAAAACAGAGAAACTCCCACAGGAATTGACTGATATTTTCTTGATCTGATTTGTGTAACAGGTTTTACTTTTTACTGATGCAGTGCACTGGTGTTGTGGCTGCCACAGATCAACCAAACAAAAAGCTAAAGATCAATCAGTGGAGAGAAACAAGCAAAACAGAAATTAGCACTTGAAATTCCCCATGCTGTTGTTGCTAATGCAGAATGGACAAATCAGAGCACCTTAAACATTGGGGATCTGAAGGAATGCAAGACTCTGGGGTATCCTTAGTGATCTGCAGGATCAGGCTCTTTCTCTTTTTCCTCTCATTGCTTCTTTGGTGGGCAGAGGAAGGTGGGTTTCCAGCTTAGACCGAAGACGATGTGAGTGTGTCACAGGGTGCCCAAGGGATGAGGTCACAGTGCATCCTTGAGCATTGCCTCTGAGCTGCAGATCAGTGCAGCAGGCAGAGAAGTGCCATTGTCATATACACCTGGTGGCTGTGATTCATCATCCTAAAGCAAACTTGTCAGCTCCTAAACACAAAACTCTCTTGTTCTTACTTTCCAGTCATGTAAATGAAGTTACTTCATTGAACCATTTGTTTAAGAAAAGAATGAATGTGATGTCCATTGTTTAAAATGTAGTAAAACTCAAAACACAAGTGGTAATTTTAACCATTCAACAACTATGTGAGCCTGTAGGAGAGAGCTCAGTTTTTACATCTACTCATTGATTGACCTGAGAAAAAATATTTACTACACAGGGATAGTCAAAGTGCAAGGGCTTTCTGCTGTCCTGAAATCAAAACCTAACAGCCAACCCTTTTACAATAAATCATGGACAAGCTAGACTTGATTTGTCTTCTTGTCCACAGATTGTACTGAACACATAAGGTACTTATGGATGACACGTAGTAAGTACAAAGCTGGATAAAAAGAAGCTCCAGAGTTTTATATGCTTTAAAGTAATGAAAAACTGGCAAGAAGGAAAACTTGGGGATTTTTTTTTTTTTTTGGGTAATTTTATACTTTCAGCTCATTTTTGTCACTCAACATTGGAAAAGGTTACAAGATTCTTAAAAACCTTCAACACCCATAGAGAGAATCTAACTCAAAAGCATGTATTTTTAAGAAATAATGCAGCACTACTCTATCCCCAGCCTGCAGAAAGGAAGCTGATGATTGTTGATACAAATCATCATACATAAAACTGTGATTCAACTATTTCTTTCTGTAAGAATAACACATACAAAGATTATCTGATATACAATCTATTTTGACTTGGAATTCATACATGAGTGAATTATACTATAAATTCTACAATAATTGAGTAATAACATATGCAATTGCCTCAATAAATAAATCAAGTCAGTAGGTGATAGCACTAACACAAGGGGGTTGAATTTGGTGACCCTTCAGATACAGACTTAGGTCTGGTGCTAAGAAACTGAGCTTCTCAGGGCACATGGAACACACCCAATCCTTTCAAGCAGATATTTATCTATAATTGCACTCGGTTCACATATGACTTCAGAGCTCTTGGCACACTTTCTTGAGGATGTGGCCAATTAATTATGATTTACTTACATAGTTCTATTTTTCCTGCCAGGTAATGTTCTCTGTTCATACCTCAAGTGCCACACTCTATGCAGCAGGTTGTTACACCTAAATACAATGATTTATGGATTACAAATCCCCATGGACAGACGCTGCATGGACGCTGTCATTCTTTCAAACATCCATACATCTGCTTCAACATATGATACTGACACAGGATGGATTTAGGGAGTAAGAAGGACAGACATCTGGGAACTCCTTTCATTTAAGTCAACTGGAAATTGGCAGGTCAGATATATCTGAATTTTGTCTTTAGGGAAATGGCTGCCTAAAACATATTTATTTTATCACCCGTGCTTGGTAGCCAATTCAGGGACTTATTTTTTAATAACAACCTTGGGCTGGCTTATGATGCAAAGGTTGTCTACAAAGAAATTCATGGGACAATCCTGATTTTATGAGGAGTATCTCACCTCCCACAGGCTTAGCCTAAGGTTTTGTCATTGTTCTGAACGAGTTTGGATCTCCAGGACTCCAGAAACTTTGCAACAGAAAAACTTGACCCAATGTTGCAACTTAATCAAATTGTGTTAATTTCTGAGGAACGTGTCTTGTCACATAATGACATAAAATCATGACAGGACTTGCCTTCATCACACATCAACACAACATGACGTGAAACTACAAACAGTGAGATGAAGTTATTCTGTGCAGTACAACAAATACCATGATCTCTAGTGAAAAATCAAAGAGAAAAACTGTGAGTTACATCAACTGCAGTAACAAAACAGCCTGTAGTACAAATCTCTTGGAGCCTGGCCAAAACAAGCAACTAACAGAGACAAGATCACACACTCAGAGATGTAAGAGTGGCAAGCGGGTACTGCTCGGAGCGCTTCTCAACAGCACCCATCCTTTGCATGCATTTTTTTGGTGCTAATTTTTTTGCCACTGTTAGAGTGCTGAGACCAAGTAAAGTAACTCTGAATATTACACACTGTATACTTTAACTACTTACTGCCCTGCTTTATTATTTCTTCTTTTAAGACCACGTAAATGTGTCTAACATGAATGACCAACTTCTGCAAAGTTAAGTGGAGAACGGCAGCCCTCTGAAAACTCAGCCAAGCCTAGAACAAAAGCAGCTATTTAAACAGCCAACATTGAAAAGTCTGTTTAATCATCTGATTTGTGTAACTTGAGCCACACCATGTGAGGTGTTTCCTCTTCACTGGCCAACTCTGACTGCCACAAGGGTGAAGAGAACAGGGTTCCTTAGAAATGTCAACCTCTGTTTATCAAAGAGCTTTGTAAAATTACTAAAACAACATTTCAGCTACAGTGGCTGCCCTTAGAAACTTGCCAAAGGGTTCTGATAACTGAATAGGTACCTCAGTAGTCCCAGTATTCCAGGAATTTCCTACCCTAAGTAGTGGGAAACATAAGTCAGTGCTCAGGCACTGTAGTATCTACTGCCACGCTGGCAATCTTATATGGAGCGTGCACTGCAGTGCCTTACTCCAGCATATTTAGCCCTGAGAAAGCACCATGCATCTATCAGTTGGGGTAGAAAACCAAAAGCTTTTCCCTCAGCAACAGAATTCCTGAAGCCTGCTCTCCTTTAAATCCCCTAAACCTCCTTCTCTGGTCCCACTGGCCTCTCACCACTGGCAGCACCAGTCCTCCCATTGTGGCTGCTGGAGCAGGTCTACAGGGGCAAGCTGTGTGCACCCTTCCCTCCACACGTGCATCCTTCCCTCTACCATAACATCATTTAGATCCTCTCATACTGTGCTTGGAGAGAAATCCTGTGGGGTCTCTTCCCACTTTCTGTTGAAATGGGCTATTTAATAAATAAATAAGGTTTTGGGAGGGGCGACCTGCTTGGCCAAAGCAAGAGTACCTACATCTCACATCTTTAGGCATCAAAAATGTTCTCAGAGCAGGACAGTGCAATGATGGACAAGTCATGAGAACATTGGGTGAAAACATACATGGAAGTGGGTAAACTCCAGTTCCATTAGAGATTATGACAATTCTGCCACCCCCACTACTAAGGTCAGGGCTTCCCACTAACTGTTCATGATTGACATATTGGGATGACAAACATCTACTTTATATCTATTTACCTTTTTACAGTTTTGTTTACTTGTTCTCCAGGAACACACTACTATGGTAAAGAAAATATACAGCTTGAGGAACCATCTGCATTGATTAGCTTTAGACTGACTTTGTGTGCTCCTTGAATTTCTCTCTGAGCTGTTAACATTTACTGGAGCTGACCTCCTCTGTGCCAGCTCCAAGAGCTTCTCGTTGATAATTAAAAGTGACAGTGCTCCTTTTGGTTAAAATTAACAGAGGTGAAACTTAACAGAAACTGCCTGCTCAAGGAGTCACACCACTCTCCATTATCAGACTCTAAATTATTAACTTGCCTTAGTTTTATCATGATTAATTATTAAAATTCAGCTGCTTGTCAACATATTCATCATAGAACCAATAGATTAGCAGCGTCTCATGCTGTATTGGCTGAGCTCTAAACAGTGACCTTTCAGCAGTATTTCACATCTCAAAAGGATTCTTGTAGCAGCACATTTTACACAGGATAATAAAAGGAGAAGAAGAAACAGTCACCACCACACTGGAAATCTAACACATGTCCTACCCTCTCTTTTATCCCAAGCATCCAGCTGGGTGAAGGAGGAAAACAAGAATCATAAGTAGTTGGTATGTGTTCTGCAGAAGGGGGTTTCTCTTATTTCTTTTTAGCTTTATTCCCTCAGTCCCCTTTCCTTTAGACTGAAGATTTAGAAGGACTGTTCAGACACTATGTGCTGCTTAATTTAATTGTAGCAAGGCTTGCCTTTAGTGTCAAGAGGCTACAGTTGAAAGTACTCATTTCAACATGTATTCCTGGCACTAAAGACAAAAGATTTTGTTACTTGAGGAATTCATTTATTTATTTATTTTAAAAATAGCAACAATTACAATTCTACACAGTATCCTGCATATTTAACACTTATTGGAAAAGTCAGCTGAATACCACAGATTGCAATCAACATCTTTCACAGATGCCAGCCTTTTTTTTCCCCCCCTCCTTTGAATGTTCAGAGCTTTGCAAGTCATTAGTCCATTAGCACAAAGTTAAAGTACGCCAATCAATGTCATTTAAAGCTGTAGGTCATCTCGGGTTTTCATAAACAATCTTAAGGCTAATGACAGCTACCTACCCTTCTGCTCTCATTTTCATTTCATCTTGAGCTTTCCTGGAAACATTAGATTTGGCATTTGAAAAGAAAAACTCACTGCAGGTGCTAATTTTCACCATGATAAAATAGAAATTGTGTTCTCAAAATTCACTAGGAAACTTCAGGAGAATGCAGGATATTGTGACCTGGGTTTGTTCTTAAACTTTCTAATATCCTTGTATTTACTAGGATGATGAGAAAGAAGCCATGCCAGGAAGAACTGTAACAGTTAAGCTTTAAACACATTTAATTCAAAGGTTTGAAAAAGTCCTGAGCTCAAGTTACATGACCGGGCAACAGTAAATTCAGATCTGAGCTCCAGTCAGACCCCCTGCCCAGCCTTAGGCATATCACTTCATCTCTCAAAATGTCTCAATTTCTCCCTCTAAATGAAAACAAACCAGATTGCCTGATATTTTTCCCCTTCTTTTCAAGACTGCACACTGGTGTAGACCATTATACTAAGCCGTTAGGGCGTTAAATAGCTCTTGTGTGTCTTCCATCAACCTACTGCTTTCTGCCTACCTACAGGAAATGGCTTGTTTGGGAAATAAAACTGATGAAATCTGAAGCCCAGACTCAGAACCTTCCATGATGAAAGGGTCTTTTGCAAAATCTGGTGTCATCCTTACACCAGCAGCAGACAGGAAAGCATATTCACTCTCCAGTTTATCAGACATTAGGTAGCTGTGGGGGGATGTCTTGGAAAGGATGATTGGACTCCCTGTGGAAATGTGGGAGCGGAACACTGTGACGCTGGGAACCCAGGACTGGGTGGGCAGGAGAGCTAAAGACAGCTGCACTATGTGGGAAGAAGGAAGGAAGGAAGGAAGGAAGAAGGGAAGCTCTGCATCATCATCATCTTTTCTTTCAGCTATCAAAATAAGTGTTTGTCACCCCTAGTTGTGTTCAAAGGTGAGGTGTCATCATCTCAGGCACGCTGCTAGACCTGTGTAGGAATCAAATGCCCTGCTCCTACCCCACCAACAAAGTGCTACAGTGGCCCTGGGTAACTGCTCCTCTGATTTGTAAAAAGATGTGCTCTTGGAAGTTGTCCACAGGCTCTAAATTGTAATATCAGTGGAAGAGACAAAGACTCCCTTTAGCACTGGCTCTGAAGGACAATGTGAGGGCACCAAGGCTGGGATAAGGATTTGCCCCAGCACTTATATCTCAGCTTTGACAATGAAAGGATCTTCAGAGAAAGGAAAGAGTGTGGGTACTGATATAAGATCTATATTTTGTTTCATTCTTTATTGGGTTGGTTGGAAATTTTTAGACTTATTTCTTTTGCTCTCTCCTGTAGGAAAATTGGCATAGTATCCAGAATGAAAATAATTTGATAAAATAAGCTTATTTCTCTGAAGCTTTTGCCAGTTCTTTCTTCAGATCAAAGATACATGTTCCAATTCAGAAATGAACTCAACAGCCAACAGTCAGGACATTCAGGAGATATTTTTGAGTAGAAAATGAAATTCAAGTCCCTGGTCTTAGTCAGACAGAATGGAGACTAGACCCTGTTATGTCCAAACACCCAAACAGAAGGGGTCTTGCTCCTCCCAAGCAGTTCATTTTTCTGTGAACAGCTTTGTAATTCTAAATATCAGCTTTGATAGGCCTGTGGTTTCTAGCCCTGTATTAAAGGGCCCCATCTTATACTTGCAACAAAAGAACATATCTATAAGTTTCTTTTTTTAATTCCAGAAAAGTAACTATTTTAGAAACAAGATAAGAAAAGGAATCATTGGAACGTCATCTGAAGTTCAGTTGGAAAGAGGAAGACACTCTCCCAGTAGACATCAAACTGATTTAGAGGTGCTTTCTCTAGATTCTCAGTACCACTTTGATAAAAGAGCTGAACAGGCAGGCAGAGCCATTTCTGCAAGAGTTTGGCCTAAGTCCAAGCCTCGTGGTGTCCATACCATCCAAGTGTGCTGTCCACTCCTCAAACCCTTAATACAACATCTTTCTGCCTGTGAGGTTTTTGTTACCACTCCACCTTTACCAGAATAAGAGGGTCAAGTAAGTGCCAGCCTCCTTTCTAACAAACATCAACTCTTCTGCTAATCCTAACTACAGAAATATTTCTTAAATGTGATGGATTTGCTTAGCCTAACATCCCTCTCACCCATCCAAGCCACCCCAAGCAAAATAAGCATTGTTCATGGAGTTACTCCGGATGAGTCAGCAGGGCAAGGAAACATGCAGCTGTGCAGACTGAGCATGCACTAGGTTCAAACTGCGTTTGCAGGCAAGCTGCCAACTTGGTTAAAAAAATATATATTTTGTTCCTCTTCTGTCTCCTTTTCCTTCTTTCTTCCTCCCTCCAGTACAAGGAATAACGTTAAATTACCTTGCACCATGAGAAGAAACAAATTGTCTCCTCCTGGATACACTCTTTTTAGAGCCTGAAATAATCTCACTTCCCCATGATTTGGTAAGTCACGATTTGATCTCTCACCCCTTAGGAAAAAGAAAGGAATTAGTTTTGACTGGATAGATGAGCAAGAGCTACTATCAATTACAAGAGCTACAATTTCTTTTATTAACCCTAAAACAGCTCTCCCTGGTCTTTTATTAGGCCATTTAGAGGATTATGTGAAAGTGACAGTGAATCCTCTCCCTCAGTACATTCTAAGGGTGGTACCTAGTGGCATGCTGGCAGCATTTATATTCAAGGCAAATGGAGAGTTTTGCCCTAATAACACCACATTTTGTTGGGGAGCATGTGAAAAGAGGAGGAGTCAATTCATCAACTACAGGTCTTAGCTGGGCAGAAAAAAACCCCCAAACATATACAACTTCTATGAAAACTGAAAGAGTAGTGGAGCCAAATGGAGAAAATATGGAGATGCCATTAACCATGCTCAAGTACAAGTATCCTTCACATTGATCTGTAAGGTCTTCCCTACTACAATTTCACTTTTGCCTAGCCACGTGGGGCCTTTTAAAACCATGAATGGCTCAGGAAGATCTCTGAGACCTGTGGTGTGGCTCTGCCCAATTCTTCCCAGCAGCTGGGGATGGCTGCAGAGCTAGGCACTCATGTCCTTTTCCAGCTCAGCCCCACTGCTAGGACCCACACAGTATGACACCAGCTGTGGTAACCCAAATCAGACTCCAGCATGTAGTGAATCTACTGCTAGCAGCCTTACTTACGCTTAAACTTGGCTTATTGTGTGTTCATCTGCTGGTGTTGATCTACAGAAGCTGAAACTTAAGAGTGCCTCTTACACAGGTAGCAGTTCACAGGAGGTAGGTCTCGCATCTTCAGCTGTTTGCCCTTCCTTCCAACACACCATAACCTAAGGTTAATAGAGCAGGCTGCAATACTTCCTTCCCTGGGGAGCATGATCACACTGTTATCTCCCTAAGTCTCCCAAAGGCCTCCTCAGCCTCCAACAGACTCACTCATTCGTCACTCACAACTCATGCCTTTCAGAGCTCCTCCACAAGCAATTTTCTCCACTGTTGGTGAAGGGATAAGGATAACCCTTCAGCAGGACCACCCTGCAGTGCCAGAGCTGAGGAGCACTGGTGGGTAACAGAGAAGCCTGCCATCAAAATCAAATCCCTGCCATCAAAACACCCCAACCTTTGTTCCAGTTGCCAAATTCCCTGGCATCCACCATTAATACCTCAGCCTAGGCTTTGGTACATGATATTTGCCAGCACAAACCCCAATTCTCACTCTCCTATCCAGCTCTCTATATTGCCCCACACTCTACAGAAAGCAGTTCCCTGATAATCAGAATCAAGCACTGACATTATGAACCTTTTCATTACTTGTGGTGTATTGCTGGTTTGTAAAATACAGATTAAGCATAGAGCCCTGCTGTGCCCTACATCAGGCTAGTGTTGTTACATGCTTATTAAGAAAGTGATTTAAAAGGGAGATCATGCAGTGAATTACCAATCCTGCACAACTTACTAAAAACTGGGGGGTGAAACAACATACATCAGCTTCCCATTACCTGATTTAGGGTAATTTGTATTCTCTGCTTCTGTGCAAACAGAACGTCACTTACTGCAGTGTCAAACTTTATTTTAAGAGTTAAAAGGTGGGTTTATTATTCATAATGCTAACAATTGGAAGTAACTAAAATGTTCCATATGCCAGAAATCAAAACCTGTTACCATGGAATTGGTTACAGGAGATTTAAAGCAAATTAAAGCTCTGACAACATTAGATTTAGACTGAAAAAGTGTAAGAAAGAAGAGATGCACAAAGACTAATTCTCTGCATCTGCTCCTGCAGGCTGTTTTTCTATTTCAAATGCATACTGAAAGATAGAAAAGTTAATTATTTCTCTGGGCTAGGACAGCACACAGGTGATATAGGAAGCATGAGAGATGGCAAGTGTGTGCTGGTGTGTGCACCAGAGAGAGTTAGCTGGTCCTGGTTTTGTCCTCTTCACTCATCTTTGGTAGGACACCTGCCAACACACATAGGCAACTGCCAGCCAGGGCTCTTGCAGCTCTCCTATTCCAGACTTCTGGTCAGGAAGTGTTTTGAAGGCCAGTAAACCACTCAGCCCTGGGTTCTGCTTCATAAATAATTCCTCTCGGCTGTTGAGGAAGACTAGAGCTGGCTTTCAGCTTCATTATGGTTACTTGAGAGCGCTCTCTGGTCCAGCATCTTCACAGGCAGCCTATTCCTCTGTGGGAAATTCTAGTGGGCTATGGGGAGTGGTGAAAGAGAGCCGTCAGCAGTGACTGCTTGCCTAGCTGGAAGCCACACTCCTGTGCACTTTTCAGGCAATCAATCATGAAGGAAAGGTCAACAGACAGCTTTCAAATAACCGATCCATTTAACTACTGACATTGATCCAGGCCAGAGAAGTGGAGCTGGTGCAGGGGGGAGGTGGGGAGGCAGGGTGGGTTCAGTGGTCCATCAGTGGAAATCTAAACCCCTTTCAGCCTTACGGAAGACTAAACACAGTCCTAAGCTTTCTGCTTTAAATCTCAATGATTTGCCTAAGGCACTACAGGACCTTTACATGGCTGTTTTTCAAAGTAAAGAAAAGGAAATAAAACCCCACATTATTTTCCTCACATAAAAATGAAGCACCTAAAGGAGGAGAGTCATCTTTCATTGCATAAAGCATTTCTATATCAGTAAGCTTGATGAGTGGGATAGAGGAAGAACAGAGAAAGACCCTGGCATGATCCCAGGGCCAGCAAAACTTGAGCTGTTTTCCTTTGGCCAGACTTTGGAAGACATTCTTCTTGCAGTCTTAAGTATGTCCTCCAGTGCAATCCAAAGCATCCTGTCACCAGCCATTGTGCAGACCAACTAATTACCTTCCAACTAAAAGAAACAAAAAAAACCCCAAACATACAATTGCCCACTTAGGGCTTTCCAACCTTGAGCCCTCTTCCAAAGATTCAGTGTCTTGCAAGAAATCTTACAGGAACAAAGTAGAACAATATGTCACTCACTGGTCATTGACTACCCAGGATCAGTTCCAGATAATTCAGGTCCATAATCTGTCCATAGAGTCCGACAGCCACCAAGCAATATTCTGTGCAGGATGAATTTTACTCTCACTGCATGTATGCCACTGAGCATAACAACAAGTGCACATCCAGGAGAAAGAAAGCAGGGGAGGAGAGAGAGAAGGGGAGAGAGAGAAGGGGAGAGAGAGAAGGGGAGAGAGAGAAGGGGAGAGAGAGAAGGGGA
>VWZX01008917.1:495817-541895 GCA_013399015.1 Galbula dea
GAGAAGGGGAGAGAGAGAGAGAGAAAGCAGATTTGCTGTTCTCACTTAAGGTCATCATCCCAGAAGAATAGCTAGTCCTGGGTCCCAAGCCATGCTCCTAGAACTGTTTCCACACTACTTCACATGAACTGCATCATCTATGTAAAGGATACATACATTTTACCAGCACCTACAGACACTTGGCAGGGCCTTTTGGTGACAATACATTGGAATTTACCTAAAGCAGGGCTTCAGTGACTGAATTTAGTCTCTTGCCTGATCAAGCACTTTATCTCACTCTACTACAAATCCCCACCAACAAAGTGGAAATACTATCGCTTCCTTACCTTGCAAGCATCTAGTAGGAGAAATACATGTATTATGATATGCTCAGTGCTAATGATAATGAAGCATAAAAGACAGACAGCCTGACCAAGAGATAACTGAAATCAATGGAAGGATTCCCTCTGTATTAACTGGGCTTTGGCTGTAGTCCCCATTTAAAGGGAACAAGGCACAGAGGGATTTCTCAATCCCTGAGCTGGAGGTATAGAACAATTCTCTGAATCCCATAGGAGCTATTTTTCAACCAAGTGTGGTAAGAAAAGAAGCTCTGCATGAGACACTACCACAAGAAAAAAAAAAAAGACATGAAATCCTGTGCATGTTTATGTATGTGTGTCAGGGGAAAAGATATTAAATTCAAGGGGAAAAAATAGAATTAGATATCAAAAACAAGATTAAACCATAAAAATCTATCCACTATGGAGAATCCAGTTTGTAAGATAATCTTTTCTATAAAAGGCAGAATATTAAAGTAAATAACTCAGAAAAGCCCTGGAGAATCTGAGCTTTCAGTAACCAGCCAGATGGAGAACGCAATATAGGCAAGAGCACTGCATGCCACACTTCATATATCTAAGAAGAAGGGGGGGAAAAAAAAGCTATTTCTGGGGAACATTATTGCTTTTCATGGTTTTCTCAGTTACTTCTTTATTCTGCTCCTCCCCATGTGCATCAACATCACTATTAGTAAAGTCAGCCATTAGCACTGAAAAGCATGATTTTATTGCAGTGTTAATCACAAGTTTCCTGCCCTCTGCTACACCATGGAGAGGCCTCAGCTCTTCAACTCCTGCCACACTGTGATCTGTAAATACATTTCTTGGACCACAGCAAGGAAGCCAACTGAAAGATACAATTGACTCTTAATATGCTTTTCAGTCTTCATTTTGTCCAAACAGAGAGAGCTGTTATTTTGTCCTTTTCCATGGGAGCCTGCACAGGCAGGCTAGAAATGCTGACTCTAACGGGAAAGCCAATGCTCATGACAGTCTGCAACCATTAACACCACAGTCCTGCCCCATCTCTAACCCTTCCCACCTCCATCCAACCATCACAGTACAAAAATAACTCCATGTATTTAACTTCAAAAAGCAGTTCCTAGCTTCACTATGTCTTGTCTTACATGGAACAGCACAAGCACCTAGGTTTTGGGAGGTACTAAGATATGCTGTAGTATGCATCCGTGCTCATAAGTACACAAGGAATAAGCAAGGGATTACAGCTACTAAATTGTTGTGTTATTTCAAAACTGTATTTATTCTATTTTATTTAAATTATCTTAGTTTAATTTATTTATAATTAAAATAAAACCCTTTGTGGTAAACCGAGGTTCTGAGGCTTAATTAAACCTATGTGCTGCAGGAATACAGAATAAAACTGTTCTTAACTGCAAAGCATAGAGAAAATAATGCAAGAAGAATCAACTCCACAGTACAAACTATCTAAAACCCAATAAAAAGCAGATATAGGCCAAGCTAAGCAGGAAAATGGTACTCTAGAAAAAAATAGCCTTTTTTTTTTTGCATATTAGTTTTAAATGAACTTTGTTTTCTAAATGCCCATGGGGATCTAGACTTGTCTTTGAAGATCACAGTCCTAACTACCCAAAGTCATCTTGCATCCATCCTTCTCTGAAAAGTCCCACTAGAATCAGTGGTCTAATTCTGGATTTCCTTCCACCTTGTGTTAATTATTTGCACATGTTGAGATAGTGTGAGCTGATCTTGAACATCACAGCACAAGTACCAGCAGAAACTCCCACCTGATCTATTATGTGACTAAGACAAAAATCATCCAGCTCAGGCAGGAGGTTTTATCATCAGCTTTTATCTAAACAATGATAATATCTGCCACATTATCCCACAGGGGCAGAATTCTGTTTTATCCAACAGTTTGAGGTTGCTTCTTTATGGCTGACACATCATAGTGAAGGAAAGACATGGACAAGGAGACCAGTACAGGAATAAAAAAGGAAACAGAAGCATAAATATGTTCAGAACAACCAAATAGGTACATACTTTACTGAAATATACCCTGTTTCTCTTAAAAGCATAGTTAACAAATGTATAATTGTTTAATGTGAAAAACAGAGATCAAGCTTTAGTGATCCCTAGGTCTTCACCTGGATAAACAACAACTTGCCCTTGTTTTGATTAAGGAGAGCTATTAAATGTTTTTTCCTGAAGCTGTTACTCTGCTTAGAGCATGCTGTAATTTACAAGTCTCCCCAAAAATGTCCCTTTAACAAAATGAATAGGAAATTAATGCTGTCAGGAAGAAAGCTTTTAGATAATAGTTTCTAACACTTCACTCTTGGAGGAATTGGTGAGCAATTTTCATTTACCAGCTATCTAAAGGTGAAAACAACCTGTAGTTTCACTGATATAGCACTTTGATCCTCTTGTCTGCAGTTGTCAGATATTTTTGGGTTGGGGATAGCATACAGCAATTGTTGGAAGTCTTCTGCCCAGGCATGCTGACATGCAGTATGTGCCTGGACTCAAAGCTGACAAGGATTTCAGAAAACAACATTCCACTTAAGGCACAAATGGGTCCAAGATGCATTCCTGTTCCTAATACCATCTAGAGAAGTAGGGTTTAAAACTCCCACTAGCTCCTTTGCATTGATGGAGATGTTAGATAAGACCATGGGGAGAACAAAATATACATTTGCCACTGTAAGGGCCTACCCAGACTGAAACCCAGAACAGCACAGAAACAAGAGGAATAATGTCTGTACATTCATCCAAAGCAACATCATGGAAAAAGGGAAGAAACTTGAAGACTGAGACAAGAACTGACAAAATAATCCTCTACCACCGTAAGAGCAATTTAACATGCTAGTTTGACCCTGTTTTGTTATTCAGAAAACATGAAAGTACTCAGTTTGTGGAAGCAATAGCATACCCTTCCTACCACTCACATGACTGTGGCTAGATCCTAGGCTAGCAAGTGAGGTCTCACAGCTATAGCAAAACACCACCAGTTTGTACCAGGATCCCAAAACTTCATCTTTGAATGGTGGCTGTAGTTGTGGGAGAAAGAGAACAAGGCAATCATCAAGAGTGACATTAGGCTCTAATGCAGAAGCGTGTAAGTGACTCAGGGATGTAACATCTGCTGCCGTCGAATCAACAGCCCACACCACAGAGCCACATCACTGCATCTGCTGCCTTTCCTTACCAGGGGAGTGCAGGACACCAGCTGGGGAGTGCATTGTGGACCCAATGCTTACCTCATATTGATGTCATATTAACACAGCCATTACAAATGTGAAAATACTGCAAATAAGATCAGTGCTGTCCCTTTCTGTCCAAGGAAAGGTGGTATAGAATAAAGGACGCCGCTGGCTGGCTGAACCCATGCTGATGCTAACAGGCAGTGGTGCTCAGGCACGGCTGGTAACGCTGAACCCGGAGCCTTTGAGACAGAGACAAAAAAAATCACATCTCTGCCATTAAGAAGTGAGATAGGGAAGGACACAGGGAGTGCTGGCTGTGCTTTTCTCCTGTTGATTCTTCTCTCAGGAGCCCTACTTTGAAGCGCTCTTGAATTACAAGCCTGACACTTGCTTTGAACACGCTCTCAAAGTGATGAATGTCCCCTTAACCGACTTTTTATTTTGAAATACATTATTATACAGCCTTCTAGAGAGATGGAGTTGTCAGCCATGTGAATGACAATCCCTGGCAGAAGACCAGCTCACAAACCTCCTCTTCCCACTGTCGCTCGCACAAACCTTAAAGCTGAAATAAAAGCAACTAATTAATCACAGCTAACATGTCACCTAATAGAAAATGGTTCCAGGAGATGTAGAAATAAATAGACTATTGATTTTATTTTTTTTTCCTTGGGAAACAGGCAAATTTTTTTAAAGAAGAGGAGAGACTAAATTCTACTGTGTTTGGGCCCAGCTCACAACCAGGGCTGCCTCTTCCCAGTTTAATGTTTGCTATAAGTCTTCAAATATAGTATTTGCTATCAATCTGTAAAAAAGACAATCTAAAAAGCCAAAAACCTCCTGCACTATGTTATCCACTATGCATTCCTAAATTATATTAGTAAACTATCAGAAACTGTAAGTATTAGCTTGACTTTTTGGTCAAGAAGCCAGGAATTTCTGATACCTAAGAAAGGATGGAAAGATTAATGTTACATGGGACATTTAATCACAAAATAAGGAGAGCTCTGAGGCAAAGCAGCAAACAATCTTCCCATGCTGCACATATCATTGCTAGGATACCCACAGACCAGCTATCACACTTATGGGATTGTTTCACATCAAGGGAAAAAAAGATGTAGGGGCAAAGACCAGAGCCAGGGCCTTGGATCTCTGTGCTCAGAGCCATAATTAGGGGAACTTGGGTCACGCTTCCTTTCTTTCTCGCTATCACTTTGGACCAAAGGATCTGTCCTTCTGCTCTTCATTTCAGCACACTTCACAAAGGAGACCCCAGGGGGCAGGGGATGGCTTCTCACAATACAGCCTTATCGTTGCGATCAGAGCTGTCTCCTGGAAGAGGTCGATTTTGCAGCAAGAGGAAGGACTGGAAACTGGACTCCCTGGTAGTGCTCAAATCATTAAAACTCCCATTTAAACAAAACCCACACTCTTCCCAAAACTGAAGGAAAAAAGCATGCATCCTGACCAGTTCTTGGAAAGGCAGGGCTCATTCCCCATTAATTCCCTGTGTCACCAGGATGCTTAATTTCTAAGTTGTGCAGGCTGCCCAGCTGAGTAGGCTCACTGAGTCCAGCAGAGCCAGTCTCTCAGGGCAGGGCTGAACCCCCTACATACAGAGTGCTGTGAAGATAACATCCCTGCTCATATGGATTCTGCTTCTGCTCTGTATCTTGCCAAAGTACCAGAATCATACCATCAGCAGATCTTTTGTTTGTTTGTTTGTTTTTTCAATAGGATACCAACTGACTTCAGAGGGAAGGGGAGGCCTGCAGAAGGACCTACCCAGTGGCATAAAACTTCCATGTCCACTGAAACCAGTGTCACCAGTGTCCAACACTGCTCTGGTGGATGTGAAATGAAATGCCTTGAAATAGTAGCTGCAAGAAAAAAATGATGGCTTCCATCTCCTTTACTGTTTAGAAGTACACAGTTAACTTGAAACTTCAATGTAAAAATAAATTCCTCCCTTACTTTATAGGTGTGTACAAATTCAGCACAAAACAAAAAGACACTATGCCCACAGAATTCAGTCTATCCCCTTAAAACTTATTTCACACCCCCACACACCCCTCACTTGCATCTGTTTCTGTGTTTTCAGAACCCTCTCCCTGTTCTCAATAAACACATCAGCTCTTTGTCTCTCTACAACTCACATATTGGTTTTAATAGCTTTGCTCTACAACTTATTCCATATGTTTGCTTCCCTCCAAGTAGAACAGTTCTGCCTGACTTCCCTCTCACTCTTAATTTCCTAATAATTATCTGACTTCGTAGCTCACTCTCTTTTAAAAAACCACAACCCATACCCAATGCCATGTGAACAGACTACTAGAGGTCTACTTTATCATTACCATTTCCAACCTCTATTCTGTTAATACTCTTGTTAGATCACATTAAATTGTTCTCTACAACAAGAGAGAAATGGTATCTTTATTTTTGTCTCATTTAAAAGAAAAAACAATTAAAAATCAAGAAAGGCAGAGACAAAAATAGAATAGAATATTAAAATCTGGCTCATTCTGAATGAAGAACACCATAGTCAAGATGTGGTCTAGACAGTGTGGTTTAGTCTTTTTATCATACCCACCTTTTCCATGATGATATTGGATCTTGCAGTAAACAGCATCTCCTATGCATTTACCTCTTGAAAGCTGTGGTTAAAATGGAGCAATTCTATGAAGGATCTGGCCTGTAAGACCAAAATCCCATCAATTCTGTCTGTTTACATTTGACCATGCTGGTAGTTCCAAACTACTGCAGCTACACTGAACACTACTATCCCCATCATTTATATCTGTCCACAAGAACATCACTTAAAGCTAACCGCATGGACTTTCCAAATTAACATCTTTCAAAGGCACACACCTCCCCAGTGCTACATCTGGGCCCAAGATCAGAATCTGCCATCTGTGCAATTCTGAATACATCCAGGAGAGCTCAGAACTGCTCTCATGGTTACCTTACCTGTGCTCCCACTCATAGAAGATGGGAAAGCTGCCCAGATGCTAAATTTACAGAGCTCTCTTCAGACAAGAGCTCTCAGCTTTATGGAAAAGAAAATGCTCCTCCACCTTCTCATTATTCCCCTCCTGTTTCTTGCCAACACAGAGGCAGGGAGCAGGTAGTATCTAGCCCAGTATTTACTGGGTCAAAAAACCTGTATTTATGTATTGGAACATTCATGCAAATATTGATGCAAAAGAAAAAAAAACCAGGTGCATAAACCCTAAACCCTCTTTATCTTGTCAGTGCTGCCACTCAATAGCTTGGGTAAAACAGGCAGTCCTTTTCTCATTCTTCTAGTCTTCTTAAGAGAAATGATACTTTTTAGCTGTAATACTCTCCACCAAAACCTCCAAGAGAATCTCCTACCAAATCTCCCTCAGCAGACCCCTAGTAACCAAAGCCCACAGTTGCTGTTATTCTTCACCCTTTTCTTTTAAAGAGGGGAAAAGTGTTTTCTATTGTTCAGAACATTTTCCCTGTTCTCCAGAGGAACTGTAAGAGACTGTACTTACTTCCTTTCAGACTGGTAGGAAAGTATATCCAAAAAGACAAACTTATCATCTTACTGTCAGTTTACCATTAAAGAACCAGCCATCTCCATGCTCCCTGAAAAGGCATGCATGCAGGTGTGGGAGTGGAACGTGCACACACGGGGCCAAGAAGCACTTTCCTACCTACGAAAAACATGAGGAAGCATCCACTTCTTGGGCTAGTTATTATGAGTAGCTGTATTGCAAGACTGCCTAGCAATGCCTGCCATAAAGTAGGACCCCCTGTGCTATACCTATATAAACCCACCACTACCCACCTGGCCCCTTTCCATCCCTCTCTTGCCAAAGCATCAGCTACCTCATTCCCCTTTAGGTTTCATAGAAAGACAAAAAGTTGTTGGTGGTGGGGGTTATTTTGGGAGGTGTTTTGGCCTTCTCACCTTGTTTGTTCTCACACTAGTAAATAACTACATTTTTCATGAAATTACAGTAATTAATGAGAACTCTTTTCATCATTTGGCTGTAGTTCAGCCATATGAAATGGCTGGGGGTGGTTCACAAATGTTTTTTGCTTTTTTTTCTCCACAGAGTCTGGACTTCTTTCAGAAAACAGGCTCCCTGGCACAAAACAGTTTGCCATAGCCTCTCACTTACTATAAAAACAGAAGGAAAAGAACTGCTGCACAGACCTGCCCTGACATGACTTGCCATCCCTCCACTTCTCCCATTCCAAGCCTGCACAAAGCTGTTCCCGCTCCTGCCTGGCAACAGATCCAGCATGCTAAACATTTCTATTGTTTCTGGTCGAAATCTTTGAGCATCTTTGAGAAGCTCACACTGTTAATGATGCTCTACAAACACCAGCACACGTGTTAAGCACTGTCAGCCCTTCTGCCTTTGCACAGGGCATCATTCAAAACAATAAAACCTGAATACTTAAAAGTCAGCAGCAGGGTAAAAAAAAGCTGCAAGCTTCTCCATAGACAGTGACCACAGGTTAGGGGCTTATTTCTTATTTGTAGAACTCACGGTAATGAACTAAATGTTCTAAAAAAGGCGACAAGGGTGTTGCCGAAAGCTGGTGAAGGAGTTAACGACCGCTTCGTCTGTTACCGAAACTTGATTCTGAACCACTGGTTGGCCCCAACGAACCTCCTGGCCAAGCAGCGTGAGCGAGGGGTGGAGGCCTGGGGAGCACCACGGGCTTGTGCACAGGCTGGGGGAGGTGGGCAAACAAGAAGCCGATTCAGAGGAACTGGAAGAGATCCCAGAAAAACAAACAGTGGAAAGGCTTCAGGCACTGAGCCGGGACTTCAGTGAGCCTCTCAGAGAGGGTGTTGGCACAGCTGGATCCCAGCAAAGGGTGCTAGCAAGCTCCAGGGCTAGCACTAGCCCTGCTGCCTGGCAGCGTGCCCTCTGTGTCACTGCATGCCAGGCTTCTCTTCAGGGCTGCTTCTTTCAGCGTGTTTTCAGCCAGGAATTGAAACATCAGGCTGCCTGGCCGTTAGGATCAGCCACCAGCATTTCCCATTTTGGGTCTACTCACGGGAAATTGCTTACTCATTTCACTCCATAGGAAGCGAAGCAGCCCCAATGCCTCAGGAATAATTTATAGTCATTAATAATAATACACTGATATAGAACTTTTCATCCCAAAGGATGAAAAAAGCAATTTACAATCTCAAAGCAATTTTCAGAGCAGAATAGTTTGTGCTTTAAGGCACACGCTGCAGTGGCACTTGAGCATGCCTGGGTGTGCCCACACTAGGGGTGAACACTGAGGCGTGTGTGCCATTGCTGCTGACTCAGCTGACAGGCCCCTTCCTCCCTTCCCCCCCCAGGGAGCAGAAAGGGTGACAATGGGTGAATTAAACACAGGAGGGGGTAAAAAGCCATCTACTGTACTGAATTCAGTGGGATGAAGCCATTAAGAGCCACATTCCCCCTTCCTCAGGGCAGGGGAAACACCCTCCATGGATGAATCCATGCAAAAGGAAGGGAAGATGGGAACTTGTTGGGAACACAGTTCATACAGGAACTCAGAAACTAAAACAGCCAAAAGAAGGTTAGAGGATGAGGTCAGGTGGAAAAATCCCAATTGCTACTCTACACAGCTAGGTTTTCATTACGATGAAGTGAGGTGGTGCTTAAAATAGCCGGAGTAAAAAGCACTGTCAGTACCAAGACTCCTATCACTCTAACCCTGGGAATTAGTTTATGAATTTTCCCAGTGCAGACAGAAACTTAAAGCCAGACTCCTGTGATTTCTCTGGAAATAAATAAATAAATAAATAAATAAAGGGACTGTATCATACCTTTATAAAGCCATGACTCTGTTTACCTGGAGGGTAGGTAAGATCACAGAAGGAAGGACTGGAAGGAGATCATCTAGTCCAGCTTTCCTGCCAAAGCATGTTCACATAAAGCAGGTTACACAGGACCACATCCAGGTGGGTTTTGAGTACCTTCACAAACGGAAACTCCACAACCTCTCTGGACAGCCTGTTCCACTACTCCATCACCTTCAAAGGAAAGAAGTTTTTCCTGCTGTTCAGGTGGAACCTCTTGTGTTCCAGTTTGTGCACATTGCCCCTTGTCCTGTTATTGAGCACCACTGAAAAGAGACTGGCCCCATCCTCTGAACACCCACCCCTTAGGTATTGATAAGCATTGATAAGATCAGGATAAACAAGTATGCCATATATTCAAGTTGTTCTCTGAACCTACTGTTCTTCACATGCTATCCAGGAATTCCTTTGTAAGACTATATAGAAATTTTCATTAAGCATTTGAAGATGTAAGGAATCATTTGTGTGCATTAAAATCAATATTAAAATGTATTGTTCACTGACAAGTCACTCTAATAGCATTATATAAAGTGTTTTCAAGCATACTGAATGAGTGATGATGGTATAAACCAATTCTGAGGAAACTGATTGCATTAAGTGCAGGATTGTTATTTTATTCTTAAACAGTCTTTACCAGCATCAAAGGGATATAATTGAAATATGTTGCAATGATTTCAAATGTTGATGGCTGCTGACACATGATTTTACAAACACACAGACAGAAATTAGGATAGCACAGGCTATTACAGCTACAAATAAACTTTAAAGCAATTTAGGAATACATTAAAGGAAGGCAGAACACTCAGAGTACCAAGGAGCTGACTCTCATGGTTTGTGATGAATAGGTAATAATAGATAGCAAGAGCATGCTTGCTGCCAGGCAGAGGGTCCAGAAAAGCCAATAGTCTACCCAGCCTAAATCATTACAGATAAGATCTGTAAAACCAGGATCCTGCCTTCATTGCACAGCCACAAATCTCCCAGGGAACTCTGGTTTTGACCAGCAGCTTCCATGGTGGTCGAAGTGTTTCACCTCTGCCTCTCCAGTCCGTGTGCCTGAGTGGGTTTCTTCCTGGGATGGAACAGGAATATCCCTAAAGCTCCTGAGCACCAAGCCTTGCTCTGCTGCGAGTGCTCCGTGTGACATTTAATGTGAGTGCAACCTGGGGCCTTCTGCTGCACTGAGGGACAGAGATGCTTCCTCTGCCTTGCAGTCCAAAGGGAAGAATCAACTGATTCCTTTAAGGATGTAAAGCCTTGAGCATTTGCTGGTATGGTGTTCAAAGCATACTACCAATGAGGTGCCAATAATTAAACTATTTTCAATTAAGCAGGATGGAAATTACTTTCTAAATTTGTGCATTCCTCACTATTGTGTACCTATGTGTCTCTCTCTAAACATATATGTTTTTTATATACATATTAAAAAAATCTACAAGAACATCAGAAGAGATGAGGATCTTTCTTTAAACACTGGCCAGGGACAGACACATTACCCTTATGACAGTCCCATCAAGAGCCACCCTAAGCACCCTCTCCTGCTTTCAGGTCTTCCCTTCTGGGCTAGCCAGTCAAGAGGGATGCTCAGTAACCTTTTCCCAACACTCCTCTATACTATTGTTCCCCAACATGGTCCTCTATACCTTCTCACAGTATGAAAACAGCTTACAAAAACTGTATTATTTTTGATGGAAGTCACATTTTGTATACTATACAAAGATGTATTTTTCTTTAAATAAATAAATAAGATTTCCAGGGGCTAATTTTTTTTTTTTTTTTTGGTACTGGTTTATAGCATATGCTGCTGAGATATGTATTATACATCACATTAATGATAAGTTGCTTCACTTGGTTTTTAAATCTAGGCTTCTCTGACTTCATCCTCAAAGGAATAATTAAAACTCTCTTCTGAAATTATTAGTAAATAATATATATTGTGGCCAGATTTTCAAATTGCTCTAAGTTGCATGGTAACATTGGCTTGATTGCAGTTACGGCAGTTTACATCACAGCAAGACAAGACTAAAATGAGTATTTCAGTTTAATAATACTGGTACAGACTGTTCCCATTTGTTTATTTAATAGCCAAAGTTAAGTGTAAATTTGCAAATAATAAACATATTAATGACTATATTAATATGCACATGCTTCTATCAAAACTTCTAACAAGGCCTGAAGCAGAATAACAAACCTGCAATAAAGCTGCATATTCAAGCAAGCACACAACATCTTGCACTCATGAATTCAGATGCTTCCACAGAAAGCAGAGCCAGATGGGTCAGGAGACAGATCAGATTTGGGGGGGGACACACCATACAGGCTACTGTGTGCTTTGGGAGCACCATAACCTCCCAACACAGCAGTCTTGTGGTTCAGCACTACGTGCAGTGAGGGTAGGAGTTGGCACTGGGGTGGCTGCCTTGAGTTAAATGATGTATTGCTCTGTGCTAAATATGGGACAGGATGAAAAAAGACATATGTTTACACTACCTATATACATATAGCTTCAAAATATTGTTCTGATATTAGTTGTATGAGACAACTTCTCAAAGACTGGTAACCTGTAAAAGCAAATTTCCCAACATCTCAGACAACAAAATCCCAATTGCACACACAGGCAGTAATCCTTGCAACCTTTTCAGTTAAGTAAAATTTTATCTCATTACTAGAAAGTTAAATTAAAGCATATACTTATGTTTAAGTGAACAGCAAGGGATGGTGCAGAACTCACTCCCGCTCTGCCATTCCCAAATTCAGTGCATCAGTCAAGAAGTTTCATCCACACTGGCAGGTGGTGCTAGCACCCAGAAACTACTGCATTGCTCAAACCATACAGAGAACAGACCTCGAGTTCTGTAATGGTTACAGCCCTGTGAGTACCTTAACTTCTTTTAGAAGTTACAAGAGATACACCACAGAATGTGAACTATAAAAGGAATATCTCTCAGACATGCTTTATTACTCTTAAAGATGACTAGAAATTCCCATTAAAATATCCACATGGATGAATTCAAAGCTTGCAAACAAAAATGACACGATCGAAACTTCAGCCGTGACTACCTTTTCAAATCCCTGAGTCACTGAACAGCAAGGACTGACAGCAATAGTCATGTAACCTTCATTTGCAACTGCTGTGGAAGTAGTTTTGTGGGGATTTAGCAGCACCATTAAAATGCTTTAAAAACGTTTAAAAAGGCTAGCAACACAACTGCATACTTTTCAAAGCAGCAGATGTATAGAGTTACCTTCCTCCCCCCATCCCCTGCCCGTCCCTACACCCCTGCGCAGCCCGGGCCGGTCCCTCGCTTCCCGGACAGGCCGCCAGAGGGCGCCCTGACCGCAGTGTGGCGGCGGGCGGCCAGACCCGGGCGTGAGCCTCCGGGTGGGGTTTCACGGGGAAGAAACCGCCCCAGCGCTGTTTTTTGCCTCTCAGTTCATATAGGCGCCGGCGTTGCTCTGTGCCTTTTGTTTTCTGTTCTCCCCCTCCTACTGTGAAAACACTGCGGTCCGGCAGCGATTCGTAAGTAAAGTGTGAAATCTGAAGGGTTTTGCTGAATCTTTGTCACCCAACTCACGTGGGCAACCGCAGCAGTGAGTGGCAAGTAACTGCCTCCAGAATCAAGTCGGTGTGCCCCGAACTTGACGTGTTGTACTCTGAGACCAGCCTTTGCATCTTTATAACTCTGTTTGTCTCTGCTCTGACAGAGATGTATAGTATTGATATGCAAAGAAGAAAAGCGGTTGTGTCGATGTCAGGGGCAATTAAGGCCTGAGCTCCTATGCCCATTAGCTGAATGATCCCGAGCTGCTGGAAAGGTTTAGTCATTCCTATGGGGGATAAAGGACACGGATACTCTGTCTAGGGATATTGATTGAGAAGGACACAAACAGCAGATAGGATACTTTTTCAGTGACATAGAAGTTAATGATTGAGTGGTTCACACAAGAAAAGCTGCCTTGCCACCTTTGGTAATTGTTTGCATTGCAGATAGTGCCACGTGAAGTGACCTTGTCAAATTAGCAAAAGCCCAGAGCACCATACAGCAGGTACCTCACTGGCAAATTACAGACGTCATTTTACCAGTAAGTGAACCTCAGCACTCACACACTCTGTGTTTCATCCTTGCTGAGCGTAATTTCTAGGAGCTCTTTTTTAGAGCAGGGTAGTTCTGCACCAGATTGCTCTTCTGCTGGTCCCATCCCTTTCTGAACGATCCCAAAAGGCCCAACTCTGACTTTCTGACAGAAAAATAAAACTAAATCCAACTCCCCTTCTTTTTCTCTACAAACTCAGAGTACAAAGGCAAACTTAAGAGACAAAGCCTGAGAGCAACCCTTCTCGGGATCAAAAGGAGAAGCTGGTGAAGGTAAAGTTTCTAACTACTGGGGAACCACAATGCTGTAGCAGAGCACAGGTGCTCCCCAATTTGCTTGCAAGCCACAAGCACAACAGAGTGAATGCAAACGTGAACCGAAATCTTGGAAAGATTAAGAAATGGTCTCAGCTGCAGGATTATAGGCCTCAAGAGACTGTTAATGGGCTACAGAGGCTATCACCTACAGGCTACTGTTCAGCTCAAATTCACACTGGCTGAAAGTTTTCACCAGATGATGACTGGTGGTCTGTCTGGAATAAGCTGATGCCTTCCTATCTGCCTTAAAAATGGCTCTTTTAATTCACACTAACTTTGTTGCTGTGTCTGCTTTACCCTTTCTTCTTATCTACATTGGGATTTTTATTTTTTTTTTTTTTAACATTTCATACCTGTCTAGTAAATTTGAAAAAAACCTGGTGTGGAAAGGACACTTTTTGAAGCAGTGTCATTTAACTTTCCTCAGTAAAGCCAGTGGCCTGTGTATTTAAAAGCATAGCTTTCAATGCTGCTACAAGTATGTGAAAGCTTTTGTTCTCCCTGCTTATAAACAACAGTTGGGTTTTGCAACTGGGTCTGTAATGTGTTACCTGTCACATGGCAAAACTCTACACAGAGCAAAGCAAAAACCTCTTTATGAGAAGTGTGGTTGAGCATCTGTCCCCCATGTTGACCTGGGAGAAACAAAATTATAATCTGATATTATCATAGAATCATTCAGGTTGGAAAAGACTTACAGAGTCTAACATTTAGCCTAGCACTGCCAAGCCCATGACTAAACCATGTCCCTCAGCACCACATCTACACAGCTTTTAAATCCCTTCAGGGATAACGACTCCACCACTTCCCCGGGTAGCCAGTTCCAATGCTTGATAACCCTCTCAGTGAATACTTTTCCCCTAATATCCAATCTACACTTCCTTCAGTGCAACTTCAGGCCATTTCCTCTTGTCCTATCACTTTTTACCTGGGAAAAGAAACCAAGCCCCAGCTTGCTACAACCTCCTTCCAGGTAGTTGTAGAGAGCAGTAAGGTCTCCCCTGAGACTCCTTTTCTCCAGATTAAAAATCCCCAGTTCCCACAGCTGCTCCTCACAAGACTTGTTCTCCAGACCCTTCACCAGCTTTGGTGGCCTTCTCTAGATGTGCTCCAGCTCCTCAATGTCTTTATTATGTTAATATTAACCCATCCACAGTGATTTGTAGCTTTGCCATTGAAGTATTCAACATGAACAATATATTTCATGGTCTCTGTTTTTAACAGATTTTGTGATGGAACTGCCCTGTTCTCCTTGAAGCTAATGGAAGACTCACAGTTTAGATCAATTACATTCACTGTGTCCTGAAATACCTACGTCTATCAGATCATGCTGCTTTACAGCACTGACTGCACCTCCCTCTGAAATACAGTAATCCGTGAAGATGTCTAAGTAACAAAATAGAGTGGGACTCAAACATTTTTCCCAAACACTTCTGATTATTTGCACTTAACTCACTGCTGTGTCTCCAGTTTGGTTTCAGGGGCATTATTATATGTGGGCAAAACTGAAGTACCATTGGAAGTAAATCAGTCCCCCAGAATTTTAAAGTCCCATCCTGGTTTCATGAGGGATTAATTAAGGTACCTCAGGAGCACTAGGTACTCAATCTCTTCCTTTTTCTTAACTCTAATTAAAGAAAATCTTTCAGCTAAAAGCACAACTTCTTTGATGTGGGTTACTCACATCCTCCTCCCTCCCCCCAAAAATGTACAGTGTTAAGCATGTAAATCATACTGAACATTACCAAACTAAAGGGAAGTGACAGATGACTGTGACTGCCATTAAATGTTTATTGCATCCCTGCCATGTAATGCAATTAGATGGCAAGGAACACATAATGTGTATTGCTCTGGTGGGAGAATGGAGAAATTATTGGATTTTCTCTCTTAATCTATTTATATCTTGCAGTGGGGGCATTAGGCAGATTAAGCTAGGGACAGTGCCCCCATTCAGCATGCTAAGTAGTGTTTGTCACTCATTGCATTATATGGCAATAACAGCTGTAAGAGTGTTGCATATTGCAATAATACTGAATCAGAGGGCAAGTAGCTGAAGGAGTCTTCTGCTATCAAAATGCTTTGTTGGTACACATTCTTAAGTGCTTCTCTCAAACCAGGGGCAAAATCCCCTAACAAAACAAAACAAAAAAAAAAATCACTAACTCTGGCAATTTATTTATTTATTTCTAGGGAACAGTGGGACAAGAGTATCAACCTGTGTGATATGTGGCTTTAATAAAATACCACTGTGCTCCTTCAACAGTGTTTTATGTGCAGGTAGTTCTTCAGCCTCTGCTGAGGCTGAAAACTTCAAAGCCTAATGAACTCAGCTTCATGGCAGCTTCCAGAGGTCAGCAAGTTTAAAAGGATCTTCAAGTTAAAGTGGGGACATGAAGCCATTAGAGGGTACAAGTCCAAAATAAGACATGATCAGAGGCGAGCAGGATTCCACACACTGTTCCAGCTTTGCTACTGATGCACAGCCTTCATCATTCAAAAATTATACCTCGTTATCTCTGCAAACTCCAGCTCAGAACCTGTATTTTTGTCAAGCACTTCTAACACTGAATTTGCAGCCTGGCTTCTGTAGCAGGCTTTGCTGGGGCAGAAGGGTGGTTACGTGGCTATGGCTTCTGCCACACCACAGCCTCAGGATCACATCCCACTCTGTGGTGGTCTGAACCCTGAAGTCTTAAAGGCTTATTATGGATCTATCAGCAGTTGGGTTTTCCAAAAGCTAATTAATCCTTTGAACATCTGATCTCAAAACTGTCCTCACCATTTTTCTAATTCAGGCTTCCTCAACAGATTTCTAGGGTTTCCTGACTTGAACCTAGCGATGGTTGCTAATGACAAGCTAAGTGGCCAGCTGTGGCTCCTTAATACAACCTCACGTAATTGCTGCTCTTACATCCTTCTTCTCCAGCCCTTGCATTCGTTTGTCTGAGGTAATGGATAGATAGCCCTAGAAAGCAACAGCCTTTGTTCATGCACAGATAGATTCAACACGGTCAGTAGCAACACAAGGCTTCTCTGGGACATCCTACAGAGGCACTTTCAGTCTGCACTGCAGCAGCACCACTGGGGGCATATCTTTCTCAGAGGGTTAACTCACCACTTCCTCATGTTTGAGCACTGGGCTTAGCCCCACACAGCCCTGAGTGCCCACCTGCTTTTCCTGAGCCCATCACCTCACTTTTGTTCTGCACGTGCAGCAGTGTGTCTGGGTTTTCTGAAGCCTTGTCCCACTGCTTTTCATGCTGCAATAAGCTCTGCTGTTCTGCTGTAGCATCCTAGAAAACTGTGGGAGGACGTAGCCATCTGCCTGGGCGCATGGCAGAAGGCACTGGAAGACTCCTCCTCCTTACATGACAGCCTGTGTCCTCTATAAACACACACTAGAGGAAATGAAACTGAATCCCAATGCAAAGCCATGGCTGCCAACCCAAGATCATAGTACAAACTGTAATTTATCTTGTGTACTGCTTCGAACAGCTTTATCTTCAGTCCTACCACCCTCTAACCTCCTCATTTCCCCCAGACCCTCATGCAAGTTAACATGCTTCAGTCACAGCTACAACTAGCACCTGACAGCCTTAAATCATCACCAAAGGATGCATGGCTTTGCATTTGGTGACAGAGAACTTGAAGCCCTGCTAGCACTGAACGCAGTGGCAACTCACACATAGAAGGACTCAAGCTGCTTCTCTCATTGATCACTGTTGCTTGGAGTAACACTTGGAGCTGCTGCCACCCCCTTCAGTACCAAAAGCCAAGTGGTAGAGAAAAGTCTATGCAAAGAAAGTTCCATGTCACTCCATCTTTGCTGGGTGGGCTGGCAGCATTGCATTTACCCTTCTTGGGGCCATATGTGATATTTCAGGGGGATTAAAGACAGTCCACTCTAGTAACAGATTTAGGCCAGAAACTCAGAAAACAATGAAGACTATTCTGAACTCACCGCTTGGCCTGAGGAATTTGAGAGCCATGACTAAACTGAGCTTCAACTCAAAATTCTCATTTACACATTAACAAATTAACTGGAGCAAAGACCTTCCATGGAGCCTTCTGCATCTCTCCAAGATTAAAGAATTGCAAGGGTGGAATGCTCCTCTACTGGAAGGTAATTACCAGGTGAGACAGTAAGCACCCATCAATGTCTGAACCTTTCTGCTGCTTTCCAAGGGCTTTGTAGCAGTTCTGTTTTCATGCCTTTTCCTTTGTCAGGTGAAATATTTGAATTGCTCTGTTTGATGATGTGAGATATATATATATATTCACAATGAAAGTCCCAGTCCTTCACACCCTGTTATTTTTACATTGAGCATAGGAACACTAAAAGTTTCTGACTGACACCTTTTCATTACAGGGTGAAAAAACCACATACATCTATCAAATCTCCAGATGTAATAATGTAATAAGATTATTTCTAAAAATAAGATCAATTTATGGTACAAAAATCAATTCTAGCAATTTCCACTGCTAGACATATTGCTTTTACGTCCTTTTGTGTACAGTACTTCAAATAACTGAAAACTGACACTCAAAAGTTCTCATATGAACAGCTTGGCTTTTAAGGAACTAATGTAAGAAGAAAAAAAGTATTTTCTTAAGCTGTTGAAGTGGACCAAATGGAGCCTTCCTGGAAAAGACTACAATGTAATGTCAGCAGAGCTGCAGTTGTTTATACTCGGGCAGAAGCTGTCAACGCAGAAAGGCTTGGTCTCCTCCTATTTCCTAGGGCTACAGTAATTTGATGGTAGATAACTAATCTGTAAGCTATGCAGGCAAAGCATATATTTTCTTGAATTAAGACAAAGGAAGCCAAGTCTTGCCTGCCTCTCAAATTTAGGAGATTAATAGTATCATGAAGGAAAGGTTTTATTACTACATGTAAATCAGTCTTGGAAAAACAGAGAGCAGAATAATACTCCTACAGAGCTAGTGAAACAACCACTTCATGAATTGGCAAGTCATTGCATTTTCGTATTTTCTGGCACTGCAGAGCATCTGCAAACCACTCATGCTATCTGATAATCTTTTTGGTATTTGATAATATGGTACTAAAGGCACAAGTGAACAAAAGGCAGCCAGGGAATTTTTTTTGAATTATACAATATTGGTATTCCATAATTAAGCCTTAGAATTAGTTGGGAGAGGAGAGTATTAGACTTCACAATTGCTCTACTGAGTACAATGTTTGTCTTCAATGTCAAACACATTTATCCAACTGAATCGTGCAGATCCCTTTCCAAGCTTTGAGACTTGATGCCTACCAAAGGGCTTGAAAATGTCTCCAGCTGAAGATGAAAGCACTTAACCACACACAGCTGAATGCCCAATGCCCTTTCACTCCCCAACTTCAGCAGCCAGGCAGGACTGAAAGAATTAAATCCCTATTCTTTATGTACAGGAATATCCTGGTTTATATCGTCTCATGTAAGAAACAGTTATTTCCCTGACTCCTTGCTTGACAGTAGGCTTCTGTAAGTAAATTTTTACTACATATTCCATCTTGTTTCAATGGAAGCCAGTGTATAAAAATCCCACTAACTTCATGTGGAGCTATCAGACAGTAAATGTTTGTTACAGACTGCTAAAATGGGGTGATTTACATCTTATAAAGGAGGTATCCATTAGAGTACAGATTTAACTGAAAATAAGAGAAATTATGAGCAACAAAGAGAGGAATTTCATTGTGAAACTGATGCAAGGGACTATAAAACATCTGGAAGACGTTAGCAACTGCACTGACTGTAATCACAGAGCATGCTATCTGTGTTCTGAGACCTGATTCTCCTTGACTTAAAGGGGAAAGAAAAAGTCAAGGGAGATAGTGGATGTGTTGTTACTCAGCATAAGCTGGCACTCCTCATGCACACACTGATAAAATAGCAGAGGGAGGCTCTGACTGTACTAGTCTCCAGGGTGGTGGTGGGGGAGACAGCCTAAGCTCCTTTCCACCAGGTCTGAGAGTCACCACTGGCAGACACTCAAGAAACACAGCGTGTGCTCAATCCCAAGACATAGAGCACTGCAGAGCCTTCCACTGCTTATTATGCCTATGGTACTTTGAGGGTGGAGGAACCCCTCTCTCCTTCTGACTTACCCCTACCCCTACCCCCTCTCTCCCCCCTGCTTTCAAAAAGAAAAGGTTTATGTGAAGTCTCACAAATTTTACTGTTTGGGGTTTTGTTTATGTTTTTGTTTGCTTTCTCCCTTACCAAGATGTTAAATGTTCAGACATTTTTCTCTAAACAAACATTTACAATCATAAAAGAAGTATGTACATTCAGGTAAAATGCTTAATGTGATTGTAGAGACAAAATGTGATAGAAATCATTGCAAGTGGAGCAGGAGAGCACACTAACATGTTTCAGTTGCTTTTCTCTCTGCTCTGATTTTTTCCTGTGTCCTCAGGGGTACAGGTTCAGGCAAGCCAAAAATTGGCACTCCCCACCCTATTCTGAAAGGCAAACTGCTCTGCCGTTGAAATTGATGTTTTGGTTGGGTTTTTGTTGGTGTTGTTTTGGGGAGGGGTTTGGTTGGTTGGTTGGGTTTGGGTTTTTTTTAAACTAGGAGTACATTGTGAAAAACTCCTGTACAAAGCTGGTTCACTTGTAGCTTAGAATTGGTGTTCCCTGAACACACTGGGTAAAGTCCTGTCCCTGCCAAAGGTGACAGAGCTCTTTCCACTGGCTGCTGTGGAGGCAAGGTTTGACCTCTGCTGAGTCCTTCCTCTCCTTCATGCAACCACCCCTGCTTCAGGTACCAGCCTCACTTCACAAGGCTTCTCAACTCTACTTGTGTCAGGCTACTGATGTTCCTTTTAACTTGTTTCCTAGGAAAAATCTGCCTTTTATGTGCAGTTTCAGTCAAAGGTGATAACAGAGCCTTTCAGATTTATGTTTCCCAAAACCCAGTAACTCAAATACACATTTCAAAATAACCACAGTAATTCTGATTGGTGCTGAAAAATGGCAGCAAGAAGATAAAACAGTGGCAAAAAATGAATTATCATGTTCTCCTTTACAAGTTATATACCACCTTATTTCTTTCTTAGTTTTATTTACAATCTGATCTGAATATTACTCAGCTATGTTTGCTGTTTGCCAGTATTCACAGAATTTTTTTAATGGAAAAATTTTATGTCCACTTTACTCCCAAACTCTGTGTTGGCAATATACCATTCCACCTGGCAAGGCATACAAGATATTAAGAGCCATTCCTGCTCCCTAGCACTAAAACATAGTAAATCATAAGTATGCTGCTGACACCCCTCTGATATGCAATACATTTTTAATACAAATTTTCAGACAAATGATCAATCACACCACAACTCAATGGACTTTAAGGATTCACAAATACTTTCAACACTCCTTCATCCAGATGCTGAAGAACAGTGGTGAAAACGAATGAAATTAAAACTAGCAACACACAGACGAATATGCAAATCCTCATTAACACTTCCCTTTGCTCTGGGAGATAAAAAGCATTACAGCTAATGACAGCAGCAACCTTATCAACAACATCCAGAGAAGCAACAAACTATTTGGATAGCTGTTGGGACAGCTTCTGACAATAATCTGCAGAATTCTGCCAGAAACTTTTTTTTCACGAGGTTACTGGGGATGGGGGTTTTTGGGAGATAGGCTGGTCTCCTGACTTGCAAGACCACTGCCAGAGGCAAGCCTGCTGCTCTGTCAGGGCTGCCCTTCAAACTAATGTGCAGAAACAAAATATGGCACTGAGGAGTATGCAATTTAACTGAAGGTTTTAGAAACTTGGAAAATATTCAAATTGAAGTGTAGACTATTTGGAAGAAGCAAGGGAAGGAAGGAGCTGGGGAATGAGGCAGAGATTAACTTTTGAGAATTGTTTCACATAGTCATAGGAAAAGGAAGAAATTGGAAGGAAAGGTTGGGGCTATGCTAGGGAGAATTTGATATGCTTTAACATCTTTCTATTTCTATTTGTTTTATGCTCAAGGAATAGTGAGAACAGACAACTACAACAAAGTCATTTAAAAGGAAGCAGAGAACAAATCCTAGCAGCATGTCTTTAAAAAAGGAAGGAAAAATGCCAGTTCTCAATTACCCATTTTCTTTGGTCAGGTCTCCATACCAAATAGTTTACACAACATCCCAACATTGCCTGCATGTATTTCTGGTCAGAGAACAAGCCAACAGCAGAACTATTTTGGCTAGGAGACTCAAAATGACTGGAGAGCTCTGCCACCTGGGTCCAGCTTCCATCACACACTTCACTGACCCAAACCTGACAATGAAGCTTTGATTATCAGCACACACATGGGAAGAATTTCCTGAACTTTTAAAAAATAGCACTTTTCCCCCCCCCTTGCATTGAGGTTGATGCCAAGAAAATTGTCAAGTATTGGATCAGCTAAAGTACACATGCAAATGTAACTAACATAATAGCTGAGAGAACAAACTTGCTGGTCTGTAACTGGGAAGGAATGCTTCTCTCCTTATTCCTCTAAAAGCTCCCCTCCTGACAGGAAAGGTTAGAACAGAATAGAACAGAATAGGTTAGAAGGGACCTACAATGATCATCTAGACCAACTGCTTGAACAATTCAGGGCTGACCAAAAGTTAAAAGCAAATTAGTAAGAGCATTGTCCAAATGCCTCTTAAACATTGGCAGGCATGAGGCACTAACCACTTCTCCAGACAGCCTGTTCCAGTGTCTGACCACTCTCTCTTTATGTTCTGGAGATGCAGGTTGAATGAAGGGATTATTTAACATTCCATACTGCAAACCAGTTCCAAGTAGGGTCTGTTGCTCCCCATAACAGACACCTGGGCTGTTCTGCTGCATCTTTTCCATACCTTCCCTTGAAACAACAAAGCTGCACTTGTTAGGAACATTTAAAAATATTTCTGCCCTTGTCCATCAGGATGCAGCACTCTTGCAGGCTTGAAAAGAAAAACAAAAAAATCAGAGTTTCTAGGTCTGCAAGGCACATTAGCTCCTGTTATCATTAGCTTCCAGTGGAAGCCTTGTGCATAAGTATCAATGGGAATTGGTACTCCTGCCACATTGTATCCGATGGACAGCAAAGAGAAAACAAAGAGAAACAGCTTGCTACATCTTGTGTCTATATCAAGCATCTATGAAACTTCAGCCCACAGTTCTCCTCCAGAGTACATCTACCTTATAACATCTTGCAATGCTCATGTAAATGGTGCTAATACATTCCAGAGAACAAAAACTCACCACTTTGCTACTGAACTTTACAGTGTGAGAAAAGCTAGAAAATACCACTCAGTTTTCACTCCAGAAAGCTGTTGCTGCCCCTATACTTCAGTTTCTCTATGGTATTAATACACAATTGACTGATTAATCTAACACTTCCAAATATTCCATGACGAGACAAAGACTGTTGTGGAAAGCACAGTGTCTCCATGTCACCAAAAGTGGGCAGTTGTATTAGATACATGATTCCAGTTCTCCAGCTCAAGCATTTGCTCTACCAAGTATAAGTTAAGTTACTGCACAGTAGATTGACTGAGGCAAAGACAGAAAGATTTGAAAACAACCTTTTAAGACAATAGAAAGATGTGTGATAATCCCAATATCAAAGAAAGAGTTAATATGGTAAACTACATAATACAATACATTTAAGAACAGAACAAAGCCTTGAAGTCTTTGTCCTACCCTGTGCAAATGAATGACATTTCTGAATTTAATTCACACCTATACAAAGGACCCATACAAAATCTCATTGACACTGAATTCCTATGAGAATGTTTTAAGCAAGACATAAGTGGTGTGTAAGTCACTTCACCCATTAAAAATTACAACATTCCACCAAAGAGAATGGAATGTCCTTAGGACAATATAAAAAGCCTGCAACTCCATTTCCCCTTATTTTTATCAGCAGTTTAAATCCTTCAGTAATCTGACCTTGAACGTAACAGACAAGTAAAAGGCAGTCCCAACCATTTTAACTCTAACAATGTCTTGCAGAGGGAGAGAATAGGAGTGTCCCTCTGTGTGGAAGTCCTAGCCAGGCCACTTGAAGGGCAGCCAGATGGTGGATAGCCCAAGGTAAGTGCCACTCAATCATTCTCCTCCTTTCATTTTGTGCAGTGCTTACTACAGCATTTGGGAGAAATAATCTAATAGCCCTAAGTTACACAGCTTCCTGATTTGGAAGAAGGGGGGNGGGGGAAGAAGGTAGGAATACAAATCTTCCTGTGGTAGGTAAAACCACTAGCAAGAAAGAAATCACCAAAAAAAGAAGTGAAAGTCATTTTGAGATGTTTTGCTTCACTTATTTTTGAACTCTGTGTTCAGTGAAGACCTGAGGATGAACTTAAGCAAAAAACCTCTGCCTAGCTGTTTGCACAGGAACAGCAGAAAAAGCACCATGTGTCCAAAACCCCCAACTGTATCTTGGCCAAAAGCAGGTCCCACTTTTCCAGCTATTAGTTACAGAAATGTCAGGCACAGGCTAGCCCTGCAGTGCAAACCACAAGAACATAACTCACTTCAGTGCCACTGAGAACCAACCCTCCATGCTTTAACAGCAAAGTTAAGTTGTGCATTGCAACAGGAGAGTGCTGCCTTTGCTTTACAGCTGGGATTTTTGTTTTGTGTGACCTTCTGTAGAAGGAACAGGGCTCAGCCTCCCACAGGAACACCATGCAGCTTCTTATGGTAAAGGCACAAAGTGTTACCTGCTACAGCAGTGTCAGTTACCTAGGGCAGTTCCAACAGGATTTGCTCCTCAGTGTCCTGAAGGCTGTGAGTAACATATGAGTTGTTACATGAAGCCTGCAACATGCTGCACAGAGGAAAGGAGACAAAGGGGGGAATGATGGAGTTTGTGCATGGGCAAGGGTGGCTTTTGAGTGAAACATGGGAAGGGTTAATCCCAGCCAGAAAGCCAGGGATACTTTAAAGCCTACTGCAAGAGTCCCATTTTGTACAAAGCTTGTGGTTTTGGCCACTTGTCCAAAATATGTTGCCTTCTTGGCTGTAGTTGGAAGAATCACCTTTCCTTCTGAGACAAGTCAAAGAGTGCAAATGCTTAGGACATATCTACCTAGGCTTTAAACACTGTTTCTGAACTTGTGAGGGATGTGGTTTGCCTCTTAAAGCATATTTGGTACCAGTACCTCTGTACCCTGGTGGTATTTGTGCACAGCAAATTGCCGTTTCTGAGATTTGAACACCATCTGGACCCAAAGGTATATAACAAAGTAGTAACAAAGATATTCTCAAATGCAACAGCAGGCAGACACCTCTTTTAGCCTGAATGAAGCCACCTGCTTCATTCTGTCCAGAAAATCCCTCAGTATCAAAGGAAAGAGAAAACCAGAAACCCTTGTAACACTGGTCATCACTTCTTAGCTTCCCTAAAGAATCAAATGCCAAACTACAAGTGAGAGGTTCTGAACGTTAATAGATTCCCAGACTGATGAGAAGTGCTGAGTGGGAGGACCCAGTGGAGCCAGGGGTAAGGTCTAGGGAGCTGGGTCAAGGCTTTAGGAAATGGTTAATGACCATGGGACAGCTGAAGCACAATGCCTGCTGGAAAAGCCCCAGAAACTGCTTTATAGAATATCCCAAGTTGGAAGGGATCCACAAGGATCATCAAGTCCAACTCCTGTCTATGAACAGGGCAAAGCCAAAGCCACACCATTTGTCTGAGAGCATTGTCCAAATGCTTTTTGAATTCCATGAGAGTTGATGCCATGATTGCATCCCTGGGGAGCCTGTTCCAATGCTCTACCACTCTCTGGGGGAAGAGCCTTTTCCTAAGATCTAACCTAAACCTACCCTGGCATAGCTTCATGCCATTCCCCTGGGTCCTGTTGCTGGGCACCAGAGAGACAAGACCGGCACCTGTTCCTCCTTCATCTCTGGTGAGGAAGTTCTGAACTGCAATGAGGTCTCCCCTCAGACTCTTCTACAGGCAGAACAGAGCAAGTGATTTCAGCCATTCCTCATGCAGCTTTAAGAGGAGCATCCTTAGGTCAGTAGCTATTTTTTCCCCCTTGAATCATGTTACCCACTTTCCACATCATAAATCAGTCACCTTGGCAATCTGCAGTAGCCAGACAGAGGGCTAGGCAGCAACATCTGTGGCAAAGGCTTTGTAACTGTTGGACACATCATCAGCACTCAGCACAGACATTTGGCAGGTGAACTCACCTGCAGCATGCTGAGGCTGGCATGCACAGCTCAGGGAGGAAGCAAGCTGAGTCATCAGCACTGCGAATGTGCCGGCGCTCCCCAGCTGCCAAATGCCTTCCCCGGCTGCTACGTGCTCCTACCTTTGCCTGCTGCTGCGAGGCACTGGCAGTTAAAACCAGCTTTGTTTGCGCTCATTCCTATTGCCAGCTCCATCGTGTAGAGGCTTTTTTAGAGAACTCAGCATCCATTCTTTCTCCTACCCCCGCGCTTGGCCACCAAAGCCTTTTACACACACTCTCAAGCATGCTCCCAGGAAGAAGCAGTAACCATTTCTGAAGCATGTATAGAATCCTAGAATCATTTAGTTTTGAAAAGACCTCTAAGATCATCAAGTCCAATCAATGACTCCCTAAACCATTTCACAAAGTTCTAGGCATTGTTTGAACATCTCCAGGGATGGTGACTCCACCACTTCCCAGGGCAGCCTGTTCCAATGCTTAACCACACTTCCAGTAAAGAAATTTTTCCTAATAACCGATCTGAACCCCTCCTGGCACAACTTGAGGCCATTCCCTCTTGTCCTGTGTAAAACACTGGCAAAGAACTCATTAGTCCCAACTGTCTCTCCTGATCCTTGCATCCACCCATTCACCTTTTTGTCTCTCCATCTATCCAGTTATTGGTCTCAGACTTTTTTCAGTGTTTTCTGTTAAAAAACTGTGAGTGTCTGCCTTCTTGGAGATGTACTGCCTGGATATACACCTGGAGAGGGTATATACATTTGTGCTTACTCATACTATTACTGCAGTGCCAGGGTCCAAATGCTTCTTGACATCCTTTAACCCTAATTGCTCATCTGATCAATAAATAAAAGAGCCCAGTGGCTTAGCTGAAGCAGAAACTAAGTAGCCATCAAAATGTCTTTAACTTTCAAATATGTAAATCTACTGATATGTTAACATCTCCAAACTGCAAAGAAGTTTAACCAAAATGTTTGATTACAAGGAAAATAACCAAAGTCTATTCCTTGGGCTATTTATATGAAAAACCCCAAAAGGTAATGTGCTTGCCTGTCCCTCTTTGATTCACTTACTTCCTGCAATGTGTTTTAGACATATTGTTCAGGTAATCTTGCAGTTTTCTTACACTATCTCAGAAGGTTACACCAGCTGTTCTCTGGAGGTGCTCCCACCCAAGGAGACCCAAGCAATGGAGTTTCTAGATACATCTTCCCAAGGAGGATACGAAGAGAATCTAATGTACTGCAGATCTCTGTCCTCCAGAGCAGACATCGTTTCACAAACACCAGAGCCTGAACAGTCACTACTCAAAATCCAAACAGTAATTGAATATGTAACACAGCTTAAACACAAAAAGGAGAACTGGCTTGTAGCACAGAGCAAATGGGGGAGGACAGGTTCTCAGAGGCACTGGAAAAGCAGGACCAACGGCTCTGTGGGACAGGGCTCCTCCAAATGGGCTTTTGCAGCCAGCTGCTGTTCAGACCACAGGTTTGTGGAGCCAAAACCAGGATGAGGAGCCCCACTCCCAATTTTGTCTGTACCAGAAGTTTGCTGGTACAATGAGGACCAGTGGCAAAAATGAGGTGGGCCAGCAGCAGTTAGGCTGGACATATATCAGACTGTGGTGTAAAACTCCAGCACCCACTTCCTACATTCTCCATGGCCTTTTGATGGAAACAAGCAACACCAGCCATTCTCATACCGCAAATTACTTCCATGCTTTCTGTGAACCCACCAGAGGGGAATTCTTATGTCTGTTCACTCACCAGTCATTCCTCCCACTCCTCTGGTTTCCATCTAAAAATGGAGATAATTATACTTCCCTCTCTCCAATATGTTTTTCCTACTGCAAATAAAAATGCACAACATTTACTCAAAGGCTTCTGAGCTTCTGATGAGCGTGATCTGAGCTTTCACTATGCAAAGGCATCCTTTCTCAGGGGGCACAAGCTTTGTACTTCATAGCCAAGATGGTCTTCATTAATTTAAGTAGTGCACAAAGAAAATATGTTTAAGAAAATAATGTGGAATGAACTAATACACTGAAACTTTTCCCAAATTTTATTATGAATAGTTTTGTGAATAGCTAGTGGATAATTTTTTAATCCAATGTATCATGTTTTATGTTCTACTCAGCCAAATCCATAGTTATTGCCAGCTCCTTACATTTCTTCCTCTGTTAGCATAATACACTGGGTCAAGTGTGACTACTGTTTATTCTACTTTTGCAGAATTGATCCCAGCTTTATATTTCTGAGCAAGATTGGTCCATTTTGGTACATTTCCAGAACAAATCCTGCCTGTTCTTTTAAAGTGGGATAAACTTTGACATACCACCATTGTGACTGCGGAAGGTATTTCTGGCACATGTAAGGAGCAATTGACTTCCCTGCTTGTTTTCTTAAGTCATAAATATGTGGTACTATTAGGCAAGAAACAAAGTATTCCCCCCAAATCTCTGCTAAGCACATTTTGGAGTTAATGGGTTCGTGAAGATACATCATGCTCTCTTTCTGTGCTAAGACGTATTTGATTCTGTGAAATTCACTTGCTCCCACATAATTTAAACTGCCAAAATGGAACATTGTATTTTCCCTCTTCTGCACATGTAAGAAGAGCAGGCAATCTTGCCAAGGTTAACTACACAATCTTGTTAGGCTTCTATAGATTTCATTAATGCCTCATAAAAGAGAATCAATAAAGCTCCTTGCATGCCGATACAAAAACGACCTTTCGATTTACTCTTTAAGATACGAAAGAGAAACGTAATCAATAGACATCATCAAAATTTCTCTGATAAGAGCTCCTGCAGCAGGGAGTTTAGAATCATAGAATATTCTGAGCTGGAAGGGATCCACAAGGATCATCTAGTCCAGCTCCCTACCCTGTGCAGGACACCCCAAGAATCACGCCATATGTCTGAGAGCAATGTCCAAGCACCTCTTGAACTCCGTCAAGCTTGGTGCTGTGACTACCTCCCTGGGGAGGTTGTTCCAGAGCCCAACCACCCTCTGGGTGAAAAACTTTTTCCTGATATCTAATCTAAATCTCCTCGACTCAACTTCATACCATTACTTCTAGCCCTGTCACTATCCACAAGGGTAAAGAGATTGGTGCCTGCCCTTCCGCAACCCCTCGAGAAGATGTTGAAGACAGCAGTGAGGTCTCCCCTCAGACTCCTCTAGGCTGAATAGACCAAGTGACCTCAGCCATTCTTCAGAAGGTTTCCCCTCCAGTCCTTTCACCATCTTCCTAGCCCTCCTCCAGACACTTTCTAGTACCTTCATATTATCTCTGCACTGCGGTGCCCAGAACCACACACAGTACTCAAGGTGCGCCGCAGCAGCGCAGAGTGGAGTGGGATTAGGAATTCTTCAGAGAAGTTATGTTCCTGCTCTGAACTTCTTCCTAGGGGACAGTTCCTGACCCTAGTGGGAAACTTTGGTTGGACTACACATTTTAGGCTACAACCTTGCAAGCTGCATACTACAGATGTGGGACTGACACACTGACACACAGATGCTTGCAGAAGTGCTGTCACACTTCAAAAGGCCAGCAGGTCTGCTCATGAGAGAAAGGATTTCTACAGAACTGTGCCTTTACTCCCATCTATGCTTTACATTTTCCTCTGACTTTTTTCCATGGGTATGAAACCCCCACAATGCTTCAATTGGCTTTGTTGGTTCCTTTTATGTAATTTACAGCTAAGTGTACCCAGCAAGCACACCAAAATGACACCTATCTGAGCATCCCAATGGGTATGGTAACAAATGGTTCTGCCCTGGCAGCAGTATTACCACTCAAACCCGAGGGCCTGATCTCTGGCCTTTTCACCAAGACTTTCCATCTATTTTGCTCCAAATTCCTCACTCAGACAGCTTCTGGGATCCCATTTTATGTTGTCTTTGGGTTTTACCATCTGCTCTTGCATTCAAAGATAATGACACTGATATCCCTTTTAGTGGCCAGAAAATTGTTCCAAGTGCTCCCCTCCCACCTCTGCAACATTTCTCAGGTGGATAAGGAACAACCTCGTGTTAAAGCAAACAAATCAAACAACATCAATAGATAACCTGGTGGCAATATTCATCTTCTGTCTTGTTTTCAAAGTACCTCTGTTAAACTTAATATGCCTCAGCCACAATATCACAGAGAGTTCATATAGATAATGACACATTTATTTAAAACAAACACCTAAACAAAAACCTTAAATTCATGTGATTTTTCTTTTCGTTTTCAAGGAGTTCTTCCACCCTGCTTACCTCAGGTCATACCAAATAGTCTGTCAGCCTGAATCAAGGATCCCAAAGTAGCATTTATCCAGCACTTCTTTATGGGCACCTGCTGCTAGTAATTCTTGGCTTGTCTTTTAATTGCTTCCTCTGTTGTATTTCAGGGTCTTATTGAGTCCACTGGATGACAAACAACTTCTGGTGAGAGAGGACTGCATGGCTTCTCACGGCCATTTGGCAGAACCAGTTTGCTTTGTGTGTCATGGTGTCCTAACAGAACAGAGCAGTTTCTTTACAGTATCATAGAATCATTTGAGGTTGGAAAAGACCTCAAAGATCATCAAGTCCAATCATCAACTCAACTCCACCATGCCCACCCTTCCATCTTACCCTTCTTGCCTCAAGTAGCATCAAGAATAACACACTTTGGTAACCTTGGAACAAACTGCCTGCACATATTTGTGTCTGTCTTGTGGTTCTGAAGGGGCTAATAAATACATACTACTCTGCTCCTCAAAACATTTTTTTGACTCAGCCAGAAGATCAAAACAATGTCTTTCTCTAGCCTGGAATCCCACATATAAATTTGTTCCCATCCCAAGTTTTCATTCAAGAGAAAAGAATGTTTAGGCTATACCTCGTGTTTATAAATATGTATTCTAAGGGAAAGAGGATGCTTTAACTTCTTTATACAGTGAAGTATTTGTGTTACCACCCAGGGAAATAAAAATACTGTAGTGTATTCAAAACTCTTCATTCTCCAAATAAAGGTTTTTTTCCCCCACTGTTATTAATATTTGAAACCATTAACCCCAACAGGTTGTTTTTCGTATGTTTTAATTTTCCATTGCCTACTTTGAGAGAAGACAGCAAGGAAACAACAAGGTTTCTGTTTGTTTTTTTACCTATCCTCTAAGATGATCAAAAATGACTGCTCATTGCTGTAGCTAGGAAGACAGCCTGGCTGGTACAGAGACCTGCTGAGAAAAGTTCATCTTGGGTTTTGATCAGAAGTAGGGTGATATTTGGAAAACAAACAACTGCAGAGAGCAGGGGCAATGTGACATGCAGCCTTTTTCTTTTAATTGCAAGGTCTTTGCAGATGCTTTGCATTTGCAGGATGGGGAGGAGCTGCAAAAACTTCCAATGAAAATTTTCTTGTTAAAAGACAAAAAGCCCCAAATAACTAGTAGTCACAAACCAGCATGTCTTTCTAGATGTTTATCTTTCCTTTGGGCTCTCTAAAGTGGGACAACATCTTGTAAAGATACAAACATTTTCCTCCTCATTTTAGTGGCAAAGAATCTCTTCTGTAACATGAGGATTGCTCTCTGATGTACTTTGCAGTGTCTGCTCCTTTTTCTCCCATTTTTTCTTAAAGCTTTCTTACAAATGTTTTCTCTCCAAAGAGACAGAAATCTCTGCACCACGAATGCAGTCTTACAGAAATCCTACCTGGTGGTTAGGATTAGCTAACCCTCAGCTGGTGCAGAGCTGAGGGACTCACTGACCTCTGGGAAGCTGTGTTGGTTTACACAGAACGAGAGGCTCAGCTGCAAATACACATTGTGAAGTTGTTCTACCTGAACACAATCCCAAGTTTCAAAACCTAGAGCCTATAGGCTGAAATTTATTAGGAACAGATGGGGCTAAGTGGCACACAGAGTTTACCTGTGCACCTATACCCAGCTATATATATTTGTAAGCATAAATAAACCAGCTGGTATCCATTTCCTTGTTAATCAAAACACCTCTGGCCTTCTCAAATTCCATTCCTGTGGTGCTACAGCTACTTGTTTTTCATACACACAAGTCCTATCTGGAGACCTATGAAAAGTCAGTGTTGCACAAATTCTCATTGCTAATTTTTTGCTCCTATAGGAAGACTCATGCTGCTGATTAGATAAAGGCAGCAGCTGAAATCTAAAGGTCACTTCGCCTAACATAAAACAATCCAGCATTTGATAAACAACCCAGAGCACAAGTCAGAAGAAGTGACTTTGGAAGGTAGGGCTATAATGAGGTATGCTCCTTACCCTTGCAGGTAAGTGCATCTTCCCAGATAATATTTCATGGTCATAAGACACTTCCTTGGCAAAGGACTTGCATGGGCCTTTAGGCTGGGTTTGTGGGAAGGAAACACGTAGGATTACATAAGCTATTTCAGTCCAGAAATTCCTTGGGGTTAGGTAATTATATATACTAATTAATTCCCAATGACAGTGTCTGGATGCAGCCTGCACACACAAATAACAAAGCAATTTAATACTGTTCATGCACTACAATGTTCTCAAGCAATGACTCACACTTCAGTGCAAGTCCTCTTACTACAGAAAACTAAGAATTGTGACTTCAGCTTTCCAAAAATCCAAGTATTGCATTCAGGAAGCTCTGTGATCTCTCTAGAGGCAACCACCTGCAAATCATGGCTGTGTATCCCCAGGTGCCCAGCAGATGTTGACAGGGCACTTGATACCGATCACAAGCATCAAGCTTCTAACAGTTTCGTGCACTTATTTCAGACTTAATATACAACATACAGACATCCAGACAGATAAAAATAGTAAAACTTGGAGAAAGACAAAGAATATTGGCACTGCAATGCCTTTTCCAGTGAAAAATACTCACTGCTGTATTAGAGCAATTGTCCCACATCAATGTGGATGGTGCCACTTTGCTAGCTCCAGTATGATTCAGTAGCATAATTCTTCTGGCTCATGAACATGTATCTATTTACTTTTTTGTAATCAAATACAATAATGAATTTTTTAATAACTTTCAGGCAAAGTAGTGAAAGAGATTAGGAAAGAACATATGGGAAAGTCAATTTTGACCTATGTTTTATCCTTAAAACCCAAAAGTGGATTCAGTATTAAAATGAAAGCACTTTAAGTGTATTGTGAAATATTTAAAGCTGTTATTACTGCCTGATTTATATGTGCCAGAGACCAGATTATTCAGATGGGTTTCACAGGCAATATGTTAGTAAACAGGATTTTGTTTGGTAATTATATTAAACATGTCCATATAAGCTTTGAGTTAATTACAAACAGTATTTTACTGTACTTGATAAAAGCACTAAGAAGCAAGAACTAATGACGGCAAAAAGGTCTTCTTTCATTTTCAATAAAGCTTTCCATGTGAAAATCTGTCAACATGAATAAGTTACTGCTTGTAATTAAAACCAGGCTTTAGTTCAGTAATATGTTTACATGTTATGTTCAGAAGAGGAAAAAAATGTAATTGAATTACTCTCCTTAAACCCTCTGCCCTGGGCACGCTACTGATGTCAGCTCCTTCAGCTTGGGAAGACAAAAAATTCAAGCTGAGCCTCATGACACATTTGAGAGTTTTGCACTACTAATGCAGTTTGTTAAGAGCCTAAGTGAGCCCTCCAGATGTGTTTGCAGGATTTTTGAAGTGGATATGTTTTACCCACATCAGGCATTTAAGCTCTGCTTCTGTCAGTACTTGTACAAGGTTTCACTAATGGACAGATAATAGCAAAGAGGAGGTGGAGGAGGTTTCAGTAATACTTCCCCATACTTGGGGAGCATGTCAGTAAGCGACTAATTACCCCTCTGTTTCCAGCTCTCCCATTAACTTTTGCCTGTCTCCATAATGGCTTTACAGAATGAGATCTATTTTCAAAGCAGACTTCAAAGTGACTTTTCAGAATTAGACTGGTTGCCAAACCAGGTGCTAAACCATGTTTCAGTGGGTCCACTGCAGTACCAGGACCTCTGTCTGTTGGTTGCTTTAGAAGTTCATCATCTGTCACACCTCTTTACCAAGCACGCACTATTTTTTTCACCATACTTCTCAACCCTCTTTTTGATACTCTGAGATGGGTAGATGCTATTTGCTGTGCCAAGGGTTAACTAAAATTTAAGGCCATATGTGTACAAACACTATCTTGACAAGCTAAAATGTTTTCACACTGCTGCAATGAGACATATTTTCTAAATGGCCACCAAATAACCTTGATTTTCCCATGGCAGCCCAGAGCCCCACAAGACAAAGCACCTCACTGACTTCAGTATAAACTTTTCATGAACAAGGTCATAATGGATTTAATGACAAAGAACCAAGCAGATAAGCAGCCCCGTGGTTATCCTGTGTTCCAGAAGCCTGTACACTACTTTTGTTTCTTAATTCAGAAACCTGACACTCTGCTTTTCTTGTAACCATTTTTAGGTTTTCTTAATGCAACCAGATGGTAAACTCAGTTTGATTACAATTCTCACTACTTGCATGTGAACTCTTCATCTCACTACTATCAGATGACATTTACTTTACTTAATGTACAGAGTTTTAGAAAAATTACAGAAGTGGCACTACTGCATTACATGAAAAATTCCAATGTACATTTAGCTGACATAGCATCAGCTGCTGTTTAAACTGGGCTTAGCTAATGGACTTTTAATGTCAGTGGGGTTATGTGTAGTTACTGGCTATTAGCAGGAATCAGCCCTTTCTATAAAAATCACTTTTCCTCAAGTGTGTTGTTTGAACATTCCTTTCTCTGATTTAGTGACTGTCACCAAACACAAAACAAACGCAAGGACGCTGGAATCTGCTGTTATCTTTAAAACCAACTTAACCTCAGCCCAGCCTCCACAAGCAAAAAGTGTTCTGCATTGGGACTGCTAATGGATATAAAACTTTAAAGACAAAAGACCAAATTTTCCTTGCCTTGCTTGGGTGAATAAATCTCAAGCAATCCAATGAATCAGACAGAAAGCAAAACTTGATGGAGGAACTGCCATCAATTGATTTCCCCAAGAAAAAGATCTTTGCAATGAAACTAAGTACTCATAAAATAAGCTGCCCAGTAAAACACAGCAGATGAATAGTCCACACAATGTCATTTTGTCATTATAATGGTTTTCTTTGCAAATGTTTATCTAAATGCAAATTTAAGACTTTTCTCTCAAGACTACAAAATGATAGAAAGGTTTATAAAGCAAGTAAGGAAATTAGGACATTTTTTGGGTGAAGATTTGAAAGGTTTTATCTAATAGCCAAGTTTACTACAAAGAATTAATATATAACATGTAGGGGAAGAGGAAAAAAAAAAAAATCCATGCAGAAATACTGCAGAACAAGCAAAGGATGAAAGTTAGCAGGAGCTGAACAATTTTGCCTTTTGCAGTGTTCATGAAAGGTATATGGCACTTCTCATTCTACTGTCTAAATCAGGATGATAACCACTTTTGTTACCAGCTACTAGGTTGCATTTCTAACTCAAGCCTTCAAAGCCCATGCTTTGAGGAGTAAAGGTCTTTAGTTCAAAAACAACGGATTGCTGAGGCAGGAAATTGCCACATGTTTGTGTGTAATAGATACTTATGTGGATATCTGCCTACAGTTGGTGACATTTGGCTGCCAGTGTTCTTATCAGGAATAATGTGACAAAACCCAAAAGAAACATCTAGCTGGAAGAATCTCATCAACACAGTTTCAAGTGAGGCACTGTTTTAGTCTCTCTACAGCAAAGAGCCATGTTGCTACATGTAAGGGAAATGGAAAGCCAGAAAATTATTCAAATTATTGAGCTAAAAAAACACCCAACAAATCAAAACACAACCCACAAAAAAAACCTGCCAGCAACAAAAGGGAGATCAAGGTCCATCAATCCTTGAGTCTCACTCTACTGCATCCACATATTTTTAACACAGAACCAGATCAGCTTCTGACATGTGCTGGCTTTGAAATTAATGGAGTTGTATTTGTTGGTGGTCATAACCTGGCCTTGTACATGTAAGTCTATCCTTGGGATAAGCACTAGGGATTTAAAATAACAAAAGGAAACTGATAGTAAACTGATATGTCCCAGTGCTGAACTTTCTAGTTACTTAGGAACTAAGAAATTAGGAACTTCCTATTAGCTACAGCACAGCTATTTTACATGGAGAAGGAAAACCAGCACTCACATTCTTGCCAGCAGAGATCTGCTGCATAAGAAGATCACTGCATTTTGAGCAAGAAGCTGAAAAAAAGCACCTTCAGAAACTGGTGAGGAAGCAGAAAGGAAGTCCCTGAAGCTATGTTGCAATGTCTGCATGAAAGGAATCTGTAATGGGGATGATGACTTGCCAAAAACTAATGCGGCTTTGGGGTCAAAAAGTTTAGACCAAGGAGTACTAGTACTTCATGCGCCAATTCAGCAAGATTTTCAGTGAACACTGGTAGAAGGGTACATTCACCACCATTTAATTACAACCCATCCTTTAACTGGGCAGTTTCCATAATCAACTCTGATTTTCAGATCTGAAGGGACTGAGTTTGACAGGGGAAATCTTGTCTCATAGTAGTTGAAATGAGCTTTGTCCTAATCCTAAAATAAAGGCTTGTTTCTCTACAGTCTCACACGACTGCAGACAACCCAAAATTTCAGCCTGGACACCTCACCACAACCCTCTTAGCCCTGGCCATTCACTGGTAGTTATGGCCTCATCTTTCATACATGGAGAGCTGCAGACTAACTGGGCAGATGCGTGAAGTTGTTGATGTTGTAGGGAAGGGTGAGAGGAATCTTTCAGTGCTAACTCTGTGAGCAACTGGCAAAACTAGGAGATATATTAATAGAAGAGAGAATTAATTCAGCATAAGGCAGTATGCATGTCTGTACTCGTAATTAGCTGTGTTACAGTCAGTGTAGGTAAATCCAGTGCACATGAGAACAGAATTAGTCTCGCTTGCTATTCTGTTCTACTTCTTATCCCTCTGTTTCAGAATGGCTGAACTGCAATTAACCTCATTCAGTGAGACCATATTATTATTTTTGTTCACTATGTAAACTTTCTAGTATAAACACATATGTTGGGGCTGGATAAGACAAGCCATGTATTTCAGCAATAAATAAATAAGCCATATCGTAAGAGTGCAGCAATTCATGTTCCAACCATTCTTTTAGCAATCTTTAGCTCTCCAAGAAGCTCTGAATTACTAATAATCCTGTGGTGATCACTTCTTACTACCTGATGTGAAATGCACTAAATGCAAACACAGAAGCCTGGGGGACAACTATCAGTTCAAACAAGTTTCCAAAATGTCTGCAGTAGAGTCAACTTCTTTTGACAGATCCTTCAAGGCTTACTTGCACACTTCCTGGTATCTAGCTGATGAAATTCAAGATTTCTCAGACAATCACATTCAGCTCTCAAGGGACCAGAAAACCTCAAGCTTTCCTTTTTCTCAAAGGATACACTGCTAATCCACAAAGCTTAACATTTCAACCTCTCACTCAATATGAGACTAAGAAATAAAGCTACTTTACTTCTTGAAAATAACTAAAAAGGGATTGGCAGGAGCTACCTAACAAGAAAACACTCAGCTGTTGCCAGGCCAGTAAAACCTATCAGAGCTCCTTAGCATTATTGTTGATAATGTTACCTCAACAAGAGAAAAAACCCCATACCGATTTAATTGCCTAGGCAACCTCATCGCTTTTATGACTTGTAAAGCAACGAGGTACTTTGCAGCATAAGTCATTCATTCAAATCAATGAAGTACAGCTGAATAAGATAGTCCTGAATTGCAGATTAAATTGAAATGAAACAAAACAACCTAGGGCAGTGATCCTTATTCCATTTACAACAGTGCTGCAGTCATCCACTAGATCTGCTTTTGCTCCTTCCAAATCTGGGATAACACTGTGGATTTCACTGAGCAAAGCAAATCCTCCCAAACTGCCTGCCACTGTAGAGTAAGAGCTTCCACACAAAGCATCCCTGTTTCTGAGCAACAGCACGTGGGTTTGCTCTTCATCTTCTACCCTTATTTCTAGATACCAGCAAATACAAAGAAACCATTAGTGAGATCCAACAGATTTGACACTGGGAAGGCACCTTAGAGCCTTTAACGTAGCATTGCTTCTACAGCATCCACCTTTGGGATTGTTAGACAAGAAGGAGGATGGACTTGAGCATCAGAGTCTTGGGCACTCAGAAGCCTCCAGTTCTGATTTTGGCTTCTTTACACATTTGCTCTGCATCCTAAGGCAATTCCCTTTGTATCTCTCCCCCAAATAGATACACATATAGCTGTCCTCTCAATCCAGCAAAATGGAGCAAAGATTAAACAGATAATGCAACTTCATAAACAGGAACCTCCCACTGTTTCTAGCAAAGCAAACATGTAGCAAAGCTACCCTAAAGATGCAACTGTAGGTGTCCCTCATGGGAGATATCACCAACTGAGACCAACACACAGAGCTTTTTGGCTGCCCCTTCCTGCTCTGCCTGTGCAGGACTCCTAACAAAGGAAGGTGAAAGCTCAAGAAGTCACTGATGCACTGTAGCATAGGTTAGACCCCTGCCTTGATGGGATTCTTGTACAGTCATGCAAGCTAAAGCAGCACTGCTTGTATTTGGGGAATAGCAAAGGCACCCACCTAAATCCATCATTGCCTCCCCTTCCCTGGTAGCATTAAGGGCACATCTGGCACCACTGAGAATCTGGGTCTCTAACTCAGTCTGCATCACAGTAAAATCAGCATGATTTTAAAAAAAAAAAAAAAAAAAAAAAAAAAAAAAATNGCAATGCCCAGAAAATGCTGTAAATATATGTCTTTACCAGTGCCTAACAAGGACTGTGAGATTTTTCCCTAGGCTGGCTGAAGCATATGGAAAAAATGAAAAGGAAACTGTTCTTGTCTGAACACTTTACAACTTTTAGCTTTTTCATGTTCCGTGAACACCTACCAGATTTTCAGAGAGCATAAGCAGAAAGAGTTTGACCAGCAAGGTAAATATTTGGAGCTGTATTGAACTTTTCACTAAAATAACTGAATCTTTTCTGGTTCTGATTAAGGTTTCTTGGCTGTCTTTTTTTTCCAACCTCCCCCCAGCAAATAAACAAAAAGGACTCTTTCTTGGTTGTTTGTTTCCAACAAAATTTTCCACATTGATATAAAGGATATTTTTTAGTGAAACTATTTTTGCATGAAGGTTTCCTTGCCCAGCCCAAACTTTTAGATGATAATGTGCCAGGCTATAAAGGCACTCCCCAGATCCTGGTGTTTGATGTACTGGGAGGAAATCCCACGCTTCCTGCTTAACCTATGTGTGACTTGGGATGGAGTCATAAAAGCAAATGGGAAACCATTCTAGTGATGACTACCTGGGGGAAAAGCTGTGTACAAGCATCTCTGAGGTTACTGAAAGCTAGGAAAACCTCTGGCAGCTCTCACACTGCTTCAACTTGCTGTACCTTACTTGTGCATGTTGTTTGTAGGAGCAGAGTCAGCCCTAAGGAAAGCAACTGGAACACAACCACACTTTGGGACTTTCTTCTACCTTCTCCAGCTAGCGTGCACAGCCGTGGCTTACAGTCAGGTTTATGCTACATTCTTACTCAAGAAAGCCAAATCTAAATACAAAACACACAACCAATGCTCTACAAAACTGTTTAAGCAGATCTACCACAAAAACAGTGACAATACTAAATTAATCCTCTCCCCATCACACCGATGGAGTTTGGAGTATCTGCAGATGACCCCATTAAATTAAACACAGGGAAACAAAGTATGTGCAAAATCATTGTTCCTATTTGTTCAATGTAAGCTTCTTTATACCAGTTTTTCTTTTAGTATACTTTCAAATGTTCGCTTACAAATGATGCAAATTAGGTCTTTCTTTGGATCCAGTTTGCCTCCCAGAAGACGTAATACCATTTCCTTCAGATCACCTCTTGGATAATGTTATGATGGAAAGCTCCAGGGGCTCCTGCTCCCGAGACCAGACCCTGCTGAGCACACACAATAAATCACTTAAAACACCACCATCCCTTCAGTCCTTGGAAGCAGTTAGCACTGAACTGTGCCTCTGCACAACATTATTCTGCCGCTGTGTTGACGGAGGTTGTAGCCAACTGGAAAACCATTGCTCGTCTCTTACTCTTTGCTCTTAATCCTTGACTTAGGCTTTAAAAGCCTCTGCTGTTTTATAGCTCCAAGTGGAATGGGAGAGCAAGGATGGCTAATGAAAGTGCCAGGCGATGTAATTACTGCTTTATTGGCACCCATGCCAAGATTGCTGCCTGCTAGACTTGAATATCTCCACTGGGTGGCTAAGAAGATGAGCACTTCACAAACTAGCACAACCCTCTCCCCACTCGAAAGAGAGGAACGATGGAATGGGAAAGGGAATGCCATTTTTTCCTATAGTGCCATGTAGATAGTTATATGAAACAAATTGCATAGGCAGAGCACCCATGATTAAATTAACTTTCATTTCAAAGGCAGCCTCCAGCGATGTGTTTTCAATGACAAACCAATGATCTGAACACTTGAGACTCACACTGAGTCACATCCTTTCTGACTAAATTGCAGCAGTCTGTTCACTACTTTGAGTAATGCAAATTTACCTAGGAATTCCCCTTTGCAATAGCAATTAAAACATTTTTTTTCTCTTAAGCTGCAAAAGCAACTTTGGTACCTTTTTCCAGAGGTAAACAGAACTGATTCCTCAAAAGCCCAGTGGTTTAAAATCCAAAAAGACACCAGAAAGCAACACATAGCAGTATGCTATCGAAAAGGTTACTCCAAACAAGGTTACTTAGCTGGTAGCAAGAAATACATATAGCTTCACTTCTCAAAGCACAGCTCTCCTTAGGAGTTCACATACACACAAAACTCTGCTTGTATGCTTCACAGAAATACTCATTAGTTGTCCTAATTAGCCTGGGCTCCTCTCACCTTCCATGGGAACCAATTTTGCTTTGCATGGTATTCAACTGAGCAGGACAGACTGTGCCTCAAAATACCACTCTTCAGCATGCACAGAAATCAAGATATTTGCTTGAAAATGTCTAATAAATATAATCCACATTTTCTCCACTCTTGCTGAAGCACAAGACTAGCTATGGAACTGATTTGTCTGGTCTTGGCACAGAGCTGTATTCCTGTTTTCAGATGTACTGTATTTGGAAAATTAAATTAGGAAAATCTTTCTAATATGGCTAATGCTGTTTCCTGTTTCTGAGTTTGGATGTCACACACAAAGCTAGCCCCAAAATATAGTGAATAATTAGGGTTTGAGACCAAGGGGGGGGGAAAAAAAAAAAAAAAAAGTTGTGTGATGAATGATCCACCTAAAACTATTAAGTAAATATTCACAACAATTGTGGGAATGTTTAGACACACTCAGGCATTCTTACTGTACAGAGCAATAGATGACACTAACAGTAATGCTGAGAAGCTATCAGAAGGGGGCTGTATTTGATGTATATACTTTTTTTCCCTAACTGTTGCAACCAGCTGCTAAAGACTGGAGCTGAAGGAAGAGGAGCCCAGATTCTGGCTCCTGTTTTCCTAGGGAGGAATCCCTCCTCCATGGACAGATCCATCCACTTCATTTGAATCCTGATTAAATTGCAGCTCAGTCAGCAAAGGAAACCCAGCGGCTGCTTTGCTTTCAGCAAAGCCTACTGCAATACTCAAGTGCTGCTCAGGGCCAGTATGGGTTTCCATATCCAGCTCAAACTCATCAACATCACTGAAATCTGCCAGAGCATATCCCTCTAAAACAATTTAAGGTCCCAAAGGGATTTACCCATTCACAATGAAACACTGCTTGGCCCTTGCTTTACTAATACAAATACTACTACACTCCTATGATCAAATACAAGCTGTTCACCACTTCAGGATATGCATCAAGATAATTAAGTTCTTTTCCCCCTTTTTCTCAACAAGATGTGCTTAGGTACTCAATGAAGAAGTGCATCCCCAAAAGGTTAGTGCATTCACATGTTATACTTCACTTTTTCCACACCAAGCATTTTCAAACTGCTGTTGTTGCTAATACAGACTGCACTGGGGCAAGCCACATAACTGCACATATAGCTCTTTTACAGTTTTCTATTTAAATTATCACTTTGATTTAATTAGGTTTGAGGGTTTAAGGATTAAAAAAAAAAAAAAAAGTACTATTCTGGTGTAAAGGAACAACTGAAACAAAAACCACATTAATATGTAGCCACTTCAGCTTTTCTATTCATTTCTTATGCTATCATTATTAGCCCACCATAAAGCTGTCTGAACCATGCTTGTCACTACAGATAGATAGCCTGACCTTCTCTGTCATCCCACCTACACCCCAAAAACGTGGGGGCCACACTATAAGTTCTTCAAACACTTTTAATGTTCAAAGATGGGGTGGGAGAAGTAGGGAAGTGCAACAGCTGAAACCCAAACTCTGCTGATGGAAGCGCCAAAGGAAAAGTTGCTCTTACAGGAGATAGCACTGAAATGCCAGGAAGGCATAGGCCCTTGGGTCCAGGGGTAGTTGCTCTTCCTTTCACTGTTCAGGACATTTGAGTTCTCACTCTGACGCAGCTGATCACAAAGGTATCACCAATGCAGTGAATACCAGATCAAAGTTGATTCTGACTGGATAATCACTCTGGCCTCATTTACCCCACTTAGAGAAGTAAGGGCTGTCTCTATCATTGTGGCCATTTCCTGTTCTCTCCTGATAACAGCAAAAAAATACTTAACTTCAGATAAGAAGATAAGAAATGCTAATAAAACAAAAAGTGTATTTAGCTCTGCTGAGGAGCTCACATGAGGATGCTGAGATGGAGTGATACGAACCTCTGCTAGGGATTGGGGGGGTTGGTCCACCAACTACTGAGTGAGTAAATTTATTTTCCATGAGGCAATGGAAAAGGAAGGCATGAAAGCATAAGCCTCCTTAGCCTGCTTCAAAAGATAAAGATAGCTGGGGAGTGGGAAAGAAAAGCAAACCAAGAAATAGTACTAGGAGCAAGTACTGGTAAAAAAATGTGCACTCTTTCCTTTCCCCTCTCTAAAACATAGCTATGAGCTTGCTGTATGAAGACACCACTTTTAAAGTTCCTTCTCCTTTTCAAGGTATCACAAAGGAACTGAAATTTTCTGCACAATTAAAACCAAGTCAGCTGGCTCCAGACCCACTGAAAATCTAAAGAACAAGACCAGATTGGAAAGTAGCTTCCACAAGTCCTACTTCTATTACTCTCAAAGGAATCCAACCGAAAAGATTAAGAAGGTGTTTTCACTTCGAAGGAGACAGAGTGAATAGAAGAAGACTTTGGAAAAAGTTGGGTAAGAATCATTTCAATGTTCATGCATTTTTGGAAATGTATAAATAAAACAGATGAGAAAACTTTGCCCGGTGCTATACGGTGAGAAAACTTCCTGAAGAGGGCATAGTTAAACTGTTGATTCATTGCCTCACCGAAGCACCACACACACACACACATGAAGATCCCCACGGCAATCACCAATCAGAAAACCCCTCAGCTCCAGGAAAGATGCCAAAACCAGGTCTGCACCCAAATTCTGTGCCTGGTCCTAGCAAATAGGAAATAAAAACAAAAGCATCCATGGAAAAACGAAGCCAAGACAAATTACTATATCCCAAACACACTCCCAGATTTTCCACTCAGTTGTGAAAGTTTATCACTCACTGCACAATGGAAAGTGCTGCTGAAGAGCTCTCCATCCCTTTCTGGGTAGGTGAGCACACCTGTGTCCTGTCACAGGTCCCACACGCATGCTGCCCTTGGCATCATAGGGAAGGGGGTCCTGGCTCCACGTGTGTGGAAAGGAGAAACCGTCTGAAAGTGTGAGGTATGCCCTGTGGCACGGAGATGTGCGCTCAGGAACAGCTAAACGCTGGGGGTCCTCTCTTCCCTGCTCAGGCCATCTGTCATGTGAATTACACATGTCCTGCTGGCAGAGCAGGCAGGCTCCTTTCTGCTCCAGGTCCAGCTGAGAAGATCTTTCCTCTTCAATAACTCCTATCCAAACAGACTGATATATAGCCACTGACACCTAGGTCTACGTGCACATGGTATTATTAAAGGCTTTAAAAACATTAAACCAAAGCTGTCCTATCTCTAACATGAAACCTATCACTGAAAGGAAACAATGGTATGTAAGACACAGGAGAAACATGACACAGTGCATAAGGGATTTTTGTAGTCTCATTTTCTGCTACTCCTTTTCACAACCAGGTTTCTGTGAGATAAACACCCGATATGGGCAAGGAACGCAACTGAGGATGGAGCAAGTATCTGTGGGAAATGGATTAGCACCATTACATGTACAGACATGATGGACAGTGCATCCAGCCCACCAGCAGCAAGTCTACCGCTCCTCAAAGTCTGCCAGGGGCACCAGGAGTCAGAGTAACCAGCAGCACTCTCCTGTTGGAAAGGCCACAGAGGAGTGCACTTTGTAATGGCCGGGTGAGAGCAGGGGATCAGAGCTGTGCAGTCATCTCAAGTGCCTCTCCACAGAAATGATGGGGAAACCAAACATTCTTCCACTTGCTTTATGTTAACAACTCCTAATCAAAGCTCTGGTGCACATTATTATTTCTTGATGGCACATATAGGAACCCAACACACACACCAAAAAAACCCAACGAACCACAAACAAACAAAACAACCAAAACCAAACAAAACCCCACACTCAAAACAGCTTTGAAATTTCCTTTTCTCTTCTTAACCACATAAGTAGGATTTCCAAGTGCTTTAAGGAACCCGCACATCCTCACTACGTGCAGCTCTGCCTACATGAAGCAGCAACCTCTCTGTCTCTCCAGTGCTGAGGAGGTTGTAGAAAAGTATTTCCCAGCAAAAGCCACGCATTTCCATTTTAGGTCTAACTCCCGGGAAGAGAGGAGAAAAGCACCGAGAAAGTTTATCCAGCATCAGGTCACAGGAGAAAAAGCCTCCTGCTGTGGCTGTCTGCCGGATGGGTGACACACGGAGCCAGGGCTCTTTGTGATGCTCTCAAGACATCGCTAAACACGCACTGAGAAGCAAGACGTTTTCACTTGGAAACGAGAATTTATACATTGGCTACAGAGAAAACAGATCCAGATGTACTCCAGAACGAGAAAGGTAAAAAAAATTCCCCCAAAACCATCATAAACACAGGAACACAGTAACCCCCTTCGGGTATATAATGTTTTATGCACGAAGAAGGAGGGTGAGGGTATGAAAGGGAGACCGGGGGCTCACGAATGACCATCGCCCGCAGAGCTTCGGGGCATGGCCATGCCGCTGCAGAGGGACACACACCTCGCACCTGCCTTTCCCACGCACCTTGCCAGACCTCCGGGGCGCACCGGCGTCGCTCCCCCGCCCCGCAGGGCTGCCGGCTGGGCTCCTTCAGCCCAAAGCCTCCCCTCCGATCTCGGTGCCCCGCTTGAGGACGGAGTGCAGGGAAACGCCTGTCCCGACAGGTTCAGCAACGACAGACCCGACCCGATGAGAGGGATCGGACACCCCCGACCCTGGCGGGGCCGTGCATGCGGGGGAATGTGCTGCTTGCACATATGCGCACAGAATTAATAATAAAAAGAACCAACCGCGGGATAAATCAGCGTTTTCGGCCCACGCCCGGAGGATGCCCCGACCCCTCTCCACTCACCCCACGCCTTACCTTGCGCCGCGGAGCCGGGGCGGCTGGCCCCCAGGACGGCCAGGGCGGGGAGCACCACAGTCTGCAGCAGGTATCCCAGTCCCAGCCCGCAGCGCGCCGCCGTCCCTTCCAGCCCCTTCCCCATGGCCGGGGCAGGGAGTCGCGCAGAGCCGCGGAGCTCTTCTGTGCCGCCTCTGCCTCCGCCGGCCCCGTCCCACCGCCGGACGAGGAGAGGGGCGCGGAGCCCCCCGGAGACGCTCAGGCTGAGTGGGGGGAGGTGGGGCGAGGGGCACCGCTCGTAGTGGGGGGGCAGGGGCACTGCATGGCCCCGCAGAGGGGCGCGGAGCAGCAAGAAGCACGACGGAGCTCTGCCTTCTTCCCGCGGGCTGCTCGGCTCAGCTGCCTCCACCCCGGGGGTGGGCGGGGGCCGGGGCTGGGGAAGGGGAAGAGGGGGCTGCGCCGGTCGTCTGCG
>VWZX01008917.1:542355-656110 GCA_013399015.1 Galbula dea
TTCCCCTTTGCAGAGCCAGGCAAGCTGTCCCCAGCCGTCACCAGAGCCAGCTTCTCATATGCCAGGTTTGTCAGTGCTAGGGGACATACGATGGTACTCCAGGGAGCTTTGCTTTCTCCAGCCCAGAAGCTCTCTGGAGTAGGGCTGCGTGTGAGGCAAGGATCGCTATTTATCTCCAAAGCACGGCTGGGATCTTCCCAGACACCTTGGCTTTGCCTTCCTTCCCTGGCAGGAAAACAGTAGCAGCATTGCTGATGATGCAGGAGAGGTTTTTAGGAGCCACAGAAGCTGCCTGCCCCCAGGGAGGCTCCATCCCACCTGCCCCCTGACTTTAATGCCCTTTCCAGGGAATTACCCAGACGATTCCCATCTCAGGGGTTAGAGGGCAGGGTTTTTTTCTCCTCTACAGCAGCTGACACAACTGTAGTATGATGGGAAAGCAAAATTCCTTTTATTGTACAGTCACAGAGCAAGAAAAAGGGGCAGATTTTGTTCTGGGTAGCACACCTGGAGTGTGCCTGGAAAGTGCTCTGGGAAGGTTGCATTTGAAGCCCAACAGGCTGATTTACACAGCAACTCTAAGCAGTCCTCTCCAACCAGAGCACTCCAGCTCTCCATCTCCTGCCTTTGCTACATCTATTAAGACAACAAGTCCCATCCACTTCAAACACTATGGTATAGTTCACAAAACAGGAAGGCTCCACCATAACCCGTGAGTTAAGTCCTGAGGCTGTATAAGTGGTGGAAAGGGAACTCTCAATTTGTAGCCACTTTCAAAGGAGAATATGGTTTCTGAACAAGACCTTTTTTAATTGCACTCATACCCCACGCCTGACCTCATGCTCCCTGGCTTTATGCGTCAGGTTGTTAGCCAACCGAGTAGTTGCCCATCTATGATGTTTGTTTGCCAGTTTTGCCATAAACTAGGAGCATCTCTCCTTTGCTGGGTATTTACTGTTTCTTCTGTGTTAAGGGAAACTTTGCAGAGGCAAGAAAGAGACCCCTGAAAGATTCCACATGTGAAAGACATTGTTGCAGCACCAGCTGACGGGCACATCTACTGCCACCAGGGACAGGAGAGGGAGGGCTTGCTTCTGCATTAAATGGAGTTAATTTATTTTTGATGCTTTGGGGCTTCCCAAGAGTAATACCTATAGTTCCAGACTTAGTTTCTTGTTAGTAGCTCAGTGACCTCATTAAATAGGTCCATCCCAATTTCAAGACTATGTCCCTGCAGCCCTGCCCAGCGATCCCTGGTGACTGCCAACCTGTCAGCCTCTCAGCCGTGGAGTAGGTGCATGGGGGGAACATTGCTGCTTCACAGCCGTGACAAGAGTGCTGGCACAGGGACCACAAGCTCTGGGCTTGGGCAGAAAGCAAGTCTTTTCCCAGTACACAAGGTATGGCAGGCAAGAGAGGAAGGAGGGTACTGCAGCCATAGGTGTTCAGTAAACACTTTTCTAGTGGAGGTAAACATACATTGACCTGTTGCAACAGCAACAAATAGCTAAATAGGGGTCTTCTGCGGAAAGCATACTTCCAAATCCTTCCATGCACCTTTATGTGTAACAAAGGGCACCCAAGGACGAACCATGGAGCTTCCTCAAGGGTCCTCCATGAACTGACAAATGGCACTTGTGTCTAGGCCATCCCTAAAGCCACCGTGCTGGATTTTGCCTACTCAGGAGCAGGCTGGGGAAGGGCTCTTTACTTTTCTTCCTGTGAGATAAGCAGAATTATTGGCCTGGCTTAATAAATTTCAGAATTGACACAGGAGTTAAAGGACTGACATAATTCAGGGATTTGGAATTAGAAAGTGCAAATTGCCTGGATTTATTCCAAAAGTATTTTCCCTGATAGAACCTGGCTGGGGAGGTGTTTTCCCAGCTGCTTGAAAAGTTAGTGACTCAAAGGTACATGTAATGTAAGTTTATCTTTCTGTCACTTTCAATGTCTTCAAAAATCACTGCATCTCATCTGAAGCAAATATTAATCTCCAGTTTCCACGCTTGGACAAAAACACCAAGTGGCAAACAGTTTGCATTGGAAAGTGGATGTAGGAGCCTAACAGCTGTTGCCTTTGCTAGTTTTTCAGGTAAGTTCAAGAAATTGCAACTCCCAATTAGGTACCCCCAGTAAGCCACTATAAAATCTAGGGTAACATTTGAAAGGTTTCTGTGTAGCTTGTGTACTTAAGGGCTTGTTTGTTTGTTTGTTTTTCCAAGTGAGCTTTTTAAATGAGAGTTAGGTTCTGAATCAATACTTGATGTTTTTCACCCTTGCTGTCAACTCAGGAATTTGAAGATCTTGACAAGCAGTTTTTGAAAGCCCAGAGCTGGTGAATTTGACTTTGGTGTATTTTATTGCCCAAGCATTTGGAGTTGCAAAACAATCAATTAGAGGGAATATTGGATTTGAAAAGTCCTATCAGCTTTCATAATTAATATTGTGAATGGTAGTATAGGTAGCAGGATTTGCTCTACGTTTCTAACGATTTATACAAACCTTAATCTAATTACAGAACTCAAGGGAAATTGCTATTTTCTTTTGTTACAGTGGCGCAGCTCAGGACTACATTGCAGCAGGCACTCTGCTAAAACAAAGAGCCCCAGTCCCCATTGCAGAGTCGTGAAATTTGATTAATGACTTTGAAGCAGAGGTACTAAGGTCTCCTGTGTTATGTGCTGGTCTGAGTAGGGAGAGGAATCTGTTCTGTGTGTTGATAATTACAAGTAAGATTTGGTAACCCATCCTGGCAATGAACATTGTGTTCCTAGGCATCTCGCTTGCCTGAGGACTCATTTGCTACACAAACACCAATAAGGGATGTACATTCAGGCTCTACGTCAGCTGATGATATTTGATAATCAAGATGCTCTCAGCTACTGAGATGCACCTAAGGCAGCTTGGAGTATCTGAACAAGGGCAATATTTCGCAAGCTTCTCCACTATCTGTTTGCAATGCTGGGTAGCACGCGGCATGCATGCCATGAAAGGTATATCACACACCTGCTTTTGGCTCTGCCATTCCCCCAGGCTCTGCCACATTGCTTTTATTTTATTGCAGAGCCCAGAACAATGCAATCCAAAAAGCAGGTGTGTGTCAAGCTTCTGACTTCACTGACAACGTACCACAAGCTAGAGTACAGCTGTTTTATCTCACAGTTTCGATAGGCAGTTACTTCCTCTGTGGTTGCCTTGTGTGACAGTGTGGATCAGCAAATGAAACTACCCTTCTGATGTCTTACCTTTCTAAACCATTACAACCTTGTTCTCAGTAAAAACTACTGAGTGTGTGTGTGGGGTTGTTGTTGGTTTTTTTTCATGACTTGTTTTAGTGGCATTGTGGTCCAAGGAAATTTTCTTTCATATTTAGTGAAATCTAATAAAACAAGTGATTATGTTTCAGCTCATGTTTTGTTTGTTTATTTACAGAATCAGATCTTCCAAAGTTCATCCATACTTCTGCAGTATATTTTCAGTCATGCTAAACTTTCAGTCTCCCCATTATATAAGCATGACCCTGGATCAACATATACTTTGCTACCCACAGAAACATTTTAAACAGTGTTTTGCCTCGTAACAGCCGTCACTCTGGAACTGTGAGGAGTCACCTGGGAGGCCATATGACATCCTGCTCCTGAAGCCTTTTCAGGTGCACAGCTCCCATTTGTTTCCTAAATTTATGGCAATTAACTTTGTTGTGCTCACCTTTCTTTTGAACAGTTTACTCTTCATATCTGGAGAGGACGTTTGTAAACTAAAGAACCAATTTGAGTAATTATACTAAAGGTAGGGCCAAAATCTGCCACTGTATTCATGCTGGATGCTGTGCAATCATCCTCTTACATCCTACTGTGTGTAACATTCTGTGGTAATTTGTGCAAGAGGACACTGCTGGAGCTGGGGACTCATATGCCTAGGGCATAAAGGTAAAAATTTCACAGGTATTCAAGACTCACTTTCAGTAGTCACGTACATTGTATTTCTGAATGGTAATTGGACTCGTGATCCTTGCCCATTTTTGAAACCTGTGTCCTCCAGCTACAGCCAAATAATGCATCCAAAGGGTTTTCCTTTAATGTGAACTATCTGTAAACAGCTCACAGATTTCTTATTTATTGACTCTCTCCTCGCATTTGTTGAGTGAGTATTTTCTCAGGATGGTTCCCAAGCTGTATCTCATTCATGCACAATTCATCACGAACATCCAAAGTTCAGTATTCAGACTATTTTCCATATTCCTCTTGCATGATATGATATCAAAACATTTCCCATCTACAAATATTTCCAAAAAATATTTTACAAGAAGGAAGGAAAGAAAGAAAGAAAGAAGAAAGGAAAGAAAAATCCTGACCATGTCGTTTTCTGTACTCACTCGCCGGGAAGCTCAGGGCAGAAACCCAGAGAGTGAGACGCGCTGGGGGGGGGGCAGGGAGCGCTGCCCGCGGTGCAGCGGGAGCCCGGCAGAGGGCGCTGTGTCCCGCCGCCTGCTCCCCTGCGCCCGGGCGCTGCGGAGGGTAGCGGGGGGTCAGTGCCCCAGGGACGTGCCGGGCCATGGCTGCTCGCTGCCTGAGATGTCCACCTAGAACACACCTCTTGAGGTCCAGCCCCTTTATCTACATCGTCCCGTTACCGGTTTCCTAGGGCTCGGGCTTGACCTGAACTAAAGGGCACGAACAGTGCGAAAAACATTCCAGTTTGCTGCACAGCCGGTTCTGCTCCCCTCGTGCTGTCCACTCGCTTTTTGGTTTTGTGGCATCTTAACTACAGACCTGCCTTGGAGTCGGATATTAATGTGACTGCCCGGAGAGCAGCCGCGCAGAAAGGGATCTGGGGGTTCTGGTCGATGGCGAGTTGAAGATGAGTCAGGTGTGTGCCCTGGCAGGCAAAAGGGTCAACTGTGTCCTGGGGTGCATCAAGCTCTACCTTGCTAGGTGGTCAAGGGAAGCGACAGTCCCACGCTACTCTGCTGGTGCAGCCTTACCTCAAGCGCTGTATGCAGTTTTGGGCACCACAATATAAGAAGGATATTAAGGTGTTGGGAGAAAGTCCAGAAGAGTGCCACAAAGATGGTGAAGGGTCTAGAGAAGAAGCCATATAAGGAATGGCTAAAGTCACTTGGTTTGTTCAGCCTGGAGAGGAGGAAACTGAGGGGGGGGGGCGGTGCTCATTACAGTCTACAGCTTCCTGACAAGGGAAGCAGAGGCGCAGAAGCTGATCTCTTCTCTCTGCTGACCAGCAACAGGACCTGAGGGAACTGCATCAAGCTGTGTCAGGAGAGCTCTAGACTGGATATTAGGAAAGGTTCTTCATCCAGAGGGTGGTGGAGCAATGGAACAGGCTCCCCAGGGAAGCTGTCATGGCACCAAGCCTGAAAGAATTCAAGAAACATCTGTACAATGCTCTTAGACACATGGTGTGATTTTTGGGGTTGCCTTGTGCATAGACAGGAGTTGAACTCAGTGATCCTGTTGGGTCCCTTCCAACTCAGGACATTCTATGGTTGTATGTCAGCCTCTGCCCTGGAATAATCCTCATCAGTGTTCACCGAAGTGCTTCTTTTTTGTTTTGTTTACTGAGTACTCATTGCTGATTGTCCAGTTCAGGGTGTGTTTCCTCTAACTTTCCTTACTGATGTCACAGGAATCCTCTCTCCAATGTCTCAGTATTACCATACCGCCCACCTCTGGCTTCTCTTGCCTGATAAACTTTGTATAAAGTGACATTAGAAAGAATTTATTAAACCACTTCTTAAGGGGCAAAACTGATAGCATGTAGAAAGAAAAATAAAGGAAGAATAAGGAAGGTTTCTGGCAAAATTATTTAAGAAGATGCAGGTTCTGTGAAGAAATACATTTCCCAATAAAGTGTATGTTAACACAGTATTTTGGTGCTCTACAAGATCAAAACTGTAAGATCAAGCTTACAGACCTGTAAGATCAAACTTACACACTTATATAACATTATTTTGTCTTCTTCTAGGCAAAAATGCCATAGTTTCAATTGTTATGGATTTTCTTAATAGCTGAATATATTTGCAGTTTCATGCATGAGCTATTTTGTGAAAACAGATCATGTTAAGCAAACTATGTGAGTTTGAGTATATGGCAGTGTCCCCAGCCTTCCCATTTGTAACTGCTTTGAGAGAACAGACAGCTACAGCAAGAACAGGCTCACTTTGTTTGAGGTTTTGTTGTTGTGGGGTTTTTTTCCCCTTTCTCATTTTGGAACTTGACAAACTACTCTGTTGTGCGGTGGGTTCCAAATGCAACTCTCTCTACTAGCTACTCTACTCCACCTTCCTAGAAAGCATTTACTCCCACCAATAGTAGCTGGCTTATCTTTTCTTACCCAACAGAAAGCAGCTTTCATAAGGAAACCCACACATTTCTGAGCAGTGTGCAACAGCAGGAGGAAATGTGTTGTACTTGCCCGTAATGGGAAGCCTGGCTGTGAGTTTCCAGTCTTTTTTTCTCCTGGCCTCTTGGTGGCAGGGCAATTAGAGCTCAAATGTACAGGGAAAAGATATCCCAGTACAGCAATCAAAACAAACATTATATAGATTTTGATTGCTCCAACAAGAATGAAGTCTTTGTTACCTGAAGGAGCTTTATTGATTCGAATGAGGAGATGTATTTATTCTGTTTTGTGAAGGGCTCCAAGCTGTGCATGTAATTAATGCTTATGAATTCAGAGATGAAGGTGGAGAAAAGTTTTGTGTAAAACCATAGAAGAGAAACTGTATCATTTCCAGAACAGTTATTTTAACATTCTTTTCCAAAGGCAGTTAAAATACTTGTAGTTATTATTATTCTCTTATAATAGACCTTAATGTTTCACAAATGTTTTAGTCACATAATTAACAACATTCTTGACTGTTTAGCAATAATTAGTCTGTTTTCATAGAAATACTTGGTTTCATCTAACTGTACAGAGGCTGAAAAATGATGGAATAACAAAAATGTTCAGTCCCACAGCTGAAGATGAAAAGTTTATGAAAATAAAATTTGTCCATGATGACCTTTGATCTCTAAAGCAGACATTGTTCAGGGCTAGAAAATAACTTACATGGTTTGTGTTACTACCGTAATTTAAATTGACAGCCTCAAGATTTCTTTGTCTGAAGATGTTATTAGGAATTCAGCTGTGCATTTCCTCATGTGCAACACAGATAATATCAAGCAAAACTTGAAAAATAAAAGGAAGATTCCCCTTACTCCTGAAGCCTAACCATGACCACATATGTTTCTTGTAAGACATTGAGGGGAAAAAAAAGGTTTAAGTTTTGTCCTGAGTAGATGTAGCTATGCTGGGTCTGCTCTTATTTCAGATGAAGTTCCAAAACAATTTACAGAAACCAGCTCAGGCCCTTTGAGAACAAGTTCTCCATGTGGAAAACTTTGTGCCCTTTCACTTATAGGACTCTACTGTAAAGATAATAGTGAGTGCCTTATTTTGATGAGGGAGCATTGCAGGTTATCTTCAGCTGTCTAGTTTATTACTGCTTTAATTTCAGACCTACATTTGTATTCATTGTTTCTCTTTTGAGCAACATTTTGAAAGGTACTATCAAAGAAATCAACCCTTGGCTGTGGCCCCACACAATGCTTTCTGTTATTAGAGGTCTCAGATGATCTGTGTTCGAGGATGATTAAAGCATATTGCACTGAGTTTCTTAGTTCATTTCATTCCATGTGCATTCATAAATTAGTTGATGATAATCTATTAATAAAAATTCAATACTCTACATTATAATTTACAAAAAGTTTCAGGTTTTTTTCCTTCTTTTTTTCCTTTTTCTTTTTCTGAACTGGAACTATGCTCAGACTCTCTTCAATTGAAGAGTCTAATGAGATGCAGATTACAATAGTGGCTTGATAATGGCCAAGGCTTTTGCTTCCTCTCACAGTAACACAAACACTAAGATGAGAAAGGATGCCTCACCTTCATAACTAAAATATAATTTAATATGTAGCCTCTAGGTTATTTAAATCAGTTCTGAAATGTGGAACAAGAGCTTAGCACTGAAAAACTGGTTTTGGTCCAGTCTCATGGACCTAACAGAGTGGTACCAGGGATCATGTTGTCCACAAGGATAACATCCCTAAGAAAACCTCCTTTTTCTGGTCAGATGAAACCAGACCACAGGAGGTAAAAAAGGGAAGAACACAATTATGACAACAAGGTTAGACCATAACAGACCTGCCTGGGGACTCATTGATTTCTCTGGAATTAAATTGTTCCAAGCAGAAACAATGCCAGCTCACATAACAATCCATCTGAAAAGAAAGTTTTAATGATCAAGTGAGCAAGACAAAAGGCATAGGATGGAGGAAAGTAGACATGGGAGGAGGAAGAAACAGCACACTGCTGGATGTTCTCAAAATTCACAGGGAATAGTAGTGGGTTCATTAATGATTGGGGATCTCTGATGACTTCTGCTTGCTCTACATTCTCTCAAACATGTCTTGGAAGAGGAAGGCATAAATTGGAACTGAGTAAGAGCAGTATTTGGAGGCTGCTAGCTGCTTTTTAAATCTTTTTTAATTGATAAAGATTTGGTTACTTTAGCAGAAGAATGAAGAACTGGTCACAGTTTACAAGGATGAGGATGTGGGAAGGCTGTGGGGGGTGGAACACTGCCAAAGTAGCAGGACATCATATGTAAGCAGCAAGATCCTCTTTCTTAGAAGGATCAGATGAACAACATGATCCTCACTAGGACAAGATTCACAGTTACAAGCCAATAAAAGATTTCATGATTCTTATTTCTCCCCACACCTCTAACATTTCAGGGATTGTCAAAATCCCTCCAGAAGCACAGACCAGAGGAGCTTACCCCATCTTTAGCCACTTTTCTTTTTAATTTTCCTTCCTAGAAACAAAATATTTTCCACTTAAATTTACTTTTATTCCACACATGCTTTCCATCTTTCTTTGCAAGGAAATCATTCTCACAGTGATGCAACCTGCACTATCACCCTCTTCTGCTTTATCTTCCCAAAGGGAAGACCACCAGCTAAGCATAAGAGCCAGGGTCACTGTCATGGCAGGCAGAGAATCCACAAAGACCTTGGAGGTCTTGCCTCTAAGGGATGCTCAGACATGTCTTAACTGCACTGCCTTTGGTGACTGCCCTCAGCAGTTACTTATTCATTGTCCTTTCCACAGCGATTCCATGGCAGCAGTGGTTTGCACAGCAGTGTGTGCTGAGAGCTGGGCTGCCTTTCAGTATACAATAGAAGGTAGCTCTCTGACATCATCCAACTACCCAGATCGTTGTGCCTGGTGGAGCTCCAAACAAGAGTGCAAAAGCACCACAGTGCAGTCTTTCCCCATTTTGGCATGGGTCCAGACCTTTCTTTGCCCTTTAAAGGACATTCTTCTGCTCTAGGAGTACCATGCATCCTTAGTGTTTACAGGAGAATAAAGATCTCCAGAGATAGTGGACTTAAGATCAAGAGGCAAGTCTACATGCAATACCATGTTTATCCTCCAAGCTGCCTTTCCCAGAATTAGTACACACATCACCAATTCCACAACATATGAGTAAGATCTGTTTATTCCTTACCACAGCTCCAGTATTAATCATTTGTCCTTCTCCAACCCACCAATAAAACTCTGTGCTGTGGAAAAGTACTGAACAGTGTGTAGTGTCTTGCAGCAGATTCAGGCTCAGACCTAGCCCAGACTTAACAACAGAGTGTTGCAGAGGGGCATTCCCTTGCACTATAACTCTCTGCCCCCAAACACAGGAGATTTGCAGTTTTCCATTCAGCTGACTGTAGAAAGTATTGATAGATATGTTTAGTCACATGCCTTGCTTTCAAACAATAATTTTGGAAAAAAAGATTGGCAAAGACATCCAAATGTAACTACATAAACAATTTGGAGAACAGCAGGTCATTTATGTGGTACTTTGTATACAAACTATAGAAAAAACTCCCTACAAGCTAAGAAGACCCCTAACATTTTACAGTGCTGTAGAAAGCTGCAAGGCCAAAGCTGTTAGAGTTTGCTTGGGTATCAGACTGCTGTCACACTTACTCTCTGTTGCTGAGTGGCATAACTGAGAAACCTGTGCCAGTCTGGGAATTTATGATAGTAGGAAAAATACATTTTTAGATCACTGCATCTAGCTGATTCATTTGGAAGCACTGATAAATAGACACAGCTGGTAGTGGAACTGCTGAGCTGAGCTGCCCTTTTCTTCCTGTCTCTTATTAAGTATCCATACAAGGTGTAGGTGACTGGTATTGAGAGGCAAAACCAGAATGCAACTGGAAGCAAAAAATAACAAAAAAATAGAACTAAACCATGTCCACAGTCACCTAAAATCCATGAAAACATAACACAAGTCTTCCATGCTTTAGCTTTTACTGGTGTCCCAAGACCTTCAGCAGATATCACTTAGTGAACTATGTCCTTCTATAGCTACTAAAGGTTTTGTGTCCATTAGCAGACTGGCCTTTCAACTGCATAACCACTGCTGCAGATCACTGTGGGGGTCTATGTTTCTTGAAGCTCAGGGCCACAATACTCAGTATGGTTTTCACCTCTCACTGTAATAGTTTTCATCTGGACCACCTAACTGCTTGTGGTTTTTAACCTGGCTGGTCTGCAAATAGAGATGCTATTTTCCCCACCTACAGTATTTATGTCCTCCTACATTTAAACCCCAATAGAATTAGTGCCAAAGGTGAACATTAAACCAAAGAACCATTCCTTTAATTGCATCTGCTACTGACACAAATATTCTTTATAACCGGAATCTCCTGCCAGGACTCTTATGAACTACCCTATTCCTCTGGTGGGAACAGGAGTGTTCACAACCTAAAGGAATTCCATATGCATTTTATTGATGGTAATTCTGTTAGTTGTGCACTCTGAAGCTGCTGCTGGAATGAGGACTGTTTTGGCTGATGGATTCTGCCCACAGAGCATACATTCAAGAGGAATTCACCAGGGAACTGAAAAATGAGCCATTACACTTGTATAGACACTGGGAGGAAAAAAACCTCTTAACAACAACAAAAGCAAACCAAAACAACCCCAAATAAAAACCCCAACCCCCAAACTTAATACAACAACAGCTATCACATGTGGTTCAGCCTGGACAGTGGGTTTCTAGAAACCTTGTTTAAATGTTAGTAACCCAGTCCTGCCATGGAGAAGTTTGGTGTAAGTACCTGAACCACATGGCTTACAATCTTTCCTCAGACATTTCTGAAGGTCTGCAGTCCATGTGGCTTATCTTTCTTTGTCTGTGCCCCTGACATACAGAGTTCTCAGCATAATCTCAGAGGTTTTTTTTCAGGGAGATGGAGTTGGAACCAGTTGTCATTCTTGGTTAGTTGTGGAGACATTCCCTCTCTTGCCCTAGAGCACCTGGACTGCCCCTGGGAAGGCAAGCAGCTGGGAGTTTCCTGGTCAATGTAAGCACCCAAAGTCGTTAACCACAACCACCTCTTACTCTCAGTGTGGAGGAGATGCATTGCCTACCAATACTGCTTTTCCCTAACTTCACAACTCCCTTCTAGCCTTTGCACAGCCTCTTTGGGAGCTGCAACAAACTGAGAAACACTGACTTGGAGGATTCCTAGTAACCCAGCAGTCAACCCCTCTGCAGAAACTGATAGAAATCGATGGCAAAGGAAAACTACCCAATTCTGCAAATCCCAGCACACATGAAAAGTCCTGGCCAATTATTTCTCTATAGATTATGGGGTAAGATCTGATGAACCTCTATGAAATACCTCTGGGACAAGTCCTGTTTTCATTACAGAAGAGCCCACATGGAAATGCCTGCCAAAGTTTCTACCAAAACTTCGTGAGGTCCTTCCAGAGGAAGAGACAAGAGACAGAAGTACTTGTTACTCATGCAGGAGACACAGCAGATTAACAATGTCAAGAGTTTGGGAAAATAAGGATGACTATTTTTAGCCTAAAGCTTTAAGTTTTTTAACTTCTACACTCTTCAGCTCATGCTTGGTCTGGGTGTCTCTTAACTAGACATTAAATGGAACTCTTTTATCCCTTAGAAACCACAGAAAGAAAGGTGGGAAGATGAGCTCACTGCTCACTGAAGGAGGGCTAAACACATGCCTGTTAGGATTGACAATTAAAATCTATTTCTAATTAACAACACAGGATGCTACTCTAAATAAACAACAATGTGCAGATTTTTAGCTGCAGAAGTCAGCGAGTAGTAGACAGTGTGCAAGTTAATCACCTTTGCAACAGCAAACAGGCTGGCTAGTAAACACAAAGCACACACTTGACATTTCTTTTGCAAGATGAATTATTCTGACAGCAGACACTAAGGCTGATGCTGAGGCCAGGACATCCTCTTTAAGCCTTAGTTAGTGTTTGGTTCCATTTCTGGTTAATTAGGGCTGAGAAGCTGGAAAGTTTGCAGCTCTGTTGCATGTTCTTTACCTGGTCTGAGGAGGTAAATTAGGAGAAACCCCAGGCTGTCAATTTTCTGTCTCTAATAATCATCCAGTAAAAATTACAGAGAGGCAGAAAGTCTCCAGCTGCCAGCTTGGACTCATTACTGCTGGTCATGTTGTCTGGAGAGCCAAAAGAAGTGAGGATCCAGAAATTCTAAGCATTAAAGGTAAATTGTCTTCTGTTTAACCATTATTATTGGAAACTTCAAGAGATCTGCAAGCCATGTTCCAAATAAGGCAATTAAAGGGTGCTGCATTTGTTCCTCTTGATTTGCAATCATGGTTCTTATGCATACCTTCTTTAATGTCAGTAGCATTAGGTCCTGATCTTGCCTTTATCCCACCATGCAGTAACTTCAGAAATGTGACCTAGTGCTATTACTACTCGTGTGTACACCCTGCAATGTGCCTAGAACCATGATCCTCAAAGTTCAGCATCTAAATACCTTTTGAGATTATGGCCTACAATAAATAGAATTGATTTTGAGATATATTTTGGCATAATACTTCCAGAAAGTACACTAATAACTGTAATAATCCCTAATGTGACTGTTACAAGGGAGGGGAACCATGTTAGAATTACAAGAAACAGAAACACATGGAAACATTTAGAATATGTCACCTGACATTGTCTATTGTGCTTTTTAATTGCAAGGGAGCTGAGACTGCAGTGTAAAGCAGCAACACTTGTGAATTCAGACTGCCATTACTGTCACATTTGGTTGACTACTACATTTATATATATTTGAATGGCACTCAAAATAGAATGCCAAACCTGTTGTTCAGCTTTGCTCCATAAAAAGAATCTGAAGTCAAAATCTAGAGGCAAAGGAAAGAAAAGAGAAAAGAAGAAAAAAAGATGATGAAAGAATGGAAAAAGAGGAAAAACCTAAGTGATACCTTTCCTGGAAGCAATTCAGTGGAAATGGTAATAATAAAACAATTCTAGAAATAAAACAGTATAATCCACAGCTCTATAATAAAAGTAGATCTTTTTGCTACTGCATCATATGTGAAGTGCTACCTGCCAGTAGTTAAGCATAAAAAAAGCTTTTCTCTCCAAAACCAGAAATCTGAAAACTTGGCAGCAAAGCAAGGCTAACTACAAATCCAATTAATTTCATTAATTCCATCCTGTACACATTTTAAAATAGCCCTTTAAAACTCTGCTTGATTACCATTTATGTGCAAATCTCATAATGGAGCCTGAGGCTTTCACAAGAAGATGTATTCTGTGACTTCGTGAAGGCAACTTAATGTATTATGAAGGAAAAAGAAGAGGAAAAGGAGACAATTTAGCCCAAAGATGTTTGGATCCCTTCTTTCTTGTAGTTCCATACAGCAGTAAAACTTCTGGCAAATAAGGGACAAGACTGTCTCTTTTCTGCCTGTGCCAAACTGTAGAGCCCATATTAATATCCAAGGCCTCTTCAACAGCTTCAGCCACAACACTTCCAAAACACTATAATTCCTATTTCTGAGCTAACTAAACCTTAATTCAGCTCCAGCAGAACTGGACCAAAGCTGCAGAAGGAGGTGTGTCTACACTGAAGAGATGGATGCTGAGATGCAGACATGGTAGGTGTGGGTTGGTATTTAAGCTGCCTTTCAACAGTGTCAGCTTTTAAAATCATTGTTGGAAATGCACCTTTTGAACATATGACCCCTAGGAATGCTATTACAGCACTGGGTAATTCTTATTAATTGAAATCATTGTAAGTTCTTCACTATAAGGGTGGTGAGACAGTGGAACAGGTTGCCCAGAGAGGTTGTGGAAGCCTCATCCCTGGAAGCTTTTAAGACAAGGCTGGATGAGGCCCTGGGCAACCTGATCTAGTGGATCATGTCCCTGCCAGGCAGGGGGGTTGGAACTAGATGATCTTTGAGGTCCCTTCTAACTCTGACAATCCTATGATCCTATCACTCCTGCACCTCTGCAAGTCATGCTGAGGTAGCCTATCAGTTTAACCAGGATGAGGCAAGCTGCATATTTGGGAAGTATCTGAAGAAGTTCCATTTGTCTTTAGAACTTATCAAAGGAGTCCCAAACCACTGATTTCATTTCAAGAACATATATCCATGCCTTAAAGATTAACATGCTGCCAGTAACAACCATCTGAGCTCATATTCCTTAACTGAATTTAAAGGTAGTGACACATATAAAACTAAATCTTAAATTGAAACAGTTCAAAGTAAAGGACTTGGTCTCTTACTCATAGCTAGTGAGAGATGCCTATTATAGAAGGTGGCCATACACATATCTAACTTAAAAATACAAGAGAAATAGTGTCTCAAAGCATTGGAGTAACTTCAGAATCACAGAATGTTAGGAGTTGGAAGGGACCTTGAAAGATCATCTATTCCAACCCCTCTGCCACAGCAGGATTCCCTAGACCAGGCACCAACTCTGTATAAACATTCAGTGATGCTAAACTCCTGTATTAACATAAGGAGAGGACATTTTTTGTTTGAAATTCAGAGGCACATGAATTGGACTGAAGCAAAAATAAGTGCCTTGCTCGACTGCCTTGCAGCTGAGACCTGTTATGGCCAATTGTTTTGTGCAAAGATGAGCTGCAGAGGTTTGCACTGTAGTTGTGCTGCTTTTTAAAACAAGGCATGTGTGTAAGTACATACACATGTGGAAATTTGTGATTAGATCCTGTATCCATGCAGAGCAACATGAAATTAGTGGGGCTGAACTCATGTTCAGATACTGTCCCATACATACACCTTCTGGGGCCTAGATGCAGAAAACTGAGGAAAAGCTCTGTAGCAACTGTGAAAATATCCTCTAAGACTTTCCTCTTTCTTCTGTGGTGTGGACATAGCAGTATCCCAAATGATCTAGAAATGATTGTTACAATGATTGACATAGCAGACTGGGAAAAGACTGAATTTGCCTTGGAGAAAGAAGCAGGACATAAATATATTCTAATTAAAATATGTTATATTGGATGCAACAGGTCATGTATGTACAACCTATATTCAGCATTGCATAATTACATTGTTTCTTTCAGATCACCAAAGCAGTGCAATAGCTGTAATGTGAGAGCTGCATGAGCTCAATAAAAACACAACCAAGTTCTGAGATAATTAAAATAGATAGCCAAAGGTATCCTGCCCAGGATACATATCCTGCTACCAGATCTGGGTAGGACTTTTGCACAGAAATCAACCATCCTTTTCCTTTGGTAGCAAGTGCTTCCCATTGAGGGTTCAGCCACAAATTGACTGCTATTCTTGCTTCATTGGAGGGCCTGCACAGCTCTTAAAGTAAGTTGGGTAAGTGCTTATATATCACAGGGATAGGCATTATAAATCTCCTGCTCTCCTCTGTGCTTATGAAGCTGCATTAAGCCCAGTGCAGCTTACACATGCATCTGTTGGCAAAATGTTCAATGTGTTTTCACCCATTATACATACTTGCAATGACCTTCCCAACTATCCAGCCAAAATGCCTGATGTCCAAAGATGCTGAGCCAACTGCTTTGTGCCAGCATCTACCTGGGAAGCACCTATGTCCATCAGCTCAGCAGCTGTGGCCGAGTGCCTGCTCTGTGCACAAACAAGCAGCATCAGCAAGGACCTCAACTCAGAGGCTTCCAGGAGAGTTAGCATCTCCTCTCTGCTTTCATTTCCAACAACTTCATTGCAAGCTCAGGGCATTTTGAGTCTCCCAGTTCTGTGGCCAGACCAGTTATCAATACCAGCTTCATGCCACACAATGCTTCGGCATCAGCCTGTCTTTTGCTTCTAATGTGATCTGCAGTTGAGCCATTGGTGAAAGAAGTTCCAGCCCTGAGAGTAGTTGCACTGCTCCCCCAAAGGAATGAGCAAGCAATACATTCAGAACTTTGCATAGGAGGTAGAGCAGCCCTTTATTTCCCCCCCCCTTCTTCAGGGTCACTGAATGCGTTTGAGTTAAAAAGGGTGCACAGAGTGTCCCTTCAATAACCCTGCCTTGTCATCATGATACACCACCCTGTAGTCCTAGGCTCAGGAAGATTAAGAGAAGCATTTACATCTTGCATTAATGAAGCAACATATTATGGGGTTGTGCACTCTGTCACTGCTTGTTTCCTTATATTTATTTATTTCTTTTTAAACCTAAGCAAATCAAAGTCACAATGGGCTGAAGAGGATGATCTCAGCTGATGTCTGGAAGTAATTTTGTAATTGTCCTGTAAGTCAGAAATCACAAAACCTACTTTTTTTCCCAGTGCTGTTTGTACTCAAGAGGTTCCTTTTCAAGAGGAAAATTGTTTACAGCCATGAGATAAGATAAGATACATTGTGTGGTGAAGGATATTTGGTTAGGGAAGACTGGGAGACAGGGAAAGAAAACAAAAACAATAAACAGTGACTTAAGTCTTCAAACATTCTCCTGTATTTTTTGTAACAGTGCTTTGGGGTTTTTTTGGAACAATTTCTTAGTAGAAGTCCAGAGATTTCTCAGAGGTGGAAGTTAGATATTTCCCCTTACTGCTTTTACAATCTGGTTACAGAAAGGAGCACATTACTTCCTCAAACAAAAGGCACCTGTAACCCTACCATCATTAGAGAGGTTCAGCAGTGCTTGTGTGAGGGAACCTAGCTCAAATGGACACTGTAGCAGTAAACCCTGGTGGCAAGAGGTGCAAACCTCAGTTTTAATTTTTTTTTAAATCCCAAACCTTCTGTGAACCAGCAGATAGCACTGAAACTCAGAATAACCCCCAAGTCTCCATCTTTGGGGTGAAAATGTAATGATGATAAATCCCACTTCCAGATTTTACTGGCATAGCTAAAGGTGAACAGAATGAGTCAGATCTCAGAATCAACAATTACTGAACTCTTTTCAGGCTACTAAAATATCTCTCTCCCTTGCCTGACACATGCTGTCTGCTGTTTTCTGCTTGTATGACAGATGATCTGCATCCAGCATTGACATTTGTTTTCTGGTCAACCCCATCCAGATCCCAGAGCACTAGCAGAGGCTTTTACTGTGAGCACATACAGTACAAAGAAAAGCTGCCATCAAACCAAGAGGAGGCAGAACGCAATGAACCTAGCAGCCAGCCTCATGCCTGCTATCATGTTTAACTCCCTGCTCTCTGCTAGAGAATGAGGTTATGTGTTATGCACCCAAGCCAGGCTAGTCTTTTGTGGCTGGGCATTGTCAACTTCACTTGTGTAGACTCTCCCTTGTTGGTTGCAGAGGCTGCATTGTTACACTCTGTGATACAAGAAAGTCCTGGGCATGGGTGGGACTTGTAGGTGATATTACAATAAACTTAATAGGGAAGTGATATTTTGTGATGTCCTTCATCTTTTTACAAGGGCATTAGGCACCCTGAGGTTGGCCAGTTGGGATTATTCCTTTTTGACTGGAAGGCTCAAATTATGTCTTGTCTAATTAACTCCTTTTATAGTTTATCTGAAGGTGTCAGTGGATGTGGTGGGGTTGCCTGTAAGCAGTTCTTCCCTGTGACAAACTTAGAGACACCAAGTGACTTTCCAAATATTTTTTCAGTGTGCCTGCTGCATAAAATCTGTCTTTTTGGCATCTACAAGCCTTATGAACTGCATGACTTCCCAGCATCTGCTCTTTGGCTATTGTCTTGTTTAGAAAAGCTTTTTTGGAACTTCAATGTCAACAGGTGTGGCAGAATGTATGCAGGTATGCAGAACAGAAACATGACTAACTATAATCTTACCACTTCATTTCTTTTCCAGTTAACAATTACAGTTAAAACTAACAGGTGCATACAGAACCCTGGGACTTGTAGGAAAAGTTTTCTAATTAATACAGCTTCTGATTAATGAAGTCTGGCATTCTGTGTTGGTCATAAGTCATCACAACTCACACACACCTTGCTGCTTTCTTCAACTAATAACTGCAAGTCAGCCTCTTTGTACATAGCATTTTTGGTGTAGGGGCAAGGGTCTGACTGACACCTAACCCACATAAGCAGCATCCTAGTAGATTGGATTGGAGAGCTGGCAGCCAAAATGCCCATCCTGTTCCCCAACTGTGGGCACAAAGCATAGCCTGTCTAGCCAGATTTCACATCTTTAGTTAGCATGCCTATGGCAAAGGTGTTGTACAAGGAGATCTGTGAATATTTTAGAGCTCTGAATCCCAAACACCCCTGCTGATATAATGCCAAGTGGGAGAGAGTATTTGCCTCTCATTAAAGTATTCCTTAGCCTATGTTTCTGCAGAATGGCATTCTACAAAGAGAGAAATTTTTGCTCCTCTGTTGGTTTAGAGCTGAAGAGCTAGCAGAAGATCAGGGAGCACGTACCTCACTATGACCTATGGTAATGGAATGCACTCTCTACCTTTCCCTCTTGTTTCTTGAGGAAAAGAAAATTCATGGATTGTGCTTCATCACATACAGTTGCTAAAATTGAGGGGAAAGAAACCCACATGGCCTCCCCTTCATACCTCTCCAAAAAAACTATACAAAGCAGGCAGAAAGGAGCTGCCATTAACCTACAGGACATGATCCAGGATTCCTAGCTTGCATTCTAAACTGCTGATTTATGCTTATCTTTAAGCATCTAGAACTCCCTGCTCTGTGCAGCTTTATTAGGCTAAATAAGGGAAACATATCTGAAGGCAACAGATGGAAAGAAGCAGAGAAAGGAAATGCCAGTGTTTTATTATGATTATTCACAGGAGATTGATTCTTCTCAATGCCTTATCATCAGACTCAGAGTCACTAGCTGCTCAGAAGCTCTTTGCTACACTCAGGGTCACAGCAAACACTCTGGGTCATTTTTGTGTGTACTTGGTTGTGCAAGCAAGGATGAGGTAAAGCGAAGGACTAAATGTTAGGAATGCCACTGTTGTAATTCCACCCTCATTGCTTCACATTGACTGAAGCAACCTGTGTTCCAGGTGCTGTCCATTTATCTCTAACTGTGTCACTGCCTCTCCTACTCCTTTTCTTAATCCAGACAGTGCAGTAAGGTTAATATGGAAGCTGGGGAGAGAATCTTTTTGCATTATGCCAAAAAGATTCACCAAAATAGATCTGTGTAAAAACCTTAGTGATGAATTCACAAAGCCTCTGGTAAACATCTACGGAGTTGGCAACATATAAATATTTAAACCAAATATCTCCCAATGCATAAACACTCTCACTTCCTGCTGATAAACCCAGATGCATCAGCAGGGGAGGAGGGAAGGCAGTTATCTTTGCTCAGATGTTGTTTAGCATATCCCTAGATGCAATGAAAATTTTTGTGCTAATTCTTCCCTTTCACTTATCCTCATCATCATACAGTGTTTCAAAAATGGAGATGTAATCCAGCTCCTAATCTTAGCTAATGGGAGCTGTGTCTAATTCATAACTCATCAGTGTAAAAATATGTTTTGTTCACAGCAAAAGAGAAGAAGAAAAAAACAAACTTAAAAATTCTATCCTGTGATTTTACTACTTTTATTTCTTGAGCATGATCTGTGCAATTAGACAGTTCTTTAGCTCAATTAAACAACATCACATACTTGCACAAAAGTCTTGTTTACACTAAACAGTTTGAGAAGAGGAAAGCTGTTTCCTAACCCAGGAGTCAGCTCTTTCACTACTGAAAAGTGACAACTCAGGGACAACAAATTAGCTCCCAACAGCTCAGTGTAGTATTACACAGCAGCAGAGAATGAATAATAACAATAATAAAAAGGAATCAAGTTCTACCTACAAAGGAAATTCTACACAAGCATAATGAACAGAGTTGCACCAATTTCTGCTCAGTGGAACAGTGCATCTGGGTTATAAGGGTCTCCAAATAATTAGGCCTACATTTTTCTGTCTCAGCTGTGCAGTGCTTGCTCTGATCCTGCTGCTGAACAACTGCAGGTTGGATTGAGGGAGTGAACACAAGAGTCAGTGCTGCCCTCATGTCTGAGGAGTTTGGGCTCCTCTGAATGCTCTGCTTGGTAACTGAACCCTAGCCCTGCTCTTCTGACCTTGTGCCACCTCTGAAAGGACACAGGACAGCAGATATAGAGAACTAGCTCCAGCATCTTGAAGCCTGGCACTGTCCCAGAGCTCCAGGAGATGCTCCACTGCCCTCTCCCAAGATCTACCAGGTGGTGGTGAAGGCCCAGACAGCATGCAGACTGTTGTCTTTGCAATTTTGTAACTCAAATCCACTGCAGAGCTCAAGTGTGTACAATGTTTACTTACCAGCATTTGTTTGAATTGCTGCATTTCTACCATTCCTACTTCAAGAAGAGCCCTTCCTCTCCCTGACTTCCAGAACAATGCCTGCTAGGGAAAAGCTCACTAATGCAGGCAGGAGAGCTCCTGCTGCCTTTGCGTGGGAAAGAGAGATGACAGCATGTGGAGAAAGAGCCAGGTTATGTTTCCTCCTTTCTAAGCTCAAGTAAACTCCTTTAATTTGTTTGAGAAATAAATTTGGTAATGTGGAATTAACATTACATTTAAAATGGGTCCTGTCCCTGTGAACTCAGCAGAGCAGGAAAACACTCCTTGAGTTTTAAAGGCTTTAACCCTTGCAGCTCTGGAAAAACTTCTTTTCCCCTGTTTGTTATTCTTGACTACAAAGCTAGGTGTACAGACCTATGCACAATGTTTTCTGTCTGTCCTTACAGCTGTGAGGTTTTTATTCTCTATTTCTGTCCTTTGCCTTGCATGCTTTCTTTGCTCCAGAGCATGATCTTTCTGTTCAAGCAGCTCCATAGATTCCCCTTTTCCAGGACATTTATTGACATCTACCTGTGGCTGACAGCATGCAAGAGTTGCCTGGTACACTGTAAGGGAACATGCCATTGACTGCTTTTGGAAGCCAGTCATAGGCAGCTGGATCTCCTTTCTTTCAAATACTCCTTTTTACTATTAGCTAGCTAAACTAAACCATCTAAAATATGCATCAGCTGAGCTTCTGCTGGTGGTGCTTCAGAGAACACATGGCCATCATGCTGCAAGACTTCTTCATTTAAATAAAACCCCAACAAATGGAAAGGGAAGCAGCCTTGCCACTGGACTTTAAGTTATTATCATCACTGTGTTATCAAATATCTGCAAGATAGACTTTCCCCCCATGCTTGTATAATAACTACCACAACCAAGGCTTAGACTTACTGGCTTGAGGCATCATCATAATAGACAGCATGGTGAATTCAGGTCTGTTGATCTCCAAAGGAGTTTGTTCCACACTGCTGTAGGACTTTGCCTCAGCCAGATCCATAAGGCACAAAATTGCCAAGTGTGTGCTTCACCTCCTCCAGTGGTACATGAAACTATTAAAGGGGTACAAAGTCCAGATCAAACTGTTACATATGTACATGTAGTGAAGCTAGGCAACTTTAGAGAGAGACAGAGCCAGCCCAGGCAAGAGCACTGACAAAACTCAGGTATGTCATTAGATCCTCCTACCCAGGGAACACAAGCAGACAGAAAACTTGTTTCCCTGTGTGATTAGTGAACAAGGTACTACTTGGGCTGAGCTCTTAAGTCAGTGGTTCTCCTGATAAGCAGCTCTGCCAGGAAGAAGTATGCCTGAAGGACATATCTCTGCCATCAGAGCTACATCACTACTGCTCTGACCCCCTGCTGGGCCTCATCTGTCCCAACCCTGAAAGCTTCTAAGCAGGATATGCCATGGAAAGGAACATTGCTAGACCCCCTGGAAATGGAGTTTCTCATGGTGTGTCTTCTTTTTAATCTCAATTTCTTTCCATTTCCCCACTGCCTTCAGTTTTGACTACCAGGTCAAGTGAATGCCCTGCAGTACTGTTAAAGCTCTGTAACCAGTGAAGCCATTAGCAGCCACACACTACATAGCACAGAAAAAAAACCTGCAAACTGACTGTGTTCTTATGGGCTTCAGATTTTCACTGTCCTCACCCATCAGGGGAGTGAAGAAGTGCAAGGAAGAGTCATCATTAGTGGCAGAAACTCCATTAGAGGTGTGACAGCAAGGGTTGTTTTCAGGACACTGAGGTTGGACTTTAATGGCAACAGTCCAGACCATCTCAATACATTTGCTTTCCCAACCCCCCCACAAGAGCACATTATCATCCTACTTAAGACAAAATATTTGCTTTCTGTTCCTCTAAATAAAGCAAGCTCCATAACTACAGGGTTGAAGGAAGGCTGAGGGAAAGCCTTAATATTCTACATTTTAGTGCCTTCAATATTTTCCTTAATTTTTCTGAATCTTTAATGAAAGTTTAAAGATTTTTAATGGTGCTTTTTGCCATGGTACTCAGGTGAAGTCTGTTCTGAGCCTTGTTTAAGCATATAGTGACAGGGTCATGCTAATGCCTTGGACTCTCTAGGCCAATTTGTTCCATTTCCATTAACACTAACATCAATAAGTCCTTGGCTTCTCTGCTGAGGTGGTCAGCAAGGCTGCCTGTTGTGACGATGGCACTTGCAAGGTGAAACCTTGCCTGCTGTGAGCTGCTGGGATAAAAGGAGACTGCTAGACATTTAAATCCAATGTTAAGCAGAAGCATGATGATGTTTTGGGAATGAACTTGTAGTAAGCTTCCAACTTGTCCTAATTTCTGTGTTACTGCATTTCTCCAACAGCAGCCTGACTCACACTGTGAAGCTTGTCTTGTTACAGTTTACAGAGTGTACATTAGGGCCTCTCTTTGCATGGCCTATGTGGTCTGAAGTCTTAATCTATTTATATTTCACACTTCTACACTCTTTTCCAAAAGAAAGATTTGCAGAGGTGACCTGCAGTTCTTCATCCTTTGCCCATTACCTACCTATCTGTTTGATTCCCTCTCCTTATCTGCTCCCACAGACACAGAAAGGAAGAGAATTTATTGCCTTTTTTTTCCCCTTCCCAGAGGATGAACCCAGGGAGTTTCCTCCCACCTCTTTTAGTCACCATGCTGAGGTTCAGGGCTCTCCACAGTGCCTTGTTCTTCTGACCTAGGAGGTTCCAACAGCCTCCACAGGCAGGTGATGCACTACCATGACATATGCTCAGCTAACAGAAGCTGTGAAGTTATGGATGGTAAAATAATTTACTTACCAGTATTTTCTGTGAATTGAAGCAGATTATGTTCAAACAGGGTGATATCTACCCTGCCAGTTGTACAGAGAGGCAGGCAGAGGCAAGCCTAGAAGGCTTTTTGCCTTTTAGTTTCTTTTTCCTCTCCTCAAGAACATTTTGGTATTTAAAAGTAAGAATAGGTGTTAGCAATTACACACCTAGGCCCCACCTCTGCTTTGAGCTCAGTGGAGCCATTTATACCTAAACTAAGCAACCACAGAACAGCACCTGAAAGAGGGAGAACTCTGCACCTGCTCCCTGGAAGTGAGACAAAGCAGGCTGTAAAGGAGAGACATCTTTACCATGCTCTACTGCATACACCCTGATGTATGATCCATCAGAGAACCGGTAGGAGGAGCATTGCCAGCTCATGGAACTGAGAAAGGTAGAAGGAAAAGCAACTGAAGTATTTGGTGGTTACAAAGAAGCACTTTCATGTCTTTTTACTTCAGTAGTAGAGTAAAGTCTGATGAGTTTAGAAGGTGAAAGGTATGCAATATGCAGACAGCACTGAAAGTAGCAGTGGGACAAGACAGAAGCTGTGCTGTGGGCAGGCACAAACCAGCAACTTGGAATGGCTTTTTTCTACTCTAAAAAGAAGAGAGCTTTCACACGTAGCTGTTAGGTAATATGGCACCCTTCCCATGCAATACCAACAGGAAGTGTAAAAACTAACTAAAACCTACAACAGAAACAAAACATAATCACTGAGCAAGTAGTAGCAGTGCTGTAGGAAAAGCTATGATAAACACTACATTTCCAAAGTAAGACAAAGCTCTCCCTTGTGACTAGTGACAGGACTAGAGGGAATGGGCTTAAGCTGAGCCAGGGTAGGTTTAGATTAGATATTAGGAAGAATTTCTTTACTGAAAGAGTGGTTAGATATTGGAATAGGCTGCCCAGGGAGGTGGTGGAGTCACCATCCCTGGAGGTTTTTAAGAAGAGGGTGGATGTATTTCTTCAGGGGATCATTTAGGGGTAAGAGTAGTGTAGGGCTATCGGTTGGACTAGATGATCTTGAGGGTCCTTTCCAACCGTAATAATTCTGTGATTCTGTGTGATTCTTGCCTCCTTTGCTTTGCTGACACTATTTGAGAAGCAGGACAACTAATGGCAGAGAATCAGGTTAGAAGACACAACATGGAGGCAGAGTTCTGCTGTTGCTAATCACTGCTGTTCTCACAGGAATGCTCCAGCTCTTTCCCAGCATCTTGCCAATTAGTTTTGATTTCCATTGGTTTACATCTGATTCCCCAGAGTAAGTGGCAGAAGCCATGGTCTTTTTTTAACAGCCTATATAAAGGCAAGTTCATCTGTTTCACTGGAGCACTGGTTACCTGGCATTAAGCAAAGTGGGAAATTCAGGCTGTATCAAAGACGGTGGGAGATTTGAACAAGGCAGCAGTGGGGCTGAGCCCCACCCAGTTTAAAAGATTGCCTGATCCTGCAGGACATGCCTGGCTGTGTTACCTGAAGCTGGGCTGGTGGAAACACTGTCTATGATCAGCTGGATCTCAGAATCAACCCACTGGACAGAGCTGGAAATTCCTCTGCATCACCACTCAGACTGTCACTTGAATTGCAAAAGCTGTCAACAATATATAAGGAATGGTGGATAGAAAGAGATGAGAGGGAAATAGCCATATTTTAAATAGCTGGGTTTGTCCCTTTCTGATTACTGACAAAGTTGGTTTGAAAGGGCCAACATTTTTACTTACAAATATGACAAGATAAAAATGGAAATATTTTCCCTACAGCTTTTTGTTTGCTTGACTTCCCAGAATAATTGCTTGCCACTTCCTTCTTCATCTGGGAAGAGGAAAGCCTCTGATCTGAAACAACATTGTGAGGAACACATGGAAGCAGAAGTGAGCATGGGTCTTTGGGAGCTGGACAGAAAGGTTAGGTACTGTTGGATCAGAGGTGCTGGCAAATCGTTGAATCAATCTGTTGAGGCAAAGAATAAATGGACTGCACACTGGATATCAGGACTATGTACTGCCTGCAACATGTCACCTACTGTCCAAGGTTACAAACATAATGCACACAAAATAAGGTTGATCACAGCAGCATCTGATGCATTCAATGTATTTTTGGATGTGTGTGACTTCTCTCAATTTCACTCCTGCATAGCAGGACTTGATTCCTATGTTACAATTCCTTTGACTCAGTAGGCATTACAAATAACCAGTGCTCTGTGATTTCCCCATCTCTCTTCCCAGGAAAACTGTTACCTACATTTGGTTTTATGCTAAATCAAAAGCAATTGATTCCATTTTTAACCCTGCAGCTGTCTAAAAGTTTTTCTCCCCTTCCACCCTTTCCCCTCACTGTGAGAAGGGAATGAGCCATATTTGAATGGGTTTGTAGAAAACTTCCTCCATCACACAATTAGCTGGCTTAAAACTGCTAAAACAAACAGTCTACTGGATTCACAAAGAGAGAAAACAGCCTTAAAAGCAGGTCCTAGTGTAACAGGAACAGTCAGGCAACTTTCACAGAATCACAGAATGTTAGGAGTTGGAAGGGACCTGGAAAGATCACCTAGTCCAACCCCCCTGCCACAGCAGGATTCCCTAGACCAGCTCACACAGAAGCACATCCAGACAGGTTTTGAATACCTCCATAGAAGGAGACTCCACAGCCTCTCTGGGCAGTCTGTGCCAGGGCTCTGGCACCTCAACTGGGAAAACATTTCTACATGTATTCACACAGAGTCTCCTATGCTCCAGCTTACAGCCACTGCCTCTTGTCCTGTCACTGGGCTTCACTGAGAAGAGCCTGACCCCATCCTCCTGACACACACCCTTCACATATTTAAAAGCATAGATGAGGTCACCCTTTAGTCTTCTCTTCTCCAAGCTAAAAAAAACAAGCTCCCTCAGCCTTTCCTCATAAGGAAGATGTTTCAGCCCCTTCATCATCTTTGTGGCTCTGCACTGGACTCTTTCCAGCAGTTCCCTATCCTTCTTAAACTGAGGGGCCCAGAACTGGACACAATATTCCAGATGTGACCTCACCAGGGTAGAGTAAAGGGGGAGAAGAACCTCTCTTGACCTACTAACCACACCCCTTCTAATCCACCCCAGAATCCCATTAGCCCTCCTGGCCACAAGAGCACACTGCTGGCTCATGCTCATGCTCATCCTTCCATCCACCTGGACAACCAGGTCCCTCTCCCCTTCACTGCTCTCCAATTTTGCTGTCATACAGCTGATTAGAGTTTCTCTATTTCAAATACTTGGGGTCTGGGAGGGGGCATCTCTGCTGAATTTCTTTAAGCAGCAAGAAACATGCTGGAGATATTTCAGTTATGCTTGCACCACTCTCACACACATACTGCACACTACTCCTGCACAGCTGGGTAAAGATCTCTCTCCCCTATGACCAAATGCAGTGTACTTGATTACCTTCCTCCACAGCAAATTCACAGCAGGTACTAAAACAGATGTAGGGTGCAATTATTGTAGACTATCTTAGTCACTTACCTTAAAGCTCTGTTGGCTGCTGTAGATGTTAGTTTGGCCCTTGATTGCCTGCCTGCCTGCCTGCCTGCATGTTGTAGGAGATCTCTGGAAATGAAATGTTGCCTCTGGGAGGCAACAGATTTCAGGGAGGAGAAAGCTTTAAATAAAGAATTTCTCATGGTCAGAGAAAGAACAAGCAGAATGAGTAGAGGGAAGACCTAGGAACAAAGACCTGATGATTCCTCTCAGCTTGCTTTTGTTGGTGCAGATCAACATTGCAAACACAACACAGCTGCTCACAGCTCTATGGGCTTCACCTTCTTCATTTCTTCCTCCAGCAGTCCAGGCACCTAAAGCTGCAAGGGTAGAAGTCCTTTACAGATAAGCAGAAGCCACAGTCCTATGATACTAAAAGGATTAGCACTGCTGTACTTCTACCTGAAATAAGTATGGCTGTTTCTTACAGTTTTGCTCATGAGTTTGCCTTGAAACTGCAACAGTTCAGCCTGTGCTCCTCAGCAGAGTCCTGGGAGAGCTGGTCACTGAGGAAACTGCCAGCTACCAGGAACCTTGCCTCATAGCAGAGGGAGTAAGTCCCTGCTACTGTAGTGCTTTACTCAGCATAATGTAGTGAGACTGCTCAGGGTTTAGGTAGAGCACTCCTGGAGAACACAATGCTGTCAGAAATCTTTTTGTCCTTCATTGTTCCACAAGGCAATGCTCCAAATGCTCCCAAAGCCAGAGACACTGGTTAAACTGATCACTACAGGTGAGCTTGTGTGAAACTGTTGTAATGATGTGATAGCAAATGCATTGCAAGGATTTCTCTAAGTGAGCTCAATGGAGTTGTGAAGTATTGTCTTGTGAGTTTCAGAATGGGGAAGCTCATGGAGAGGCTCCAAACATCTGGGACTGGGAAACTGATATACAGAGAAGAAAGTGAACATTGCTAGGGTCAAGTCACAACTTTCACATCATGAGTGACAAATATGCATTTACCAGGGGCTAAAAGTGTCAAATTAGTCACATTTTCCTATTTAATCTGATATTTACATTTTCCTTCCTAGCCAAGATCATATGTATTTCAAGTATGGAAGACTAGATATCTGACTGAATACCATGGTCTGCTTTTCACTCTGACTCTTACTCACAGTTCATTCTTTTCCATCACAGCTGTGCTTCAGGTGCTACCTCTGCTTACAAAGCTTCAGTCCATTTCAGCCTAGCAGTTGCTCATTGAATTGAAGAATCTCCCTAAGAGTCAGCAGAAGCCTTGCCCATGTTTGCAGTGGGCACTAGCCCTTACATATCACATCCTTTTTCACTGTAGTTAGTCAATCAAGAGAATAATATGAACACATGAATTATTATACATGGTAGATGAAATAATAAAGACAAACCTATGCCATTATTTCTCATTAAATCCCATAAAAGGGCTTCTAAATATTTCAGTTTATTAATAAGGATTCCAAACACTCTGGGGACACAGAAAGAAGTTAATCAAGCCTTTCCCTTTATAAAATCAAAACAAACAATGTGTTTCATCTAGGTGAGAGTGAGGAATAGTTCTTGCCAAGTGGTTACTGAAGGATATCACCCACCCCTGTCTTTGGTATTGCAACTGGGAGAAGCCCAGGTGGCTCAAAAAATATTTATCAATGCTGTCTGGATAGAGTGACTCCCTTTTCCTGAGCTGCTGTTGTTGCTTTGAAGCAGATCTATTGTGGTCAGTCAATGTGATGGTGTTCACTCTGCAGCAGTTCCTTGACCTGCAGGACATTTTGCTTTTCTGCAGTGCACTGCAGTGACTGTATGGGTAAGACATGGCCCCTTGGCTCAGCTTTGAACTGGCAAGCTTATGTAGCCACAAGCATGTCAACACCTCTTTGGATATTAGTGGGAGTATAAATGTTAGTTTATGCTAATAAGTAATACAATGAAAAACAAAGGAAAGGTCAGAAACTGTAGTTTTATATTGTGTGATTTCCCAAGACAAAGTAAATCCAATTTGTGGAACATGCTTACAGTTTTCCAAGAGATATATTTATAGCTGTGAATATGTTCTTTGGCTAACCCTATTGTAAGCACAGAGAAGGGAGGAGGGGTTTGGTTTTTGTTGGGGGTTTTTTTCACTTTTAAAGAAAAAGAGGGAGGTTAATTGGTTCTGCTAGCTGAAGGGCTATGTGCCAGGCAGCAGGAGCATGCATTGAATGGAGGAGCTACAGAGACAAATGAGCCAATCTACATGATGAAAATATCCACTCAATACCTTGAGATAAAGAGAAAAAAAGACCAAGACACTAATAAAGTAAAATAAAAGTAATAAATCTCTGGTTACTTTAGGTGCAGTCTTATTAACCAGGATCTCATGCAGATGATTCCTAACTGTTTGCTTGGAAGGGTAAAGAACATATTGTTTCTTTGCTGTAGCTACCAAAAAAGGTGTTTATGTCAAGACTGAAGTATTACTAGTGGTCACCATCATATTTACCCTTTCTGGCCCAGAGACTCTGGATCCCCAAGTAGCTAAAGGCATTTTATCTTGAAAGGTTTCTATCATCATCACAAAGAACATATCTCACTTATTTTCTCTGTTTAAATCAGGGACAAATGATTTGTGTGAGCAAAAGAGCAGTGCAGTAAAAGCAATTAGGAGCACACCTCACAGGCCTTGCTGGACAATCACTAAAGAAGGGGAGAGTTACTCATGGCAATGTTTCACAGACACTGGCCATCACAAACATGTACATAAGCTCAGCAGAGTGTCTACAGGAGGAAAAGACATTCTTGATAAACATAAAGAACCTCTACATAATTTTCCTGTCTATCTACTCTCTGTATTTATCCATCATTCTTCATTTAAGGTCACACATCACTTCCAAGACTGATTGAGAATAGTACCTCATACCACCCCAGGCCACACAGAAGCCAAGAAAAGCACCTGCAGTAGCCCATCCTCAGGAAAAGTGTAGGATACCACTCACTATGCTGCCAAAACTTCTGTTAGAACACTACCAGTTTCTCTCAGGTCTTAACTTCTACCCAAAGCCTTACAAGAGCTCAGGCAGTGGTTCTGTCTTGTGGTGCAGAAGGAAGATTATGAAAACCTAGAGAAGGAAAGATGTGAGCCAGCACTGGTGTGTGACAGCAATTTCCTCCAGACCTAGCTGGAGCCAGAATGCATGGTTTCAAAGGTGTTTGACTCAGTAGGAGTTAAGAATCTGAGTAGCTTTCAGCATCTGGGACAGCAAGACCAAGAGATGGATGTCTGGAAGATATTTTGGTGACTCTACATAGACCTAAGTGACTCAGGGTTTTAAATCCTACTTACTAACAGGACCTTCAAACAGATGTTTTCCCAGTTCAGGTGTTGCGGCACTGGCACAGACTGCCCAGAGAGGCTGGGGAGTCTCCTCCTCTGGAGAGATTCAAAACCTGTCTGGATGCACTTCTGTGTGACCTGGCCTAGGGAATCATGCTGTGGCAAGGGGGTTGGACTAGATGATCTTTCCAGGTCCCTCCCAGCTCCTAATATTCTGTGATTCTGTGATTCATTCAATGGCTTAGGATCACACCTCTTCCATGGCTTTCATAGGAATGTCCACTTGGATGAATAAGAGTTTGCAGCTAGGAGTAGACAAAGTCTTTTCTTGCTAATAGATCTTTTGCTTTATTGGATTTCACAACTTATCAGCTCAATATTCTTATTAGTAATTGTTAAAATGGTAAAAACTTCTAGTCTACCAAGTGGGAAACAGATTAAAAATGGGTATCAGTGATGCTAATGCAAGCCTTGGAAATGCTGCTGTGCCAATGCCACTGGGCACTGCTGAGGGCAGAGAATTCTTTTCTTGTGACTCTTTTTAAATGGACTTGGGGGAGCCAGACTGCTTGTCCTTTGGCAGGCCAACTGTAACATTTTGCTAAGTAACTAAAATAAAGTTAAAATGATTTCCTCTGGGATTGAACAGATGTGGAATTTGGAAGAAATACAGAGAAGTGTATTAGCAAGGAGTCCTCTTTCTTTTATTTCTTATTAATAAAGCACCAAACCATGAAGCACTGAGACTTCTAGAGTGAAATTTCTGGTACTTTTAACATGCTGCCAGTGCATACTGTTTTCATCTGCTTTGCACATACAAGAAAACAGCACTATTGTTTTTGTCAGGGTCACATATTAAAAGACAACTTAAAAGTTGTCTTTCTGATGAAGCTCAGTGCAATGCCATGGGAATGTGGAGGATCAAATGAAGTAATTCAATGAGAACTAACCAGCACTATGGCAAATACCATTTTGATTTCACCACTTTAAGGAAAAATCACCTGAAATAAGCAAGGAAATTACAAAATGTAAATATTTTTCAATGAAAAATTCAAGTGTTTTAATAAAATAATTCTAAAAACTCCAAGTAAAATATTCACATTTTTAATTTTGTCTTTGTTCTTTCAGTGGAAGGATTCAGTAAAGTTCAAAGGACTAACAGCTTCCCCAGTTTATGTTTTTCTCAGAAGAATTGCTTCAGGTAAAAATTGACATGGTTCTGAACAATTGAAATTGGAATACATATTATTTTGTCCTTCCTGTGGTTTATTTGCTTCCCTGAAAAGAGAAATCTTTCTGAGCCTGACTGTTTGATACTTGGGTAAATTTAGGACAAGAAGAATGGAATTTTTCAGAGAATAAACTAAAAAATGAGCACTGGGAAGAAACCACAAACCAACAACTGTTGTAATCATTTGGGACTACTATTGTATCCATGGTTGAAAAAGTATCTATTTTTATTAGTTTAACTACAGAGATGACCAAAACACTGTAACTTCTCATTCACTTTTATGGGAACATTAAAGTTAATGATAAAACTTCACAGAATCCTTCTTTCATTGATCCCTCTCATTTTAAACCAATTGAAATGTAAGCCATAAAATGTGATTGCATACCCTGTTTTCACAAAATGCTTTACATTTTTTTATTTATATGGCTTAGAGGAAAAATAGAAGGGAAAAAAAAAACCAAAAGAAAGGTTATTCTATTAGATTTTTTTCATTCTAGAGATCTCTGAAGACTCCAGTGAGACTTTCTGTTAGTATAATGAAATCATTCAAGCAGATGACTTTTGCAGAATTTTTACAGTTCTATCTTTTAATTAAAAGTTTTTCAACTTTTATTTTACTGCTAGAAAATGCTCATTGCCCTTTGATTTAAACTAGCATGAATTATTTGAACTTTTACAAGCTCTATTTAATAAAAACACATAATGGAAGCTTATTTAGTACATATAGGATTAAAATGTATTAAAATGTCACTAATGACACTGTTAGATCCTGATGCTAGATTTGTAAGTTTCTCAGAATGGAATCATGTTTACACAGATGCTTGTGCACATTCCTTGGAAGAGAGAATGGATTTTACCACTATTATTGAATGCAGTCAACTTGCACTGCATGATTCCTTAAGTGCATTATGGGCTTGAGGAAATAGCAGTACCTATAGCCCACAAATACCAACTGGAATGATCAGACTTTGCTCTCTTAGACTATTTCCAGACAAGACAGAGAAGAAACTGCACCATCCTTTATGCTAAAATCAAATTAATCAAGTTAATCAAATGTATCAATCAACCTTACACCGTGGAAGAGGTGTGAAAAAACTGTTATAGTCCCCTGAGTTTTCTGTTGATTTTAGTATTCAACCATGCACTAGTGGCAGTAGGAACTAGAACATCACATGGGATATGTGAAATGATGTTCCACTCTTGCACGGGGAGCACATTAAAATGCAAGAGCTGTGTTTAGGACAGGATGAGCAGCATCATTTCTCTTCTCCCACAACTAGCACCCTGTGAAAGAAGTGAGGCAGACTGATAGGAGGCAAGGAAATTGGTTCTGATGTGGTTTTGCTTTCACATCAGAAAATATTGAAATAAGCACTCCAGACAAATAGTTACCTTTTCCAAAGCTGCCCAACCTTCCTTTTTCATTGTGGACTCTGTCAGCCTGGGAAGGGGAGTGAGACATCAGTTTGCAAACTGAGGTGGTGTTAGAAAGAACCATGCCATGCATGGCTAATGAAGTCCTCTGATTCATGAGGAAATGTTGATTTACATTTCAAATCAATAGTGATCTCTACCTAAAACAGGTTTTGAGCAAAGAAAAAAAGTGAACTCTGCATTTCCATGGAGATAGTCTGTGAAGCATAACATATGATGGGGCTAATCTTTTTTCATATGTCATTTCTCATCACCAAAGAACACATTACTCCTTGCTAAAAGAGCAGGACAATTCCTGAAAGCAGTCTTTATTTTCCTGTTGGTTGTACTCCACTCCATATACACCTAAAGAAGTGAAGTTCTGTATTACCCAGTTATTGATATCATATAGCTTTCTGTCTTACATATAATTGAGATAGGTCCTAAATACAGAATAGTTTCCACAATAGCTTAAAAGGAGAAAAGCAAGACAATGCTATTACTAATAAAACTTTCTCATCAACATTATACTACTTAAAATATCTTTTCCTTTAGCTAAGAGAGGTTTGGTTAGCATACCTCCTCCAAGTGCAAGGTGTAAAGCTGGCAGACTCATCTATGGTTCATGGGAAAGATATGTTTTTGTTTTATTGCTTTCTTTTATGCCCATAGTCTTGGCCAAGAACAGCTTCCTGGTGCTCAGCACAGCTGAAAGGGATGGGTTGTAGTGGGGAGATAAACATAAATGCTGACAGCAAAATAGAGGCAAACCCATGTGGCCATCCCTTCTTCTCTCCACATGAACACCACCACACTGAATCAGCAGCCTCAAAGCTTTGGGAGTGGTTAAAAACATTTTCTCTTCAACAGAAAGCAGTCCCTCACCCCAGCTGATGTCCAAATTCCCATCAGGTACCCAAAGTGTATGCCTCCATCCATTGTGGTAATGGATGCATTTGAGACAAGCTGATGGGAATTAGCAGCAAGAATGTGTCACTGTTGCTATCTTATTTTTACTAGTCATGCAAATCTGGCACAGAATGTGCCTGGGCTGGATTCTGCTCTTGCTCACAACAAACTTCTTAATGCAGCTGCAGCTGCCAGTTGAGATGTGCCTCCGTGGCCCCATTGTAGTGCTACTGTCTCCATCCCTTTGGGGATACACAGGAGAAAAAAAAAAGCCTAAAAGGACTGATGGGAACTGAGCCATCTGATGGCAGCAACATTGCAAAAATGTAAATTAGGAAAGATTTTGCTCTGCTAGGGTTTTTGTTACAGATGAAGTCATCTCCACCAGACAGAATAAAGAAGGACTTTCAGATGTTAACTCTGGCAGTAGCTGAAAGTTATTGGCCATTAGGAAATTCCTAGTGCACTCTGCCTCTGACCTGTGTGAGCACATACACCAAATTCTCACAGTGTTGCTCTCACAGGTGCAAGTTTCAAATCATAGCTCAATTTATACCTGGGAGCATGCACATTGCTGGTTGCATGTGAGGTATCTTCTGCTACCTGCCTGCACTTCACAGCTTTTCATTTACCTAGTGGGGTGCACTTACCAGGTATGAATATCACATGAAATCCTAGTAGAGGATTATATAGATGATAGAAAGTACTAAGGTACCTAGGAATGTGAAATGTGAAGAAAAATGGCACCAAAAATATCACACAAAAATTCTCATACAATAAGAACTGCCTCAAACTCTGTTGTAATCCTTTCCAAAGACCAAAAGGTGCTTTGACCTTGTCTTCAAAGGTAAAGCCCAGAGCATCTCATAGCAAGCCACAATGTTTTCCTCTCTCTATAACTTTTTGTCTGGTTCGAAGTCAGCTAAAGAGAAAGCAAAAGCCACGAAAGATGCCACTCACCTGGCCTGATGCCCCTGGAGTAGATGTGGGTGCAGAATAAGGACATAAAAAATGTATTAAAATGAGTTAGTGTGATTTAGGTACAGAATCAAAGAGAGCACAGTGAGGACATGAAGGAGGACATCAGGAGGAAGTTCTTCACTGTTAGGGTGGTGAGACACTGGAACAGGTTGCCCAGAGAGGTTGAGGATCCCCCAACCCTGGAAGTTTTTAAGGCCAGGCTGAATGGAGCTCTGGGCAACCTGACCTAGTGAGAGGTGTCCCTGCCCATGGCAATGGGGTTGGAACTAGATGATCTTTAAGGTCCCTTCCAACTCTGACAATTTAAAATCTATTATTGTGCTTAAAAAACTAGGTGGAAAAGGAAAAGCCAAGTCACTTTTACTTGAGGGCAACTCCACACAGCTGTTTTCTTTTCTGAAGGAAAGGGAAGGAAGAATAGGGTGGCTTTTTTTTCCAAGTGAAACTGCAAGTGGAAATTTGAGATAAAGGGAACCTAATTATATAAGTGGATTTTAGCTCTGACAGCAAGGTTAATGATCCAACACTTGGAAGTATGCCAGGACACATTAGTGACCATAAGCAGTCATAAACTTGGTTTTACAGTGAAGTGAAAGAAGCCCTGCAGTGCAGCATCTCTTGTCACCCTGGTGAAACACTGGCTATGTGATGAGTTGAGAAAAAAAAGCCCCAAACCTATGTGTTGAGTAACATCCTATCCTGTGATAGCTGAGTGGTTTCTGGAGATCACCCATTTGAATCCCTACAGCAATCCTATTTTAGTTACAATATTGTAACAGTATTACAATTTTCTTGTTGGTTTTGTTCTCTGTACCCTAAAATATAACACTTTACAGGGATAGTAAAGGCTCTGCTGTTTTACCTCACAAAGTGTTAAACTCAGTAGTATACATGAACTCATGTTCATGACAGAGAGAAGAGGACCAAGGGCAGTTACCACATTGCAAGATGCACTCTGCAATGTTAGCTGGAAGCTGTGGAGAGAGGAAAACTTCCCCAGACCTTTTTTTGTTTGTTTGTTTTAATTTTGAGAAAATTAATGTCAACTATTCAGATAGAAGTGGGTGATAGGAGGGGAAGCATGTGCTGTGATCTCAGCTCTAGGTGAAACAGTTGCCCACAGAAAAGAAAGCAGAGAGCTGAAAAATGCCAAAGGAACAAACGACAGGTCTAAAGCAAGAGAGGGGAGAATAAAGAGTAAGCTGACAGACCAGACAAGAGAAATGCATCTGTGAAATGCAGGAACTAAAAGAGCAAAATTCAAAGACCTCTGATAGTTTGACATCAGTTTTAAAGTGTCTAGCTTGACAGAATCTTAGGAGAAAAAGATTTAGCAAGAAATACTGATGACTCTTCTTGCTGCACAAAGAGTTCTGCAAGGAAACTTTGGCAGGTTGGAGCTGGAAAAAACCTCTGAACAGAGAATGACAATAAAAGGGAGTGGGCTTAGATGGCAAACTTAAATAGAACTAGCCTGAAAATGCAGACCCAGACCATTACAATACAGCCAGAAAGACAGATCAGAAGCTGAATATAAACAGGAACTGATTTCATTAAATAAGCACTCAGCCTATGATAAGCAGGATATTGCTTGGGCAAACAGTGCACAGGCAAAACTTTTCCAAGAGCAACTACATTCAACAGTTATCTCTGTTTATGTTCACTGTAAATATACTTTCCTAATATATGTCACAATAATAGCTCCTAATTTTTCTCTCACTGGATTTACAGATTTGTAAGTGCATTGGCTTCCTCAGTGAGCCTCCCAGACTGCAACAGGCTATGTGACAGCAGCTCATGTCAGCCCAGTGGAAAGGGAACACACTTCCACTACAGGCACTAAACCCACAATTCTGTTTTACTCCTACTGGCAAATTCCTGGAGCTCCTTTGTGTCATTTCTTGTTTCTGAATTCTTCCAAATTTTCTTCCATTGCTTCTCATAACTCTACTGGAGCCTATCAGTGCTTGGAGCAGAGCACAACATATCTTTTCCTAGCAATGGGAAAACTACTACCACATATCCTTTCAAACAAGCCCTGAGCAGTCCACTCCAGCTCCCTGCAAAGACTTTAGCTGAATTTCAGGTTGGTTCTTAGGGGTTTTTTAATGGTGTTTGTTTGGGTTTTGTTTTGTTTTTTGTTTTCAAATTTTTTTTCAATTCAACCTGTTGTTTTCAGGTTATTGGACAGACTCTCACTGATGCTGCCTGCCAGGAGACCAGGGCTTTGGCTTCCTGAGCACCTCTTCCTCATCTTGGTAGCTACTTGCTTTCTGGTTTTCTATGTTAAGTTCACACCTAAACAACTTTGGGACACGGGCCCTTCAGAGCTGCAGACCATAAACCTCAGGAGCTGCCCACGCTGCCTTAGGAGGTGCAGGCAGGGATCAGGCCATGTGGAGTGGGTGCAGTGAGTGGTGGCCTGGGGTGCAGCAGTACCTGAGCACAGGAAGCTGCTCCCTGCCAAGTCTCATTACCTTCTCTGGCTTTGCAGAGCTCTGGCTGCTCGATTCTCTGCCTAGTGGCTAAATGCTACAGCTGCCTGTCAGTATCAAAGCAAGAGGTTAATGGTTATACTCACAGCAGGAGTCTTTTTCTCAGTTCACATCAAACTTGATGTGTCCTGAAGAGCTAGACATGTATTCCTTCATGCTTTAAACCCCCCCACGACTTCACTGGAAAATTTGACTGAATGAGCAATGCAACACAGGAGTTTCAGTGTCAGCTTCAAAACTCAGGGAAATTGAAGAAAATGCTCTGATTCACTTTAGCAACCCTTAGAAAGTAAACATACAATTATTCCTATAATTGTATCATGTGGATTTTTATAGCTAACAAGCAAGAGCCATTGATGGTGGGCAAAGCCCAGAGATAAATTTCTGTGGTTCCTTCCATGTCTTACTACAATGAGAGCTGCTATTCTCTGCCTCTAAAATAAACTGAATATGTACACAATACAATTTTAGCCTTGTTTTGACTGAGCTCCAGTTAATTCATCTTCTTCCATTCCCTATTTCTCCTTGGCATGGAGAAAGCCTGTACACAACACTATCTGTATTTCACAGATATAGGAAGCTGTGGAAGATTAATATGAAGAAGGAAGAACTACATAAAAAAGATCTCAGTGCTTCTGAAAGGATGATCATATGCTCATGTTCAAAGACAGTAGGAAATCTTGTAGATTATCTGCCAGTATGATGTGGAATATACTCAAACTGTATTTTTCAAAAGTACCAGGAAACAATTCAATAAAAGTATTTATATTTATGCAGTAATGTCCTTTTGGGGAGAAGGAAGAAAGCTGAATTGATGGTGAAGCATGAAGAATGTGAGCCTTTACTGGACAAGCAAAGCCCACACCAGGAAAGGATGGAGGCTATTTATACTAAGCAGAGTGACATGTTGACATAACTGTAGAGTATCAAGGACCTACAGAGCCTGTGGCTCATTCACAGAAAGCACAGGCATTTCTATACATGGCAAGTGTATTAGTGCTACTGAATGTACTGTGCTAGCATGGCCACACTTCTCTGTGACTGAATTAGGTTGGCCAGAGCTAAGCTGGGTATCTACCAGCCTGTGGTTCTACTTTCCAAACAACCCTCAGTTTACTGAAGTGGTTGCTCCTGCATAGTGAACATGAGCCTTTCCTCTTGCCTATAAATGGCAGAAGCAGCAGGTAATGCTGAAAACCTATGCTTTTCTGAAGGAAATATCCAACTGAGGAGATGCTAGGCACTGTGGAGAGAAATAGTGAAAAAACTGCAGGTGCAAGGCTGCCTTCTCATTGACAGAGCTAGGGGAAGGTGAAAGGGCTTTGTACAGCTGCTTTTTTAAATGATTATGCACATTAACTAGGAAGGAGTTAAGACTAAGTTTTGCTAACTTTGCAATAGATTAACCAGGAGATGCTCAGGAAGACCTTACTACAAAGTCAATCCATATGGAACTTCAGAAACGAAAAATCCATTATTGTCACTTTCTGTTTGAAAATCCTATTTGAATAGAGTCCTAAACATAAGGGCTTATTGTTAGTCTGAAAAAAACCCCACAACAACCCAACAGCTGAATGAGAATGGAAGTGAGCTGGAGATGACAGTTCTCACTTGCACTAGCACATCTGGCTAGCTGGAGGGAGGTGCCAAATGTAAAGCATAAAGGTGGAAACAGGAAGCAAGGTTTTCCAGAAATCGATAGTAACAGTGGTGCCTAATCTGTAGGCATTCACTACACAAAAGAACTAATGTCTGGTTTTTATGAGGGCTGAAAACCCTGAAAAGCTGGAACTTCAAGGGGGGTGGGGTTAGCCCTTTAGCATCTGAGCCATTATTTGTCTCAGGCTGAGCATGCAGAAACTGAGCCCTACTAAATCTGTGTGCAATCCTGAAAATGCTGACTTTAGCTTTTTAATTCTCTGCTAATTTGCCAAAGTGATTTTTTATTTCTCAGCTCACTGTACCTGCTGGATGTACCCTGCTAGATGACTGGAGCATCTCTAGGGGACACAACTTTCTATCTACAGAAACAAATGTTATCAAGTTGGCAGACTGAAAGGAAGGAGTTCACTCTATGCCCAGAGACACCTGCCTCGGGCATCACGTCCCTGACATTTAGCTTTCACTGCCTGTGGCTTTGCCCCTCCCAGGCTGCTATTATCAACCATCCTACAGTCTCACGTTCTCTGTATCTGCCAACAGATGCAGCAAAATTAAACCACATCTGTTGGATAACGTCTTAAGTTTCCTGTGCTGTTTAGGTCTCTTTGGGCTGCAGTCTCCAAAGGCAGATTTAAACTGCTGCTTTGCCTAGGGCTGCAATCAGAGCTGCTAGCAGAGATACGTGCATGTGAGCCTTCCCCTGAAGCCACTGTCCTTCTTCCCTGTTTACAACAACCAGGAGCTTCAGCACAAACTCTTTCTGACAGGGGAGTAAGTGTGTACTGTGAAGGAACAGTTAGCACAAAAGATGTTCACTTTGCTGGAATTTGCATAGGAAAACTGACTGGGGAGCCTGTCTGATCTGCAGGAAGTGCAAATGGACAAAGAAATGATTTCCATTCCCCAAGACACTCTGCAGAATTTGCACAATTTCAAAGCTAGTCGGGAGGAGGAGTTTCACAAAGCCTTGGGGCAAGGTGCTCAGAGGTATTGTGAAATGTCAAAAGGATTTCTCAGTGGGCAAAACAAAGGTTAGGTTTTAATAAAGGATCTCAGATAATCGAGAGAGATCTGAAGATTTCCCCCCACTGCTCACCACTTGATGCTATCAAAACATATGTTTTGTACCCTCTAAGGAGGCAGGAATTAATGCTATAGTTGGCTGACAGTGGGTTTCTATTGGTTTTCTTCTATTCAGCAATCACTGTCCTAGAGATGTCTCAATTCTCACACAGGAAAGAATGTTTTTGCTGATAAAATTCCCCTAGGAATAACAACAAGTAGCATTCAATTTAGCCTAAAAAATATGCAGGCATATTCCCAAATTGTTAGCTATTTGGACAATGAAGAATCTACATATAATCAGGCTTTATATTTTTTTTCTTTCCTTTTTTTTGGACTTTAAGAAGCAAATCCCATTCCCCTTTAGGTTTCTCTGAAGAGCATAAGAAGACCTCTCCTCTGCCTCTATCCTGCAGCACACTTATCCCTATCCTGGAAGCTGTCAGTCAGCTGGCCAAGTGAGACACTAGCCATAGAACCAGTCTTGTTGGGCTGTGAACAGAGAATCTTTTATATTTGTATTACTGGTGCTAAGCAAATATCAGTATTTTATTGATAAGAGCAGTTGTTTGGAATGAAAGAAACCACATGGTGGGCATGGTGTCCTTAATCCATTAAATGGGCAAACTGAAGAGGGTTCAGGGTCCAGTGCCTCATCATCCCTTGCTCTGCCAGAGCAGATTTCTGCCCTATTTGAAAGGAGTGATACTTATTCCAAAAGATAATGCAGTTGCTTGATTTTCTGTCTCTCTCTGATCCAGCTTGAAAATCATAAAGAAAAGATTCCTTGAAGTTACTTAATAATAAGTAGTTCTGAGAAAGCCAGAAATCAAATATAATAGATCTTTTCTGGTACCAAGATGTTTCTGTGGATATGCAAAAGGATTAGATGACCTCTTTAGCTCCCTGACAGACCATCTCCTATGATTATATGCAATCAAAAAACCTCTTAAATCAGTCATCCAATACTTCCAAATACTCCACAGTTCTCCCCTTTTTCCCCCAAGTACTGTTTCTGATGGTAGGAAAGGGTGGTTTGGTTGGCTTTTGAGGTGTGAGCTGAAAGACTGGAGTTGGATTTCATTTATCTGAAGCCATTTTACCAACTATTCATGGGTTTGGTTTTGTAAATTGTGGATCATTGAGTGGTCAGTTCTCTTGCCCTTTGGGCTGATTTGGCATTTAAGCTTCAGAAATTTAGATGTGGGTTATGTGAGTCTTAGTTCCAGCCACAGCACTGAATTCCTCTGAAGCTATTGGTATATCTCTAATGCTTCCTGTTTCTGCCCTCACAGTCCCTAAGCAGCTGCTACCACTTCTTCATTCATTTGCTTCCTCTGCTGTTCACCACTGGCCAGCTGTGAATTGCTGTTCCTTGGCCTCTAACCATGGGCTTCTAGGGAGAAATGGAATTTATAGACTTATCCTTGGACTATTCTACCTTCCATATTATAATCCACACTACAGTGTAGTATATCATAATTTATCTCACCTCCCAAAGCAGAACACCAATGCCATGGTCCCCACTCCCTTCCTTTTTCACTACAGTGCCTTCTCACCCTCCAGTCTCAATTCTGTGCCCAGATTTTCCTCCTCCACTTCCACAGACTAGGACCCCAGGCCACAGTCTGTGGTCTCCACAAGTAATAAAAGATGAATCTTGTTTACACTCTCCTTTGCATTAGTCACCACTTTAATGATGTAATAATTCCAATGAAATCCATGGTGCTATTTTGGAGCTGGTGTAGTTAAGATGAGAAACCTCCTCAGTCTCATTCTGTTAAGAAGATTGTTATCAGATGACATCTGCATGATGACATGTGTGAAGAGAGGCAGTGGTCCCAGCTCACTTTGCATTTGGCACTTGCATGTGGTTGTTACATGGCTGCTACTTCTCAGCTGCTTCTCTTCAGTCCACCACTCTTTTTTTGTAGTTTCAGTTCCTCAGTTCAAATTAGAAAGTTATTATAGTTCTGCAGAAAAATCAGAAGACCAAATGAAGGTTAGCAAGTGCTGTGGTATCCACATTCCTTTCCACTTTTCCTTATTAACTGTGGCACCCTTGGTTTAGATACTGTGATAGCAAGTTAGTGTGCTGGTTTGGGCTGGGGAAGATGTAATTCTCTTCAGAGTAGATAGCATGGGCTTGTGTTTTGGATTTGTGCTGGAAACACTGCTGATAACACAGAGATGTTTTAGTTACAGCTGAGCAGTGCTTACACAGAGCCAAGGCCTTTTCTACTTCTCACTCCACCCATGAGCAGGCTGGGAGTGATCAAGAAGCTGGGAGAGGACACAGCCAGGACAGCTGACCTCAACTGACCCAGGGGATATTCCATACCATATGACATCATGATCACCATATGAAGCTGAGGGAAGAAGAAGGAAGGATGGGACATTGAGAGTGATGGTATTTGCTTCCCAAGCAACCATTACATGGGATGGAGCCCTGCTGTCCTGGGGATGGCTGAACACCTGCCTGCCCATGGGAAGTGGTGAATGGATTCCTTGTCTTGCTTTGCTTCTGCACATAGATTTTGCTTTATCTATTAAACTGTCTTTATCTCAACCCATGAGTTTTCTCTCTCTTACTCCTCCCATTCTCTCCCCCATCCCACCAGGGTGCAGTGAGTGAGTGGCTGTGTGGGGCTTAGTTGCCGGCTGAGATTAAACCAAGATAGTCAGGCAGGGAACAGCCTGACTTTTTAATTCCAGATTTATTAATTTATCTTACCTGCAACAGGACTTTGCAGAACCCTAGGAGTATTTTCAGGAAAACAGATTCAAAAATCTTCCAGTATTTCTTCAAAGGTTAGGGAAAGGTGGATTCAAATCTTACAAAACATTTCCCTCATCCTGTTTTGTGGCTGAAAGGGAAGAAAATTTAACAAGAAAAGAAAAAAAGACTTTAAAAATTAAGTAATGAAGAATTCTGACAACTGGACCTAGAAATGTGATCAATATTAAGTCAAAAAGAATTTCAATCTGATTTTTGTTAATTAAAAAGAAAACAAGGCTTGCTTTACAGTTTCTGCTCAACAGGAGTAGCTCACATTTACTGCATACTCTTTATCTACTACTGGTCATGCTTTCTCTTCTGAGTTCCAACATAAAGCCACTTCCCAAAGAGCAGTAGCTGGTTTGTAGGTCACCTGCTTTGCTTCCCCTTTGACGTTTCTGTGCAGTTCTCAGGTTTTTGTTGTGCTTCCTCCTCCTTCTGCCCTATTTCCCCCCTCAGTTTCTCCAGGGCATTACAGCTTTGTTCCTGCTCTCTTTGCAGCTATCGAGAGACATATTTTTAGCAGACATATCCCTTGTCATCTGCTTGGAGGTAAGTGACCATGATAGTGGGAGGGCAGCACAGGCAGACTGGATTAGCATGCTCCTAATGGCAGCCTAATCTTTATGGTCTTAGCCTTGGGATGAGTGTCAGCAGGGGAATCTTCCTGACACCCACTCGTGTCCAGTGAGGACTCAGAGGAACCCTTCTGTGAACATGGCAATCAGGTTTCAACCAAATCATATCATGTGTTTAATTTAAAAGCAGTGAGATTTTACAATTGTGACCCAATTGCAGATCACTTTGTTCTTTTCAGAGCCTTATTAGATATCCAGATAAGAGATTCAAATCCACTTTTTCTGCAGTTATGATGTATAGAAACATTTTTGTTTCCTTTTTGTGATAAAACCAGTTTCTGGTCTCACATGATGACTTGAAGTACTAAGCAAAATATACAATAAGTGGATATTTATAAAGCTCAACCTGAGTGAGATAGAGAGATTTAGAGGCAGTAAACTGATGCCTTTGCTGTACATAGCCAAAATGAGAATAGGATGCTTACAAAGTGAATTCAAAAGGCAAGACAAAAAAACCCCCACAACAACAAAAGCATTGTTTCTTTTTCATGGACTTGTAATGACAGTGTAAGAACTACTAGTTTAATATGTGTGGGCTCTTTTGCAAGAGAAAAAAATCAGCATTTTGCTCTAGTAGGGAAATGGCCATCATTCAGTAGGTGGGACAGACTGGCTTTTCCACAGCACCTGACTCAGATGTCAGATTACATGGGTGGGTGGGTAGGGAAAGGGAACATAAATGTAGTGCAAATTCATTTTTTACTTAAAAATGGGTCTTTGCAATATGAAAGAAAAATGGACAGGACATGCAGAAGATAATATTCAAATTAGTGGAAATAGCTATAATGAATCAGTCTGTCAAAGCCTAAGCTTAATGTTGGACACTTTCTAAAACCTGAGCATTAGGATTCAAAACATTTTGTACATACACTTTTGGTATCCTTATGAGGAAAGAGAAATAACTCTTGGATTTTTACCTGATAAATATGCAAGAAGTGACTATATTCTATCACATACAGGCCTTACTTCACATTATCTGAGCATGTTAGTTATGCAACTGCTAGATATGCAGAGGATAACTCCAACAGGAACTATGGTTTAATATAGCTTAGTGTCAATGATCTGACAAACTGACAGGTAAGCTAGAACTATTTAAGTCAACAACAAACAAAAAAAGGCAAAACAGAGTGGTTTATAGAGAACAAAAGTTCATCCTTGGGTCTTCTAGTTATACTGCCATGAATCAGAAGTAACTCCAACAGAACGAGATTGAAGGGGTAGATATTTGCTGTTGAACTGCACAAGTCCTGGAAAGAGAATTTCATTGTTCTTGTTATTTATGTCTGCCTTTTAATGTCCTCCTCTGGATGTTCATGTTTAGCATTCTGTACAGATTTAACTAGGCTCTCAGGCAAAACTACAGGATTACAAAGTTCTCTAAAACCTGTATTATTTAATTCTCTGACCATCTGTTGGATAAATACCTAATTAATCCTCTTTGATATTTATAGATCATATCACTCTATGTTCCAAAAAGTACTGCTTCAGTCTTTTGGGTAAATACTTGAATAAATCTGAAATAAAAATGTTTAGATACCTGAAAAGTAAAATTAAATAAACACTTCTGTAATGCAGCAAAGACATTAGATTTTGTTGTTGTTGAATCCTTTATAAATGAAGAGGGAACAAATGCATGCCATTTGTTGCTCTTTTAGACACCTATGGCAGAACTCAGACTCCAGAACTGCCTGGGACAGTGCTGTGGAAAGCATTTGGTGTTCCAAGTCAGAAGTACACAGCTGATCCTTCTCTGCCTAACACCTACATGGTGAACACATGGTTTGCATAGGGATGGAAATACCAAATCAACAGAATGGAGCCTGACAAGGAATAACATTATCACCAATGCCATGCTGACATGGCCCTCAGCAGCACACACCGTTTCATGTGCTACAAAGAGGATCCCAACCTGACCTTATCCTTATGAGGCTCATTGAAGGGAAAAGAGTGACAACAGACCAATAATAACTGGAGAAAGAAAACCTTGGCTTGCTCTAGCTGTCCAGGGCAGGTGAGTTTGGGATCTTCCCTGCCTGGGTTACTCTCTACGTTCACTGTCTGCCTACATAGTAACAGGCTAAAGCATCTCAGCCAGCAAAGCATGTCCCCTCCCTTATGCCAGCCTAATTTGCCATACTTGCTATGCATAAGCTATGCAGTAGATACATTCCCAGCATGTTGCTCCTGTAGCTGATGATCACCTTTTGTTGAAGTGTACACAAGAAAATATAAAAGATAATTTGGGCAAAACAGAGTTTATTGGACTGGGCACGCAACTGGATGACAGAAGTGCTTTTCTCTTAGGCAAGCTACACTGTAAATCTGTTTTCCCAACCTTTTAATAAGGTTAAAAATACATGGTATCTGGCAGATTTGTATTTTTCAGTTAGCCTGTACAGGCCTTCCATAAAACCTCAAAAATCTGTAAATACAATCTGTAAATTCTCCCTGCCTTCTAAAGAGTTCTATTTCTGATGATCAATGTCTGCTCCTGTGAACAGAGGCATTCTGTACATTACACTGTATACAGTATTTGCACAGATTTGGAAGGCATTAAACCATATTTTCTGATTGGGTTACAGCTGTTCCTCCATGCTTTCTGAGCTAAATACTCATTAAGAGATTCTTATCAACAAATTAATACGTGGGTTTTTTTAGGAACCCACTCAGAATGCTAATTTTAGGAAGACATTTGAATGAGAAACAAAATTTCTCAATATGCAATTTATATATCCACTTCAAAATATGGTTTTGTAATGAAATGCTGAGAGATTCTTAATTATTGCAGCTTTAGTGGCACCATTGCAATGCTAAGAAGAGACCATCTAAAGAATAATTCCCTCCAGCAGAGATTTGCTGACTACACACCTGCTTCAGCAAATGAACACAGAATACAGTGTCAAAGCATCTTTTTGACTTAGTGCTGCTTTCCCACTCTCTTGGTCTCAGTATATCTTGCACATGACTGACAAGTATATCTGCAAAATAATAAAATGCAAGGGGAAAAAAAAGTGCCTTCTAGTTAGTGTTTCTGCTGATGTATGAATTCATTTCACTTCCAATGTGCTATCACCATTATGTCTGAGCAGGTTTTATGAGAAGGCTCACTGAAGGGAAAATCAAGCCAATGAATCGTTTAATAGGGACTAATGAAAACCAGATCTAAAAGGCTCTCAAAACTGGTTGAGAGCTTTAATAGTCAAGCTGATGTAAATTCAGAGCACTCTTAAGTAAAGCAAAGGGACTGCAATGCAGAAAATGGGTTCACTTTGTGATAATTGGTTTTAATTAAATACTCATATAAAGAGCTCAGTCCTACAAGACACCAAGTGAAACAAAGAGTTTGCAAGGTAGGAGCTGGAACTGCTAAAAAGAGTGAAGATGGCAAGTGTTATCTGTTATCTGCCTTGGACTTCAGCTATAACTGCTGATGAATGTATCTTGCTATAACTTAAATAATCAGTCTTGTCACACTGGCATTTATTTTTGCTTGATCCACAAATGCTTCTTCACTTGTACAGCCTGAAACTAAAATGAACTGAGGATGACTGATTGGATTTTTGAGCCTCTCCCACTGTTATGCTGCAGCAATGCTCATAATGCCAGCTCATGGACTTGAAGGCCACTGTCTTAGCATGTTCATTCCTTGACTCTGTTTGTTAAAACTCTTGCTGCTGGGAAATATCCTCCCAGACAAGTGTCAGTATTATTTCTATGAGACACTGATAGGAAGCTAACAAATAAAAGAGAAGAAAAAGTGTGCAACACTTTCCCCCTGGCTGTCTTCCAGCAATACTGAAGAAGATTAAAGTATTTTACATTTACATAAGTATTCCACTTCTTATCTCTATCTATGACTTTGTGTTTTACACAGCAACCCTGGGAAGCAGTGGTTATAGTGCACTCTGTAGAGCTCATTCTTCAGTAGTATTTTTCTTACACTGCTGTCACATGCCTTCAGTGGGTATTTAACATTCAGATTTAATAATGCTTCCCACCCACCTTGCTCTCATCTTGTATTGGTGGCAACAGTCAACCTGTGGATGCTGCAAGGGAGGATCAAGCCTCACATTCCTAAAAACACCATGCTGAATGGCACCTGTTTTTCAGATTATTTAAATTTCATACAGCCCACATGAATTGGGAAACATATTTAACCAGAATTCAGTGTTATCTAACAAAAGTCATGCCAAAAGGAGGGAGTAAGTATCTCCTCACACTGAAGAGATTGTCAAAGCTTCATATTATGGAATTCAAGTCTTTATTATGTGCAGAGACTTAACTACCCTATAGGATAGTGGTCTAGAGCAGAACAAATTCTATTCCAGTAATCAGCTAATTTTGGCAATCTTTCATTTTTCAATATACACTTTTATCTAAAGTAATTTTTCAGATTTTTAGGCTAAAAGACAATTACTTTGAGGTACAGAAAACTTGAAAAAACATATCTATCCAAATCTTCCATCTAAAAAGTAGCTACAACAGAATTCAAGGACAGAGAAGATTCTTCAGGGTACAACAAAGGGAAAAAACAGACAGCAATAGACCTGGGCAGCCTGTGCACACTGATCCAAACTGAGGAGAGAGAAACACTGCTCTGGACTATGCTTTACTTTCCAAGGGACCAATACACCACTCAGATAAAACCTAAATGCAGTTTTCTCTTGCTGTGCCCTCATCCTTTTCTATCTACTGCTGGCAAAATTGGTGCTCAGCCTAGCTAAACAGCAGGAGTCAGAGGAAGATGCTCCAAGCACCACAGAGAGCTTTGCAGAAGGACCGTTGCTAATACAAACATTCAGCTGCTTCCCACATTAGAGTCTCTCCATTCCTTTTGCACCCAGTTGTTGGTGCTCCTTTTTTTGCCCTATCCTGAGATAAAGTTACAGGAGCCCATTATTCACTTTCAGAAAAATGCCAGTTCTTTTGCTTCAGAAAGTCAACACATTATAGGCCACAGAGCTGAGACAATGTAGGGAAAATCCTGCCCAATGTCACTAAGTTCCCTTAAGCCAGAGGACTTAAAACCCCTACAATAAATCATATACACTGTGGAAAGCCCAAGTGTTTGTTCTGGTGCTGGTACAAAAACATGGGTAGAGTTTGATGTCACACCACCTCATCACTGGCCAGAAGACCACTTAGGCTTCTGCTTTCCAGGCCATATGATGGTATTGAGAGACAGGTCATCAAAAGCTGTAGGAGGAAAATGGATCCATACTCCACTTTTGCAAAATGTTCAGGTAGCTGGAGAAGGTTTATGCCAGTCTGTGTTGATTCAACAATGCAGCTTAGCAGGACACAGTTTTTCCTTGTGCAGGATGTCCTCTGGCAGTATAGAGTCCTCACTGTTGGTCTGACAGGAAGCTGAATTGCAGTTCCCTAGCAACTTCTTGTGGCATGCCGAATTCCATCCTGCTTGTTGAAATGTATGGTTTAAAATGAGTAAAGAATACTGTGTGACAGGTTCTACTTAGCATGCACACTCATCAGTCTCAGGGGAACTTGGAATAGAAAGGTCCATGAGGAAGGTAACAATCCATAACAATCAAATGTAGCAGTGTGCCTAATACTTAGTGGCAGAATCAATGTCTGAAGGACTTTCTGTTTTGATGCCTTTGAATGATGTCACAGAAACCTTACTGCTGCAAGGCTGATGAATGGAGTCAGCAGAGGTGATCTGACAAACATGGCTAAAAATGAAGTTAGAATCTGTCCTCCCTGAAGACTTACTGTAATCATTTCAATCATGAAGATAAGGTAACTACAAAAAATCCAGTTTTACCTAAGGTGCTCCTGTTTCAATTGATTTGTCTTGTCACATATTGGAAATATGCTTTAGTTCACAAACATCAGCATTTGCAACAAGGCCAAGTGTCGAGTTTTGCACCTGGGAAAGATCAGCCCCATGTATGAGTATAGGTTGGGGGCTGAGCTGTTGGAGAGCAAAAGGGGAAAGGGATCTGGGGGTCCTGGTGGATGGAAGGATGGGCATGAGCCAGCAGTGTGCTCTTGTGGCCAGGAGGGCTAATGGGATTCTGGGGTGGATTAGAAGGGGTGTGGCTAGTAGGTCAAGAGAGGTTCTTCCTCTTTACTCTACCCTGGTGAGGCCACATCTGGAATATTGTGTCCAGTTCTGGGCCCCTCAGTTTAAGAAGGATAGGGAACTGCTGGAGAGAGTCCAGTGCAGAGCCACAAAGATGAGGAAGGGGCTGGAACATCTTCCTGATGAGGAAAGGCTGAGGGAGCTGGGTCTCTTTAGCTTGGAGAAGAGGAGGCTAAGGGGTGACCTCATTTATGCTTTTAAATACGTGAAGTGTGTGTGTCGGGAGGATGGGGTCAGGCTCTTCTCAGTGGAACCCAGTGACAGGACAAGAGGCAATGGCTGTAAGATGAAGCATAGGAGAGTCCATGTGAATACACGGAGAAATGTTTTCCCAGTTGAGGTGCCAGAGCCCTGGCACAGACTGCCCAGAGAGGCTGTGGAGTCTCCTTCTATGGAGGTATTCAAAACCTGTCTGGATGTGCTTCTGTGTGAGCTGGTCTAGGGAATCCTGCTGTGGCAGGGGGGTTGGACTAGATGATCTTTTGAGGTCCCTTCCAACTCCTAACATTCTGTGATTCTGTGATTTTCTTTGGACAGGTTTGACTTATCTAGCTGACTTTGTTTGGAGACGCAACAATTTTATAGCACAATTAGTATTCACTTCTGAAACAGCAAAACATTCTGCAGAACAGGGACCTTTCTGTTCCTATCAGCTTCTTTCTCACTTTCCTCTGTTGTGTGTGCTTGAGTTAAAAAAAAGATGGGATTCAGCACATTTTGATTTTCTTGCAAGACAAAGTTAATTTTGTGCTTTCTTCATATATCTTCATTATGCTGGACAAAATTATCAGGCCATCCAAAGCTAACTCTTTGTTTAATACAAACAGAATTACAAGTACATATGTTCTCTCTCATTATTTCTCCATTTTCACTGGAAATATTAAAGAAAAGAGCTAGCTATAGTGTACAGATGAGTGGATGAAGGACTCAGTCTTTGGAATTCATTTACCCATATGTTTCCCTAATTATTTATTATTTTTTGAAGTACTCAGCACATACTCTTCAGCATGACTAGCTTGCTTCTGTCTACCCATTAGCAGAAGCACCATTACATATTGGATTTGCTCTCAGATGAGCACAGTTGGTCTCCTCGGTAAGGTGGAGCACTCAGACTGATCAATCAAGCAACAGTCTTTGCAGGCAGTGGCACTTCTGGTATTGATGCTTGGTGGCTCCTGCCTGAGCTCTACCTGGACAGCCTTCCTTGGAGAGCACACGCTGTGCAACCTGTCGCTCTTCCCCACCAGATGGCATTGCGACAGCAAGAGGCTTTACTTCCTCTGGTAGGAGGGAAGCAAACAGCACTTTCCTTGTTGCAAGTCATTTCTGTGTGGAAATTCACCCCGTTGCAAGTAATTTCCAAATCATTTCCATTTCATGGATGATAGATGCCCTTGGAAGAGCATTCTTGCCTACTTCTTTCTTCTCCATTTTGTTTTCTTTTATTCAGTCTTTTGTTTTGTTTTGTTTTGTTTTGTTTTTTTTCCTACATTATCTACTCTTGTTTACAGGTAGAATGTTCATTAATCTTTTCTGTATTAATGCAGGCTTCTTTTGTCTCCTCACATTGTAATCATCCCTAGCAAAGTATAACAGTACTTAGCATGTACATAAAGCTTCACATCTTCAAAGCACTGTCAAAAACATCCTCACTTTTGCAAGGTGGGTAAGCAGAGCCAGCTGGGTTTTGCAGAGAGCAAATGAAGAATTAGGTAAGTAACACAACTAAGGAGAGTCTAAATGAACTCTAACCATGATATAGAAGTTTTTTCTACTCCTAGGCATTGACCATCACATAACACAACTCTGCTGCTCTATTTACAGCCATTTCTTGTTCTCTTTCAAATGTCCAGACCCAGGTATGTCTTTACTTTGGAAGTGCATTTCTTCATTTCATCTCAGAATACGATAAGATTTTTTTCCTCCCCCACTTGTATTTCAAAGCAGAATTCTTTTGCTGCTCAGCTAAAGCAAGGTTCTTCTCACTGGTACCATTTTTGTAGTTCAAAGCAGAATTTTTTGACTTCTTGTAGTTCAAAGCAGTGGTCTTTCTCTTGTAGTCTAAAACTAGGGTTCTTTTTAGCTCAACCCTAGATAATTTGTTCATCTCAGGGAATTAGATATGCTGTACAAAAGTATTCTGGACATTAACTCTTTCTTTCAATACCAAAACTAATCACAGTCAGTTTCAAAATCTTACTGCTTTCCAACATCTCCCTTAGCTGGCTGTTTCTCTCATGGCCTCTGGTGTTTCCTATTTTGTATGTAACAGTGATGATCCATCCAGTGCAGACACAGGCATGCATAGTGCTTACACCATGATTTGAAACAGAGCTGCTGTATTTGCTTTGTTTTGAGACACTGTATGGCTAGAAATACTTCCCTCCAACATCTGCATGTTGGAAAATGTACTCCTGGCTTTTCTCCTGCTTTCTGAATTGCACAGAAGTTACTGGTTTCTGCTTCTCTTCCTCTGCCTTGCCAGTGCAGAAGACCAGGCTAATGGCTCTAAGGACCAACTGTACAAGCAGTTCAGTGAGTTCAGCTACTCAACACATAGGGCACTGGCTAATACATATTGTACTTTGAAAACTAGACTTTTTCCTCTCACTTCTTCACATGCCAGCCTTTTGCTGCATATAAAATAAGGGAGATAAAAAGCCTCTCACCCAGGCAAACATTATTTTTTTAAAACCATTTCATGAAATGTCTCTCACTGGGTATTTTGGGACAACCTAAAATTACCAAATGCAATTTGAAGACACTGGCTTGTTCCACTGAATAATTTTTAACCCTTGTTTATCCTGCATCTCAAAATGTCTCTCAGGTATGTCACTGGAAAAGATCTGCACTAACAGAGCTCCATACTACATTATAATGCTGTACTGAAAAGGAAACAAACAACACACAGTTCTTAGCAGATAGGAGTGAAACTACAAAGACTGCACAATGGGGTCTTTGGAAGAGATTTTCAGCTATGGGCTACCTCCTTGTGTGCTTGTTACATCTACCAATTGCAGCTTGTACCCTTTGACATCAGTGATAGTATTTAGTGAGGAGAAGGAGCAACTACAGACCTGACATGACAGAGTCAGAAGGGGCCCTGCAAATTAAGAGAGCTTTCAAACTCTGCTACAGAATGTATGTGAGAGTCTTTGCTTTTCCAGTCATATCACCAACTAGTATAAAAGTGGTGTGGCTCCATCCATCATGAATCGATGCTATCCTTATACACACCATGGAACAGAAATATATTTTGGTATTTTATTAATAATACATTTTTTGGCACAGAAGATTAAAAATCTAGAACTCTTTAAAGTGATTTACAGCTCTGGCAATTGAAAACTTCTACTACCTCATTGCATGTGCTGTAGTCTGAAAAAAATGAGTGCTCATCTGGTCTCAAATGTCACCAGGCCATTAAAAACAAGAGGCCTTGAGAGTTCCCACTGTGTCAATGGGGTTTTATCTTCTTATATAATTGTCCATTTCTTTTCTGCTTGCATGCTGAAAATCCAGTCTCAATAAAGTTATTTTTTTCACCTCGTGCTCCCTCTGCTCCTTTCTGAAGAATCAAAAAGAGATTTCCTGTGAATTGGCTAGAAGCTCTGTTAGCTTTCCTCTCTCTGGAGGAATGTGTTTTAGTCATGGGAGTGCAGCTGATAATGGCTGTAGAAATAACACTTCAGCTCTAAGTTTCTTTAAGCACTACTTCGTCTGTCACCTGAGTATTCTCAGGAGTAAAAACTGTTATTCTACCTGCACTGAAAAATGTGTGTGTTTTTGAAAGCATTTCTCTCTCACCCACAAATATGCACACAAAATACCTTCCTCTGCTGAGCAAAAAGCAGTTATACTTCCCAGCATACTCCTGTTTAAGCCTTCCTAATGTTTCTCCTACTCCATGTTGCTTCATTGGTAAGATATTTGTTATTTTCCAGAAAGAATATCCCTGCCATTTAATATGTGGGAATACAAAGTCCATCTTCCCAGCTTCATCTGACAGAATGAGGGATCAGGTCCCCCAAAAGATAGAAGAAAAAAACCCCAGAATTGTTCTTTCTAGTAGCACCAATGACTCAATAATTTTATCTACCAACTTGTGTATCTGCATTCAGTGGAAATCTAAGAAATGGTGTTAAATCAGTTTGCACCAACATCTCTTTGAGCTTGTATATTCCCATCTTCCAAAAGAGCAGCTGTGGTCATGGCACTTACCCACAGGGAAGCCAGAAGAGCACATGTAAGTGTGCAGAGCAGTCTAACACTGTACATAGCTACCATGTTCTTCACACCTCTTTTAAAATACCAGCCTCTTTCATATATACATGGTTAAGGGAACATAGATAAGTCCAAGATCAACACCAAGGAATCCAGTTTATTCCTCTGCATGTTTCTTCATAGCTGTATCCTACATGACAATAGCTAGCTTACTCCCACATACCCATAACTATGCAGAATCCTTGTTTTCCCCAGTGCAGCTGTGCCCAGACAAATACAACACAAACCAAAATTAACACAAAGTTAGGAGTGGAGCTAGATCTAGTGAGTGCACAGGGGGGTTAATTTCATGTAACATAGATGTTAATGAAGCTGAAATTCCCCACTGCCACTTACAGTTCAATCCTATGGAGCACCTACAGAAAGGGCTGAGGACCTCCAAACCAAGAGTGTCCAAAATCCACTGACTGAACAGCTCACCAGGATCTGGGGCTTTGCTTTCCAACCTCTCTCTCTCTCCAAGGTCACCTGAGCATCAGTGTGAACTACAGCTCTCACAGTCATGTCCCCTGGTCACTGTGGAAACCTTTTCCAGTAAAAGACATCAGCACTACAGTAGGTGGGAGATAGTGGGAGCTGGCTGGGAACCACCTTTAGATTGTTCCTCCATGGTGTAAGATGCACACCCTGCTCAAACTTCTGCCAGGAAACAGTCCCTCTGTTCCCCTCCTCACCAGTCAATCTGGAGAGCTGTCAATGGAGTGCTTGCAGAGGTATGTCTGATTGACTCATTTGCAAGGAGTGATTTATCAGATTGATGCAGTCTCATTTCCTGTTTGTGGGACTGTCCACATGCAAGTCACCATTTCCTCAAGTGTATTTATCCTCCAGAGTTAATTGTGTTTAACCATGTGGACTGAATATGAACTGTTCTCTATATCTGAGCTTTCTTGCTCCAGAAAGACTGGTAAATGATTATAGGAGATTAAATCTATTGTGTGGCTTCACTTCTGTTTCTTGACTAAACAAAAGCAGTGTTGGATGTGAAAGCTGCAAAAAGGGGGTTTGGTAGATGTGAGTCCAGAAAGGAGAAGAGGATGGCTCCAGCTCCCACACCTTGTGTAAATGACCACTGGCTGGCATGAACAGGGTCAGTGTGAATTCCAGTCAACAGCATCACCTGGAGATGTTGCTGCCTTCTGTTCATGTCAGTGACTGACAACCCCAAGCAGATCGTTGGTCAGCATAGACCAAGGCTGAGCCATGAAGGAACTGGTCCCTAGTATATAGACTGACTATGTTCACTTCCTTGCTGAGAGCATATAAAAACTATTTTTTCCTCCCTGTAAAACCATGGCACTTCTTTTTTAAATACCATTATATAGCTTTTTTGTGTGACTGCCTCATCTCTCCATTCTGTCCCTGTTACATTAGTAAATGCATGCAAGATGTTCTTGATTTAAACAAACAAGCAAGAGGGCAATCAGTCCCAACATACCCAGGCAAACATCTAGAAACTGAATTATAGATAGGCCTAAAGTAAATGTATGAATGTGTTCAAGCTGATTTGTTGGCTCAGTTCTATAAACACCTCTTGGATTTTAATCTACACTTTTCTGTAGGCATCACTTTTTCATTTTTTTTTTAAATTCATCTTTTGTGCTACTTTTCTTCATGTATTTTGTCATTCAGGGGCTTATGAATGGAGCAGATTTCAAGATGTGGATGTGATATATAACTGTTTTTCTCAGGAAAAATAAAAAGAAAAGAAAAAAAAAAGCACAAAGAGTGAAGAATATATAAACCCCAGCAAGAGCAGCATCTGCAATAACAAAAGCAACTAGACTTGCTATTTGTATCTGAACCAACCCACATTTCCCATTGTGTCTTCCTGAGGCATCTGATTATATCCAGGCAACATCTGTCCCTTTGGGTCTCCTGCACTCTCCTTGGTGCACATCTCCACTGGGGAGTTGCTCTGCTGAGCCTTCCTGCCTCTTCCATTGTCACTACAATCAAGTAAGACCTGCCACTTAGAGTCCATCGATGGATTTAAATGGCTAGTGTAATTGCTTCCTTTACCTCACAATCTTTCTAACCTTAGAAGCATCAAAAATCCCTAGAGGTTTGTTTCCAGGGGATGAAGGGGTTACACAAGTTTTTTAAGACTGAGAGGAGCAGCATCTGAGTTCGTGCTGCTCAACTCTTATCAACCCTAGCTGCAGACCAGGGGCAAAAACCCCACAAAGCACACAGGAGAGAAAGCTGTTTCAGAATGGGCACTTAAGAAGAAACAGGTAGCTATTCCTAGCAAAAGAAAAAGTAAATTGTATTGATTTTACCAGGCACAACTGTGATGGATACATGGATATGGAAACTAACTTGGATGAAGTGTTTATCTATTTGTCCTTTAGTTTGCATGTCTGCATTTTCTTCCCCAAATAAACAGTCCCTCAGTACTTCCTTCCTCTTTCTATCTTTATGTCCATCTTAACAAACTCACAAATGTTTAAACTAGCAAACAAATACTAGCAAATTGCTGCTGCTGTCATGACACTAGGTATATACCACTGTGTTCAAATGAAGTCAGAAAGAAACTGGCCTGAATATCTGAATAAAAAACAGATGGCAAGCCACTGGATGTGAATTCAACCTATTTTACATCTACCTAACACCAGCATGACAGAACAATTAGGTTGCTCATTTGTACAGTATGTCATACTCTACTGGATTGGTGGTTTATCAATTCCTTCTGTGTGCACTAGTTTTTCATGCATATAGATATTTTCTAGCCTGATCATAATTGCTTCATTTAGTTCCACAAATCAATTTTGGCTACAGTTGTTTTATCTGAAATGAACTAGATACAGAAGCAGATACATTTCATATTACTAATTGTTTAACTTCATGTCCTAGATCTAGCAACTCAAGTTTAAAACTGCAGATTCAAGGCTAGCTCTTGCAAAGTGAAGGTTAGTTCCTTAGCTGCCTGCAGCATTTTTTTTTCCCATTAAGGAAGATTGGTAGCCAGGCTTCATTAAATCCCTGAAATAAATGACTTTGACAAGATCTCAAACAATTCTTCTGGCTCCTGGACCTTTCCTTGGAAGAACAGAACACAGTGCCTCTGTGGCTCAATACTTCAACTCTCCTCTTTTCTTTTTCTTTTTTTTCTAATCCATGTCACTTTTATCTAGCACCCATCCTACATGTGTGACAAGCAGCTGAAACTAGGCTGTTGTTGGTTTCTAAATATATATCACTGTGTGAACACTTTCCAGTAAGTACTGATCCTCCAGTGAGGTGAGGAATTCAGCTGCAAACATGTTAGAGCCTTTCTGTTGCAATCATTGCAGGATCCAGTTTAGACAAACATGACCTTAAGGTTACCTGGTTCTTCCCCCTGCCAAGGCAAGACTGCCCTTTACAGTATACTTACTTTCCACTGCTTTTCAGGCAACTTAGTGTGTCCTTTAGCACACTCCAGGGGAAACACTTCTGATAGGAAGTGATATTTAATTTGCATTCTCTTCATATTAAATTCTTTTCCATCCATTGCTTACACTCTTGCTCATCAGTGTTCAGGATCAATATTTGGAAGTCCATGAAGACACATCTTTCATTGAGCTAGGAAATGCCAGGTCCCTGTTTGACCATATGATGTTAATTGTCCCATTCCTGGCATTTTAAGACAAGGCTGGATGGGGCCCTGGGCAACCTGATCTAGTGGATGGTGTCCCTGCCAGGTAGGGGGTTGGAACTAGATGATCTTTAAGGTCCCTTCCAACTCTGACAACTCTATGATTCCCTGAGAAAAAGGATAGTATAGGAACAGACATGGAAATATCATTTCCATTTGTTTTTCCTGAAGACTGTGAGACACCCAGGCATGCTCTTCCAGACTGCATGCAGTCATCTCAAAGCCTTTGAGGCTGATGTCTCTTGCAATGGTGCCGAGGCAAAACAGCAACAGCCAATTGCCTTATCAGGTCTACTTAAAACCTCCAGGAGAGGATGAGATCAGGAACAAAGGAAATACATCAGGTGCAAATGAAGACAGAGTTTGGATGAAGATCTATTAACTTTTCTGGTTTGAATTTCAGTTTATAATTTCCTGCACATAGTTCCATTCTCTGTTCTTATTTCTCTTCTCAGTGGTGTTTGAAGTTCCTCCCAAGCCAGGGGCTTTTCAGCCACTTTCAGTCCTTTTGACAGCACTCAAATCCAAATCAATTTGAATTATTGTTATTTTTTCTATTCAAGAAAGGTTATGCATGGCCAGTTTGGAGTTCCTAGGACAAAAATCAAACCAGCTGCCCACAGACTTCACAGAAATGGGAAATTATTTTCTGCACAGTGCATAAGAGAAGAATTAATAGAGTTTACAAGACCAGCAGACACTTGAGGGGTATTTAAGAAGGTTTTGGAACCCTGTAACAAAGGCCTGACCCCAAGCTTGCTGAAGTAAATGGACATAAATTCCCACTGATTCCTGTGGTCTCTTTGGCTCACTCCCTTAGTGACTTAAGCCAAAGGACACAGTAAGGCACTTCAGTAATTAGCAATGCCTGACTTCTTTGTCAGTGACACAACCTCTGAGAGCAGCATATGTACTTTCTGTTTTCTGATTTAGTCAGCCTCAGAGCAGGGGCATGGAAAACTCACTTGATCTACCTACTTTAAAGTGATTTGAAAGCCTTACTGCAGCTCAGCTGGCCCTGTGGCTTTGGAGGTTATATATGGGCCTAAGGCAACCAAGGATGCAAGAAGGACACAGATTACTGCTCCTTCTGTGCATGAGATTCATACACTAATGCTTTGTACCAACAAGGAACCTGCAGAGAATAAAGTATCAAGGGCTGAAAGAAGGTTTTTTACTGAAAACAGTAAGCAAAATGCTGAATTTATACAACAGGTTTCTTTCACAGAAGTCCTGGCTGTTTCATATTATAACATGACTTTTTACTGCCATGCCAATTTCCCAACCTTGAGCAGATTGTTGCTCAATCTAGAGCAGCCCAACCTACAGGTGAGCAGTCTCTGGCACATGGCATAACACCAGGTCTTCTGATAAAGTATACTGTGTCCTGGTCTCTTTCACTGACTTCAAAGTGTATCTGTGGAACTCTATGGAAAATTAGAGTTCTTTTCCAACTAACATGAATAAGAAGAATCTTGCCAACACAATTCAGCCATTTTTTTTATATACCAAGTATTCCTAGACACTTTATGCAGTTTAGCAACAAAACTGATAAAAATTAAAACAAAATTAATGAAAAACCTGCAAAGACAAAATTAAGAGATATAGGCATATGCTAAAAGGTACACCTTCAGCTGAGGTTTGGAAGAAGATGGAGAATTTATGGGGCAAAGAACTAGAAGGAATGAGTTTCAGATGTCAGGAACTGCAGTAAAAAATGCATTAGAAACCACAAGTGTTAAGTTGTAGAGAGAGACAATTCAGCTGCAAGAGGAGTATGAAGAATACTGATGGTGACTGAGAAAGAAAACACTCATTAAAATATCCTGGGGCAAGTTTTGTGTATAGCTCAAGGAATACCAAGTCCAAGCAAGAAATGAATAGGGAGCTCACAAGAGCAATGCAAATTCTAGCCAAGGTAGGTGTATACCAATAACATGGCAGAGGAATCCAGCAGGCACAAAAGCAAGTGAAGACAGGCTTGGGCAGTGGTAGGTAATTGCAATGTCAGTAGGGTGCATGCTGTTTTCCCTGGGAAGAGATTGCTTTGGAGCACCTATCTCTTTACAGATATCTTCCTAGTATCACTCCTTTATCACTGTACCCCACAAGTTTAAAACCCATTATTTATCCTTAGAGATTATCATTCCAAAGGTACAGATCTAAGAACAGAGGCACAGAATCAGACTTGCATTGCCTATGTGCTTACTTGGAGCACAACAGAGGAGCTGAGCAATCCTTGTGCTTTGATTAAAATTGCTGCTTCTCTTCAGACATGCCATCAGCTGCCTCTCTGTCCACAGTGCTGGGAATGGCCAATATATCTAATAAACACAGGATATATACATGATTTCAGCTTAGTATTGCCCCTGGGCTTGGTCAAAGGAAAAATGCTAGGCTTTTCTCATCAGCACTAAGGGCACTTAAGGAAGTGAGAGCTCTTCTTTCCTTCCAATGGGCAAGAAACCATGGTGTTACATTTGAAATGATCTCTGGCTATCCCTTTTCAATTAAAGCTGGTCATAGTTGACCTATTCTTTATTAAATGCTAATCCATAGCTGCTTCAGAGACACCAGCAAATCCAGGGTCTGGACCTGAATCCCAACCAGCTTCGCACTATTAGGCAATGATGCAGGAAAAATGCTGTTTGCCTTCATGCTAGGTTTGCTTCTGTAATTATCACCCTAAAATGACAAGGTTCACAATTAAAAGAGAATGGAGCTTAAGAAAAGGGCTAGTTAGTGTTTCTGGCCACTGTTTGTGACAATAATATTAAGTATAACTTGTAGCCAGTGACTTTTCTATAGAAACATTCTTCTTTGTTTGGGTTGTTTTTTTCAGGAAACAGTCCAGTTAGGGAAGAATTAGCATTGAAATATATGAACATTTTATGTCTAAAAGTGTGATAGGCACAGATTTATTCACACAGAGTTTCTCAAAATTCAGTATTTATGCAGTTTGCTTTGCATTTGACATCAACTGAATAATATGAAAGTTCCCAGGCATATTCCACTGGACAAAACTCATGCTTTTCTGCTCAACCATGCCACAGCATTTTCAGACTTATATCCTTCCATTATTTCAGCTTAGCAGACTTTAAAAACTAAATATCACATCTGTCCTTGTAACTTTTTATTCAGAGAACCTCATTTTGTCTTCTTTATGCCTTCATATTTATCTGAGGGCTTCTAGTCCACTGACACAAGGTGTTGACTAGGCTATGCACATTATTTTCCTTTCACAGTCAACATCCAAAGTAATTGGTGATACAAGTATTTCTTATGAAAGAAAATAGCATCATTTATTTATGTGCAATGAGACATAGTCCAGGAATGCAGACTGGGACTTGAACCTTCTTCTTTGAACTGTTAATGGAACCAGAGTTCCTTCACTGTTTTCTTCTAGTGCCTTGAATAACAAGTTCTTCCTCTACAGATCCTTCTTCTATTCTTATATTCTCTTCTCAACATTATCCAAGAGTGAACATCCTCCTGAAGGGAATTTTCTTCCTCACACCATTTGAGGTTTTCCCCACTCTATTTCCTGATATTCCTGCCCTACTTCCTCATCATGTTTTCATGAGGCAATGCTGTTTCAACAACATAAAAGTTCTCTCCATGTCAAGAACCATCAGGATTCCCATGCGTCACTGCTGCTGAGAAGAGCAACCAAGTGATGATCCCTGTGGAGTAGCTGTTACCTCTTGTAATCAGCAGGGATCCACCTGAGACGTTTTCTTCAGCTTTGAGGTTCCCCATCCTGGACTGAGCACAGGATAGCTTATTCCCATGCCCAGTCTTATCAGACATGACTTCTCTAAAGATGTTCTGAGGCCATGTAAATTACAGGATATAACAGATACCATGAATTGTTGCTGGAGGACACAACTGTGCCCTGCTTAACTGGCAGAGCTACTTAGAAAATGACACAATTTGACTGCTGTTTCCCCAGCTAGTACACATATTTACCTGGGAACTTTACACCAGATAACTGTCACATTCTGATACTCCTCCTTCTTGTATTAATTGTAAAAAAATAGGGGCTCTTAGCTGGGCTTTGTTAGCAGTGCTTTTGTATGCAGTAACCTAATGGGCAGCTGGAGCAGAGAAGCTGGAAACAAACAGATTCATTGTGATTTCCTCTAGCACTTACCAGTTTTGTAGATATGCTGAGAGTCAGACGAATGCTTTAAAATCCTATGAAATCTGAAACTTTTTATTTCCCAGCTGTTGCTGACAGAAGTTATTTTCCCTGCTTCAGAACAGTTATGAATCTCAAAGCTGTGATAGACTGACCAAACATAGACAAAGTCACACATTTGTAGTTGTCAACCTAGATATGATAGTTGAGTCCAAATCCAGATGTGCTGCCCCCTCTTTTTTTTTTTTGATGCCCCTCTCTGTATTTCAAAATTCTTTACTTCAGGCATTTGTTTGGTTTGTCACATTATGATCCAAGGATATTGAATCAAAAGAAAAGGGTGTAAGTTTTGTCTGTATTCTTGCTAAATGCATATTTCATGAAGTATAACTTTACAGTGTTCCTGTTTCTGTTAAACTGTACACCACCATAACAGTAACACAGAGCAGCTATTTAGTTACCTAAGCATCATCTGAATGGCTGGAATTACCATTTAGGCAGAGGTTACTTCTTTCTAATTGAAAATACAAGCAATGCAGTAAATGAGTATGCAAGGTTTCTACAGTAGTTTTATATGCAAGATTAGCATACAAGTAGTGGCTAAGAATCACCTGCAAAATAGCTACAATGGCCTTAAACTGGGAATTTAAGATGCAGCTACATGTATATGATACTGGAGTCAGATGGCATATTAATATAACCCAGGGTTCAATTGTATATGCATGCACATAGCTTGAACAACAAAAAAAATAGGTCTCCAATATCTGGTGTTTGTTTGGATTGGTTTGGATTTGTTTGGGGGGGAAGGTGTTTGACATTTAGGATATTAAAATAGCTCCACTCAGGACCTATGTTTAATAGATTATTTAAAAACCTGGACACACAAGAATTGAAAGCACATAAATAATATAGATAACAAAAGAAAGGTAAGTATATGACTCTCCTCTTCCCTGCTCTTTATGAAGGGGACAAAACCTGATGTTCAGCCTGGTGTTTGCAGGGCAGAACTATTCAGTTTAGCTTACATAGGCACAAGTGTTGAGAGCAAACCAGCTTTACTCATGATACTCATGACACTGTCCTCAGGAAATGTGGAACACACTGTGCCATCACTGACTCCACACTGACTGACTTCTGACATTTCAGGATTCAGTTTGCATCCAAAGGACCTCCTTACTTGTAGAGTACTATTTGACTGCCTGCCCTAAAACACTGGTCCTACAAAAGCTAAGAGAAGGCAGACATGGATGTCATATTGCCTGTGCAGGGAGATTTGTACTGGGATGTCAAGAAGTCAAGCATAAATACTATTGAAACTGCTCCTGAAGAGAGGATCTAGACAATTTTTAATCTGCCATGGATCTAAGTAACAGACTGGAAATAATACTTCCCACAAGCAATTTTTAAATCAACTACCAAAGTTCTCTTCCTGGTGTAAACATTGTTTACTGGGTGATATGGGAATCATTCAGCAGAAATGGAAGTTGTATAGGAACAGTTAAGTAATTTCCTGTCCATTTTCTCCTCCTTCTCAAATGTAAAAAGCAAAGGGATATGCCAACAAGCTTCCATCCAAAGTAATTATAAAGAAGTATCTTGGATGTAATTTTCAGGTAAAAACTCATCACATTTTACAATTGAGCTGACAGGGAATTTCTCCTATCAAAATGCTTCTCCTGCCAGTCTTGCCTTCACCACCTTGCACATCTTTCTCTAGTTCCACAAATGATTGTGTTTATTTGATGGTTGTTCTTATTTTAAGAACTATGCAACACAATTCAACATGGGTGGTGTTATCAGATCTAAAATAAGAACAGAAACAGTCTGCAGCATGCACCTGAGCTAATCAATAGTACTAGAAAATGGAGGATTTAAATCAGAAGTTTTTACTAGCAGGAGAATATACTTTTAGAGTACCAGCAATACCTATCCTGATTATCAAACAATATCTTTCTAGACCCTGATTCCTAGCATACAAATGACTTAATTTAATTAATGTAACCCCTATTCTGATACATCAATATTACACATTTTTTTTGTTTGCAGACCTATTCAAAATCCACTGGCTATTTACTGTATTTAGAGGTGATTTTTAAACCAGGTTTTCAGAGTCTGGTCTGGTTTTGGTTTGGTTTTGGGTTTTGTTTGTTTGTTTGGGGGTTTTTTTGTTTGTTTCTTTTTGGGGTTGGCTGCTTGGAGTTTTTGGGGTATTTTTTTGGTCTGGTTGGTTGGTTAGTTGGGGTTTGGGTTTGTTGTTGGTTGTTGTTGCTGTGAATCTAGATGACTTGGCAGATTGGGAGACATGGATCTTGCCCAGACTGAACAAACCTTAGGATTACTACTGTTTTTCTCATTCTGTTCTTGTGAGAAAAACCCCATCAGTGATCCTATATCTGATACCTTATTTTTATAATGAGACATTATTTTACCTCCTTTGTTAACTACCAGGTGAGTATCTCATGCTCAGTACAGTCTGGGCACAATCATGCTTTGCAGTCCTATAGCTGACCAGAGATGCCCATGACAAAGACAGAACCACATGGCTCTACTGTATATAAATACTTGCTGTAGCTTTATGAATAACTCTGATATGATTTTGAACCTGATCTTTACACTTCTCTTACAATCTCTTTCTTTTTGTTACTTAATACAGACCATTTACCATTAAAAGCCCTTTCCAGTGGTAATGTTCCTCCACTTATAACATCTTGGATCCAAAAAGCTCCCAAAGCATATTTTCAACTGGCTTTATTGCACAGATGAGCTACTCAGAACTACTTTCTTTTGGAGTACAGCCATACTTGAAGGAAAATGCTTCTGCTGCTTGACACTGCACTAATGTCTTAAGCAAACCTCCAAAACTAGTTGCTTACACTAGGCACAGCTCTGAGCAAGAGGTGAGGATAAACAAGCCAGAAATAGCCCCACTAAGCAATGAACTCATCAGTACATTTTCATGTCACAGATTCTGCTGAAGGAAGTATTTTAGTAATGGTGTCTTTTGAGGACAAATTCATTCTCCTTTTCCTCTCCCATGCTCTGCCTTGGTAGCAACCAAGAATCCCAAGAGATAATGAGGAACGGCACAAGGCTTCACAGCTTCTTCACGATGCAGAACCCTGACTCCTGTGTGGTTATCATAAAAGACAAGCTGGGTCTATGCAAGCAAGCAAGGATGCTCCTATGAGTATCATCATGCATAAAGTCTGGAGAAGCTAATTCAGCAAGAAAACAGGTAGTCTCTAGGCAGAGGCTTTTAAATTTTCATTCATCCCATGATAATTCCCTTAGTACCCAGTCTGATGCTTCTGGATGTGATGCTGTCCATTTTCTCCTCCTTCTCAAATATAAAAATCAAAAGTATATGCCAACAAGCTTCCATTATTATAAAGAAGTTTCTTGGATGCAATTTTCAGATAAAATTTAATCTCATGATAAATTACTTTTGAAGTCTCATTAACTCAGCAGTAATCAGCCTATGTTTGGGACTGGAAAAGGCCTAAACAAGAACTTTGGTGCTGATGTGCAGTTTGGTGGAAGGTCTGGCTTTTGGGAGTACTAGAATGATGTGAGTTGCTGTCATGGCCTTTCTTCCAATTCAGAACATATGTGAACCAGATCTAGAGGCTAAGGTCCTCTGGTTTTAATTCTTCTTCACTGAACTAACAAAAAAAAACCCCATGGGAGGCCTAAGATTCAGAAGCAAGAATTGCAGTCTGCATCTCTAAGGATCATAGATTAGATTTGCCCTGGAAGGAAGATTCAATTAGGCTCCTGTTTGAGAAAAATATTGTAAAGTAAGGTTTATTTTGGGCATGATTCCTTTTTCAACAGGAAGCAAATCACCACATATTACTTCTAAGGAGATTGCCTTCAAAGTCAGATAGTTTGCAGTATGCTATAGCTAGAGTTCAGGTATTTTTAATTATATGTTCCTGTTCTGGAACAGTTTACTTTTGCAGTAAACAGGAACTGGTAAGAGAAGAATTTAGGTTTGTTCAAGTACATGATCTTATACCACTAGTTTTTACCAGTTTTTGTGAACTAAAAATAAAGGAACTACTACAGGAATAGGTCCAAATAAGTGACACGATCTCCTAAGACTGCAGTAGATTCAATGCAAAGATCTCAATGCACTGCCTTAGCAAAATTGTTTCCATTGCAAAAAAATCCCTTCGGTGAGGAATGACTGGTCACTATTCTGTACCCATAGATGGATGATGGCTTGCATGCAAGTAGACAAGCAGCAAATAAGTCTCTTCCTTAAGCAACTTAAGGAAGGAGAAGACCTCACTTTCCTATGAAGATCAGTACTGCAATGGCTGAAAGTTAACTGCAATCTGACATGCCAGGTTGATGAACAAAGAACTAAAAGCTTAAGAGTGAAACATGTTGCACAGAATTAAATATAGATCCTTACTAATCAATAGTGAGAGCACACTTTCCTTTCCCAAGGTTAGTTAGGCAGGGTGTTGTGAGGAGACAATGAACAGAGTCAAGCAGACAAACTAGAGAATCAAACATGTGCTCTGCAGCACTGTGGAGGCTGTTTGCAGTCAGTCTTGTCACACTTGAAAGGCTCACACTGAAATTTTTACCAGTATTTTCACTAAGGAGCCACCAAGCAGGATAAGAAGGTCTCCAAGATGAGGCAAATCCACATAAGCAATATGTGGCAAAACCACTCCAGCAATGTTGTCTCTGTCTATCTTATTCCAGGGTATCTCTGTGTTTCTACACTTGGAACAGTAGTAAACAGAACCATATCAAATTCCTTCAGACAGTGAACATTGCTGTCTTAAAGCAGGTTGGATAAACCCATCTCTTTAAAACAGCAACATGACAAGTGTTTAAGACTAAAATGCTAATTTCTCTGATGGAAGACTCTGTGGCAAACCCACATCTTAAACACTAGACACAATTACAACACAATACTTATAATATTTAGAAATACTTTAAGGAAAATGACCAAGAAATGTGAGGGTCTAGTGGGTGGCCTCTCTGCCCATGGCAGGGCAGTTAGGACTTCAAGGTCCCTTCCAACCTGGGCCATTCTATGATTCTGTGATAATTTGAAGATGCCTTGTAGGTATATAAGTGGCTCTCTACCCATCAGACAGAAATACTAAGCAATGTAATGAAGTATTTATGCTAACTTTGGAGTTAAAAAAGCAACACCTGAAATGCTCTCCTCCCACAAATTACATCTATTTTAAAAGAGAACTCACGTGAAAGCAGTTTTGAGCCTTCTGATTTCATCATCTTGTGCCCAGCCAGTTAGATCCTCTTAAGAATCCTACAGTGCTTGGAATTTTTGTAGGCATGAAAACTAGATCATGTAATCATACAGAGGCATATTCCACTCTTATTAATTAAACTTGGCAGGAACCCCCAAATCACATATACAATATATGCCATGTAACACCTATCCTGAACTTATTTAAGAGAGTAAGATGGAAAATACCAAGTGGATAGAGCTTCAGGTGATGATTTCACTTCTCTCTGTAACTGCACAGCTTGAGCAAACTATCAGTACTTCCCTTAAACCCAAAAGCATTACTTGTGATTTTTGTGTAGCATTTTGAGGTTTTGGCTGGAAATGTTTTAATCTGTGTAGACACTGAGTAGTTTCTCCAGATTTCCATCAGGTTTCTACCTGAGAGGATTTAAGCCACAGGGAGGCAAAACAGTAAATATTTTCCCACACAAACAAATCTTATTTACCTAAGCCATAACAAGAAGTTCAGCACAATAGCTAAAGTAAACAAAAGCCACTTAGAAACCAGACTGCTTCAGTCTCAGTGCTTTTGACTCAACCCTTCTGTACTGAAAATTTCCTGTAAATTTATAGGAGCTGTTTTGATAGCAAATCTCCACACTAGCATTAAAACTGTACTGGCATTTAGCCATCATCATTTTTTTCCAGTCAGTACTGTTCATGAGTTCTGATAAGACCAGATGAGGGATGACTGGCCTATAAGCAGAAAAAATACTGGAATAATTGTACCAATAAATGCATTATATTTCATAAAGCACAGACTTTGCAAGAAACTAAGGTTTTCTTTACCCAAAGGGTGGTGAGGCACTGGAACAGGTTGCCCAGAGAGGTTGTGGATGCCCCATCCCTGGCAGTGTTTAAGGCCAGGCTGGATGTGGCCCTGGATGACCTGGTCTAGTGCATGTGGCGTCCCTGCCCATGGCAGGGGGGTTGGAACTAGATGATCTTTAAGGTCCCTTCCAACCTCAGCCATTCTATGATTCTATGATTTTCCATTATGTGCATATTCTGTCCCCACTGGACATAGCTTTGCTAGGTGAGGTACAGAGCATGGAAACACTGTAGTCCAAGATGGGTGGTGTTGGGTATTCTTCAGCTGGCAGATGCTTATGTGCTGACACAAAAAAATAAATATAAGTAAAAAGAGCTGTGTGCATCTCAGTGTGGCCTGTGATCTTCAGAGAAGCTGTCTAGGAAGAATAAGCCAGAGGATATATTTCTGAGGTAGAGGAAAATCCCTCACAAATATGAACAGGACATCTTTACTTAATTTCCCTCAGAAAACAGAGTTTGATTCAGAAGTGATTAATAAAACTGCCTAAACTAGATTCTGTCACTCTTAATCCAAACATATATGAGGGACTCTAAATGGATATAAATTTGATATCACAGAGATGAAAATGCTTTTAGTGTAAACAGACTGCCAGGATCCTGACCACAGGGCTAGCTCTGAGTGCCTGTGTCAGACCTGGGCTCACATGCTGTGAGCAAGACTTCTCCCAGGCTCAGGGAGGACAAGGGGCAAGTGGATCTCACACACTGCCTCACCTAGAGGCCTCAGTGCTGAACATTATTATTTAATTTGTCAGTCAGACTAGGATTGCTGTTCAAAGCTCCCAGCTTGTTTCCAGTGCAGTTTAATTAGTGTATATCTGAACATTCTCCTTCACTTGCCTACCAAGACCAGGTCTGCTTTTTGCTGTGAAATCTGGACATGATAATAACAATCAAGGCAAACTGCTTTTCCCCAATTCTCACTTTACCTCTAAGATATCTGTTGCTTCCCTGAGTACTTGCAGGAGAAAAACACCAGATCCTGGATGCTGGAAAAGAGAGGAAAAAATTTTTCTCAAGAGTTTTGTTCCAGAAAGCACTTGAAAGTTTTAAATGCTGCTACACAGGCTCTTCTCTTACTGAGCTGAGCCTTAGAAAACCTTTTCTTTCTTTTTTCAAAGTTTCAAATTAGACAACCAAGTGTGTTGCAATTGCTTTTCAGCTACTTGGGAGTGCATAGTAATAGCAAGGCCAGTCCTCCAATACTGCTTGGCTGATGAAAGTGAGCATCACTCTCATTTGCCCTCATTCAGGAAAAGTCTTAATGGGAAGCTGAGCTCAAAAGAAATTGGCACTTTGAGAAAAATGGCTATGTGGGGAAGAGCACTTTTGTTAATAGTAATTGGAGGACATACTGCAACATCTTTTTCAATTGTCTGAAAGTCTGTGGACAATCCAGAGCCCCATTTACCCCCATTTTCTACCAGAGTAATTCCACTGACTGCATTGTAATGATCCCTACTTTACACCAGTGTTAGCAAGAGGAGGGTTACACTCCCATGACAAAGTCCCTAGTAAAGGTGCAAGTATCTCAATTCCAGAGAGAGCAGATGTTTAATTCAAGGCCTACATTATGCCTAGAGTTCAAGGCTCAGAGATGGAGACAAAAAATAAAAAGACAAAGGAAATGTTATTTTGTCTAAGTATCTCCCTGTAAAATACCAGAAGCATAATGACATAATGCTAACTTCAGCAAAGAATAAAGAAAGTGACAAGGTTATTCCTTTTTATCAGCTAAGATACCTTCTGTGACAGAACTCCTGTTCTGCAGTGCAGCCTACTTAATCCTCATACAAATGCAGAACAAAGAGGGTGAAAAAAGAGCTTTTCTCTCACATCTTTTAATTTTTTCCACAGCATTACTCAGAGGTAGATTTCAGCCAAGCTGAGACATGGCCTTTCAGGACACATTGTACCAAATCATTCCATAGGTATGTTAATAGGCAAAATTATTTACAGGCACAAAGTGGAACAGCAAAATCTCTTCATTTCTAGTGTGTCATAGCTATCAGGTAGGGAGAGCTGCAGTTATTGGCAGTTCAGCTATATTCCTCCCTTCCTTACTATCTTCACACAGTGATTCTTTAGTTCTGAGATGTGTTAAATGCATGAGCTAATCATTACACATTTAAGAGTATTCTTTTACTTAGATCAGGTCTAAGGGATGAGTGATCATAGGATCATAGGATTGTCAGAATTAGAAGGGACCTCAAAGATCATCTAGTTCCAACTCCCCTGCCTGGCAGGGACACCATCCACTAAGTCAGGTTGCCCAGAGCCCCATCATATGATTATTTAAAACCAGTCTAACTAACTGAAACCCCAAGCCATCATTCTGTTGTTTGTTCCTCCTTATGACTGAGTTTGGGGGAGGAACAGTTGTACTTGGCCATTGTTACACTTGTTTCTTCAAAGAGAAGATGAGAAGTGGGAAGCAGAGGAGGCCAGCTGGGCACCAGGTACAGACAGCCCTGCCGTGCTGTGCTCTCTGGTCCTTATTCTCATGCTTGCTGTCACACATTGCCATCCCCTCAGTCCTATTGATCTGACCATTTGTGTGTCCAGATACAGGAATGAAACCACTAATAATACAACAGGAAAAGTTGTGGTGGAGTAGCTGTTCTGGAAGTCTAAGTGAAGGGACTGGAGCCCTTGCCCTTTATGGAAGTGGAGAGTGAAGAACAAGGACAAGAAACCAATTCAGGCTGGGAGCACTAACGGTATAGCCAAGCTGCACTAAGAAACAGCTCTGTAGTGTTAACAGTTCAGGCTCTTCTGATTTACAAAGTATTTTTACAAGTCCTGATACTTAGACAATAGTGTAAGATCTGTCCTCAGGTAATCTGGTGTAAAAAAAAGTAAAGCATTCTGGTGATAAATCTCTGTAAAAAATAGTTGTGAAGCAGAAAGCTCTGGACTCCAGTAATTGTATCTTCAGCCAGGCTTCCTGACTAAACATGATTTACACTCCTCCTTTGTATTGGTACAAAGAGTATGGCTGGAGAGAGACAAAAAGAAGGATCCACACATTGTTCTTGTGCCAATCACCATATTTTAAAAATACACTGTAGCACTTTTATCAAGGAGTAGAGAATGTGAGTTTGTACAAGGACAGAGCCTGGCTTCAGCAGCTGTGGACTTCCTTCATCTATCTGTTTAGCTAACTGAACTTATGAAGTCCATCAGTAACAACAGCAAATCTTGCAAGTCTTCTGATTCTGGACTCCAGGTTGGGTTGTTTCCCTGTGAAGCTGATCAGCTAGAGGATTTGCTTCCCTTACTGTCTAAACTCTAACCCAGTATAGGACTCATTATGCAAAGAAAACGTTTTTCCCTAGCTATAAGGTTTGCCACTCATTTAGTTTATTTGGTTGGGTATCTTCTTCATAATTAGTCTGTTCAATAATATTAAGTCAAATATACTTCACTCAAGGAATGCAGTGGTTTGTATTCAGAAATATTCACTCAGCCACTGAAGGAGTAATTTGTTCTTAGTAGAAAAAGCTACTTCTCTCTGATCACTGAGTAAAAAAAGATGCAAAATAAATGTCAAGATTAATTCATAATGCCATTAAGAAACATGTCCAAGATTGTAACACAGAGAAGATGAGTATTTTATCTTCATTCCTGTCTTTTTATCTGCCTTTTTTCTTGATTTGTAACATCCTATCTGTTTCTTGTTTCATATGGTCAGTAGACAATCCAGTCATTCATGATAACATGGGATAAGAGAAGAGAATCAACCTATTTTGCATGTGAGCTGCTGGAAATATTATGTATGGAACATATGTAATAATTTTTGCCTATTCTTGTTTTATGTTATAAGAATTTTGGGGTTTTCCCATGAGTCATGTTCTTAAAATGAGTGGAGGAACACTACAGAATGTTTGAACATTAAAATTCTGGTCCTTGAAAGTGTGACACAATGACACCAACAGAAATGATTACCAAAACATACCCAGACAAATACAGAGAGGATGTTTGGCATGCCATCAATTTCTTGCAAGTTGTTAAGTTTTTCATACCTGGTATTTCATTAAATGCACTTGAAGGGAAATTCCAATTAAGTAGTGACTAGTGATGTCCTTAGGCTCTTAAAGATTAACATGATAGCAGAAGTGGGTTGAATATTTGACCTTATGCCAATTAACACCAGCTAACAAACAAACCCCACAGAAATAATGTAGTACTGGGGAGAACTATGGATTTCATTAAGTTTTCTAAGGATTGCTGTATGTTCAACCAATTTGAACTGGGAAGTGCTCAATAATCTGATGACAACAGCAGTACAGCATGCTCTTAATAACAAATAAATGTCATAGCTGACAATTGACCACATGGATGTAAGCTGGTCCCTAGGTGGCCTCAACCATATAGTTTCTTTCCTTGTTTTTGCACCTGACCTATTGAGTAGGTTTTAAAAGTAATAGAAATAATTTTTTAGAGAAATTGGATCAGTGCTCTGCCTTTTTTGCCCTTTGCTTTCTGGTATTCATTAATGTCCTCATAGATTTTTCATGTGCATATGATTGTCTTGCCAATCTCACTTCTAATTCCTGTGGCCAGTCACATCCAGCCTCCTTCACAACTTTGTCTTCTTGCCATTTCATCACAGTCTTTGTTAATACAGTACCTGAAAAGCAACCTAGTCTATTTTCCAGTAAAAATTATTTTGGGAGAATTAAATTGACTTGCCAGAAGCCTTACTGTTCTTGAAACTCTTACTTGAGTGTGTCCAGCTTTAAATCCATCACTTGTGTGCATTTGTGCTCTCCTTCAGGTGAGGAGCTGAAGTATTTTGATAGTATTGTGATACTTAGCACTCAGTTACAGTTACAGACAACTCAAAGGACATGGGAATAAAACTGAACACACAGGGGAAGATGGAGAGGGAAGAGATCAAATCCTCCCAATTTACTGCACATCAGTATTCTCTGTAGTACCTGAGCTGATCTGTGTGTGTGTGAGAGAGAGAAAGAGTTTGTGTGTGCATATGTTTTTCTTTAAACTCTTGGTACATTTGTGCTGTGTGTGTGGTTTCTCAATAGTGAGCAGTGAATAACATCCTATGGTTTCATCCCAAACCATCACAGCACTCTATAAGTAACCACAGAAAGGATCCACTCCCATTATACTGGGAAAAAAGGTCAAAGCAATTTTCATCATTTTCCCTTTCTTTCAGCCTCTGAAATCAAAATCACCATGACAGCTTTCCTGCAGCATGGAGCTTAAACCTTAAGTGGGATTATTTAAAAGATGTTTTACTGTTTTTCTGCTGTACAAAAACAACAGAGAGGTCATGGCTCTCACACAAGACACAGCACTTCCAAGGGGCATTTCCAAGATGCCTGCAGCAAGTGAGCAGTCCTGCAAAACAGCCAGGAGGTGCAAACCAGCCAACAGGTGGTGTTTAGAGAGAAAGCTGGAATTTTGACAAACTGTATTTTTCTCATGGAAAATAAGTAACCAATGCCCAGTGCAGGGTAGAAGTGATGGAGAGTGACTGTAGTGTTAATAGACTGGGTGATGGGGCAGCTGCTGTGCCCAGTGTGCCATCTATGCCTATCAGCTCACCTATTTTCTCTCCCACTGTTAGACTGCTGGCTCTGTATCACTTCTCCTGTGGTCAACCCAGAGAAGTTGAGGTAGCTGGTTCTCCCTTTAGAGAGGGAAATGTGAGCAAGAGGTGAACAATAGCTCTTGATATTTTCTTGAACAGGCCACAAATCCTGCTGAAGGTCCTTCTGCCAGAAAATCTGATAGAGAGAATCTGTGAGGAGCATTTTACAAGCTCCATCTTGAAGAGAGGATGCTGTAGCACAGAAAGCTCTGATCACTGTGTATGACACACCAGGGGAAAGTATTAGGCACCAGTGGTATCTTCAGCCAAAGAGTGAAAAGATAATTCTGACCTGGGAAATTTGAGAGGAGTAATTGGGTCAGCACATTAGCATTCCTTCACCATTGTGCTTTATCACTTTAGCAATATTGTAGTAACTGCTCAAAAATTATTTAGCAGAACTTCCCCAGAAGTTCTTGGCTCCAAGAGTAGCAGTATTAGTTGTTCTGGTAGAACATATTATCCTTCTCAAGAAAACTTGCTTTTCTTTCATCAATAGGCAGGTGTCTCTGCCTTTGTCTATAGAGTTCATCCCCCTTCCTACAGAGGAATATAACACTGAAGAATTAGGACCTAGCAGCTGGGAGGAATTCTATGAAACAGCATCTGATGGAAATGAATATATAAATGACACTGCAGAATAAACTGGTTTAAGGGAGGAGAACATGTTCCTTCTTAGACAACTTGTGGTTTGCTTGTGGGGCAGTAGTTAGCTTCAGCAAAGGTGGAGGGGATCAAAAGGAGTGGGAGAAGGTGGTAGAACACAAGCTGCAAGATCAAAGCCTCTGTCTAATGCCCTTTGATTTTACAGTGTTAATTCCCAAGTCTTTGAAATCCTTTTAACAAGTATTCCCTCAAGAAGTTGTCTAGAAGCTGATGTGTAGAGAACCTGAAGGGAAATTCCATGAATGATAACAATAACTAAAACAAAAAGCAAAGCACAAAGCACAATTGTCACTGCAGTGGGGGATAAATATAAAGAATTAGATCTCAAGATTCAATACTTAATAAAAACACATGATAAGCAAATAATATATGAGTTATAAAGGACAATAAACATAAAATGCAAATCATCATTTGGTAGAAGATGCATTATATTTATAGACATTGTGGTGATCTAAGATACATATGACTTCTTTTTCCAGTTTTCCTTTTACCTGTGTCTGGTAAAGAATAACCTACTGAGAACTGAAGATTTGCTCATTTAAAACATGTGAAATACATTTACTCATGTCTTATGCTTTGCAGTGTTTGTTCTCACTCCCATAATGGTCTCCTTTGCATTCACTACTTCTACCAGCAAACACACTCTCCTCACTTTCTGCTATTCCTGACCTTCTCCACACTCTCACAATCTTGCCAGGTTTTTTACTGCTTCCTCACCCCCCACACACTTCCCTGCCTGTATCCATTTTCTCTCATTGACAGACTGTCACTTGTGCCAGGGAAGTGCACCAATTCCATTATCCCAACATTCATTTTTGCTGAAAATCCTGGATTTTTTTCTGCTTGTTTTAAGGGGAAAGAATGACCCTGTGGTTAAGACATTGGGTTAGCATTGTAGGGTTCAGATCGTGTTCCCTGGCTTCCTGCCCAGTTAATATAATGTGGGTTTAGTGTAATTGAGAATAAAGAACACCACACATGTAGAACTTTTAGCAGATCACTTAAACAAAATGCTTGGATGTCTGAAAGCTTTCTCTACAGATATTCACTGCCCTGTAATTCCAGTGGGAGTTGAGGGCATACAACACTATGCAGGACATGTTCATCATGTTGAAGGATTGGGCTTAGTTAGCCACCTGCAAAATGGGGCTAATTCTTACTCAGCTCACATAAGGCTTATGATGATGAAAACAATCTATTAATGTTCATTATATGTTCAGTTGCTACAGTAGTGAGTGCCAAGAAATAATTCTCTCAGTAAGATAAATGCCAGCTAAAATAATTCTGTTCTAATAGATTAAATTCAATGCAAGGTCACCAATCACCTTCCTACAGCACTCTCTAGCTTTCATATGTTCTTAACATGGACTGAGTCTTTGGAGGTAAATTCTAACATTAAAGTCCTTCCCTGTAGGAACACACATCAAAACCCAGTAATATTTCTCTTAAGCAGAGAAGTCTGCTCCAGTGCCCATGGCCACAGTTCCCAGCTAGGCAGTGGGATGGTTTTTATGTCTTTTGGCTGTCAGATTTCACATTACAAGTGTCTACAAGGCAGCAGTAAGGCTGCTTCTTTTGATGTCACATTGAGTTCAGAACAACAAATTCAAATTCACTCTTTGTAAATTACCTCTGGATTAAAAGATACTGGTTTTATTACTAATACATTTCTCTCTTCTAATCCCACAATTGCAGCCATCTCAGATTTTTTCCCTTTTCTCTATTGCTTTTTAAGTCTCTTCTCAATTTCCCATTTCTTTTCTGTCTTTTGGCTCCCAGCAATTATTCTATATAATGGCCATTTCATACTTCTCATCTTCTACATCCACTAACATCTTTAATAGGTAGCTTAGTCAATATAATCTTTCCCCCTTGCTGCACTTTTTCATGACTCTGTTTTGAACTCACTGTATTTTGTCCTTTCCTTACCTATGTACAAATCATAACTTCCATTTTATAAGCTCTTCTGTTTCTTCTTATAGCATTGGATTTATCTGAACATAATTGAAACTCCACTTTAAAAGCAAGAATTGGAATCTGGGCACATTTCTATTTTGCTGCATGTGCCTGACTATCCTGTCAATGTACCATGTTATTTTTGCAGAAGCAGGGTGTACCTCTCAAGTGCATTCAGAAGAGAGAAGAGCAGAACTGTAAAATTTCTCCTTTTCTTAAGAATACTGGTGACAGAAAGTATATTGAAATCTTTGATATTGTTATTTTCCTCTTTTCAGGTGTCAGAGGACTTTGGAAGAGTTGAACTCATTCTCTGTGAACGTTCTAGGTGAAGTTGTTTCACATGTACAACCTGAAGGATGCACAGACTCCTGCTCCAGTGCACCTGGAACTGGAGAGCCCCTTTGGGGTAAGGAAGACCACAGTGACAGCAGTGATGGGGAGCAGTGCTGCTAGGGGACATAGGCAGAATGGTCTCTGTAAAGGGTGCTTTGCAGATCTGCCTTTCGGTGCCTATAAATGCTGTCATTTGCATGATGTCTTGACACTTGTATCTCACCTACCTGGAGAAGGTCAAGGCTAGGCTAAGAGCAACAGATGGCTCATCATTCCCAGAGAAGATGAGATATCAAGGTCTGGAGCTTTATCTCAAAACATTTTGTTACTGGCTTTGATTTTTGAAGCTGTCACAGCCAAGTTCTTCATACACAGATCCTAATTCTGCCCCTGGACAGCCTGGCTCCCACAGAAGGCAGGGAGGATTCTTATCCACAATGTCTCTGCCCTTTTATTTTATTTTGTCTCTTCAGGATAAACAGCTGTTCCAATTTCTTGTCACTCAGTGCAACCTGATGTTTCATATTTATCTCAGGAATCACTACTTCCTGACCTATAGAAGTGTCAAAGTTTAGATTAAAACAAAACCAGCTCCTGTAGTGGTCCTGATGAAGCAACCACTGTCCATCCATCTAGCAGCCTGAGGGGGTGCAGGCCTGTGCTGTGCTGCATGCCTGGTGTGGCCTTCAGGCTGTGTTGTGCTGTATAAACCCCTGGGTCACAGGATAAACTCAGCCAGATCATCTTAAGAGAGAAGCATGCAAGCATTTAGCTCCTACTTGGTGATCAAGCTACATGTGTGGCCTTGCCTTTGTCTACAGCTGCAGCAGTAAGTTCTCATGTGAACATCCTTTCTGTTTGACTGTAGGAATGATGGATATAATTGTTTTCCTGTAAGAAAATCCTATAATAGCTCCAGAGTATGGACAAGGTCTGTCTGGTGCATGGATCAGAGGTCATTTTGACACAACTCCACCTGGGGTTCCCAGAATACAAAAGCATATTAAAATTAATTATGCTAGTCTCTTCTTACAGTGTTAACTCTAATAACTAGCATTTTATAGGATAACTGAAAGGTACTGAGTGGCTTTCTTACTGAGATCATCATGGACCAGCACCTCCTGGTGCAAAACAGCCTCTTCCTTTACACTTGCTGGAGGATGGGCTCATATCTCATACAGTTCAGGTTCTTCCTTTCCCATGTAATGCCTATTATTTTGATTTTTATATCAGCAAAATATTCCATGTCACCTCGATTTGGATCCAGCACAATACCAAGTGATGTGAGTTTTAACTGACATTATATTTCATGGGAACAGAAGGTAGGGAGCATGCTATCCTTTGAGCTATTGACATGGAGGTATTACAGCACAATGTTTGTAACCCAGCAGCTCAAAGGCTGAGGATCCCTAAAGTGCTGTTGCTTTCTAGTTACATTTCCTAGCAGGCTTTGAACAGCAGAAGTTCCTACAGTCTCCAGCCTCTTTCACTGCACTCTTACAGCCCCACAATTTGACTCAAGTTTTTCTTGCAGTATCTTGGTAGAATACCCAGTCTTCAGGAATCCTAATCTTTCATTTAATCACTATATCTTTTCAGTTTCATCCCTTTGCTCTCTGAATTCTTTTGTTTATTCATTAAAGGCAGTGTCATGGTTTAACCCCAACCAGCAACTAAGCACCAGGCAGCCCCTCTCTCGCTCCTGCCCCTCTGCCCCAGGAGGATGAGGAGGAGAATAGGAAGCAAGTGGTGGGTTAAGAGAAGAACAGTTTAATAGTTGAGACAAACCCAAAATATAATACTAACAATATGATAATAATAATTTCAATGAAGAGGAAGATAAGAGAGAGAAATCAAACCCAAGAAAGGCAAGTGATGCACAATGCAATCGCTCACCACTCACTAACTGATGCCCAAGCAGTCACCAGTTTCCCACATCCCCCCAACTCCTCCCAGTTCATATCCTGGCCATGATGTTCTACAACACATAGTATATCCCTTTGGCTAGTTCAGGTCAGCTCTCTTGGCCATGCTCCCTTCTAGCTTCTTGTGAACCTGCTTGATGGCAGATCAGGGGAAACTGAAAACCCCTTAAGTGCTACTCAGCAACAACTAAAAACATCAGTGAGTTATCAACATTCTTCTCACACTAAATACAAAACACATCATTATAGCAGCTACTAGGAAGAAAACTGACTCTGTCCTAGCCAAGCCCAGGACAGCCAGTACACACAGATCAAACTGGTAGAAAGTGTTCTGTAGCTGTCAATCAAAGGGCACAAAAAATACAAACTGAATAGTTAAATCAGCAGACTTGCCTGCTGGAGTTATCTGCATGGCAGAGATGTCAGAGTATTGTTTCCAAGCCTGACTTCTACATGCAGGGAGTAGCAGAGCATGTCCTGGCCTCTTTTATCTTCCTCAGGAGAGCAGCCAAGTGGTATAATCAATTCTTCCAGGCTTTTGTCTTTCAACTGATGTTTACTTTGCTCACTGCCTAAGGCTCTACTGTTCTTCTGCCCCTTAAAATGCATTTACTTATAGACATTAGGAAAAATAAATAGAAGTTTTGCATGGTTTTATACATATATATATTAAAAAAGCAGGAGATTTCTCCTTTTCTCCAGTTCCTACAATGGCAGTGTTTCCTTAGGTCTTGAGAAGCAGTCAGGCAAACAGAAAATTAGTGCTAAAAAGTTAAAAGAACGAGGAATAAACTCCTTGTACAAGCTAATAAGTTCATTTCAGTCACACAGAGAGTTTTGATGAGCCTGTGGTATATATTAATGCACCTAACAGAGGTCAAACATTAGAGATGTGACCTTTCTTGCAATTCCTGGAGTTAAAAAAAAAGAGAAATAAAATCTAGGATTGAGAAAACCTGTAAAACATTGAAATAAAATGCAGATGCAAGGTGATTTAGCCAGCACACAGCCAAAGCATAAAGCAAAATTAAAGTTGGAAGGAAGACCAAGATAGATTTTACTGTTCTTTTGATTTCTCACTGATTTAAATTCATAAGGCTGAGGTGCCATAACAGGATAAGAGTGACAGTCATGGTAAGAAAACACTTCACTCATGTCAGTTCTCTTTCTGAGTCAATGAGACAAATTTGGGTTAATAAATCTACAACATCCCTTCAAAAACAATACTTTTAAAAGCATAACCTTAGTACAGTCTTTCAGAAAATCACAGGTACTTCTAGTGAGATAAAAGGTGGAACTGGTAACTGTCCAGTTATTAACAAGTCAGTCAGGTATGGAAGGTAAAATATCAAATGTAGTAAAACAAGTTTCTGACTGTTACTGTTTTGTACCATAGAATTTTTTGGACTTAAGTTTTTGTGTGTTTAGTGTTTTGTATATGCAATTTACTCCAAAGGGACCTTCAAATATCGGATGGAATCAGGGTCAGGCCTACTATGGAACTGAAAATAGCTGTAGTATACACGACTATAGAGGTGCTCAGTTATTGAAGAGAAATAACTGTATTTTAAGATTATTTTTATGGAAAGGCTTTTAGAGGGCTTCATTGGCTGGTCTTTTTCATGGCATTCTTTGTGGTTTACTTTCACTTGCTTTGCTATAAAAGGCTTAGATGAAGCCTGTTCACACAGATCCTCAGGTGGAAGAGTAGTCTGCCTTCTAAAGGAATACTTTTCCAATACTTTCCCCAGAAAACTTTAGAGAAGGAGAGTGGAAATATGAATTTGCCTCATAGACTAGTTGACCAAAGTAAAGATTTGTTTTCAGGAGTTATTTTGAGGAGACTCTTATTTCTAAAAAGGGGAGTGGGCACAATTAAACATTCAAGATTAGAAATAGAGTCTATCATAAGAACAGTCGGGACAGTTGGAAGTAACAAGACAATGCAGTGGTTTCCCTTTAGTTATGATTACTTCAGAATTCTCCATTTTTGGTCTTAACTTTGAATTTCCTCATTTTCATGGGTGTTAACAGATGTTTGTTGTAATACACTGTGAATGTGCATTTTCCTATTATTTCATTTATTAGAATACTAACACTGTATAATAGTGCCACTGTAATGAAAGCTCTTCCATTGCCAGGGCATGCAAAGATGTTGTGTGATAACAAAATGTGATAGATATATCAGTATCAGTCCAAGAACTAATTATTCATGGAGTTTTAAAAAGCACTCTCCTTTTAAAAACAATCTTGCTGAATTCTTGAACTTTGCCTGTCTAGAGCTGGAAACAACTATACCTATGGACTCCACTTCCACATACAAATAAAAATCCCCAGTTCTTATTCAGCTTTTAAGATGTAACTAGAGAATATAAAGTACTATTCTTCCAGGGTTTAAGTGCCAAGCAATCAGGAAGCAGCAAAGAAACCCACTGAAGACAAATCAGAAGTGTGAAAAGACCATAAAACATATTCCCTTACCCTGTTAATGTCTCAAAGCTTGAAAGAATGATTTAAGTCTCCAGGCAATTATGAGCAGATGAATGAAGATCTGTGTGTCAGGCATGCATGCAGTTGTGCAGTCCTTGTTACCACTTCTTGTTAAAGTGCAATACTGAGCATGCAAAATGGAGCTATTGACTACTGTTGGCACAAGCAAATATTTACCTCTGTGAATAATATATACAGGTATTCACCCAAATATAATGTCAATAAGCTGCAAGTACTGCTACACCTGTTCATCCATAATCATTCAGAAAACCAGGGTAGAGTAAATCTCTCCCTAAAATACAAAGAAGAAAATCCCTCTTTTTTTTTCTCTCATTTTAAGAGTTGATAAAAAGGTGAAATCCCCAAGAAACTTCAAACAGAATACACAGATTCTCAAAACTGGTTTGTAAGGGCTTCCACCAACCTCACAACTGTCCTGGGTAGCCACCAAGATCAGGGAGTTTTAACTTCAACACTGTGTAGGAAGACCTCTCATGGTCTCCCCCATCAGATGTGCCCAGCAAGTGAGCAGAGACTATCCCTTTCTTGGTTTCACTAAGAAGCCATTTGGTTATTTCTCAGGGCTTGGTGACAATCAGGCTGTCATCTGCATCTGACTGTTCAAAGACCTCAGCTGACAGGCACTGAAAGTTTTTACTTCCTCTGAAAAAAGGGAACTCTGAAGTAAAAGGAGGCATAGAAACAACAAGCAAGAAATCCACAGGCTGGCATTGCTCTTCTTTCTACAGACTGAAGAGGCTCACATGAAAAGCTAAGATTTTTATCTTAACATATTTTGGGTTTTGATTTAAGCTTTATAAATTCAAAAGCAAGTGAAAACACAGATAAAGAATACAAATATTTACACCATTTACCTTTCCCCCTCTTATTGCAGCACATAGCACAGGAACCACAGGTGTGCAGGGCTGGGATTTTGTAAAGGGCTCTATCATCACCTGAAAGGCATCACTGACCAGTTAGTGGCAGTGCAGTTAGTGGAGCAGCTCCTAACCAAAACCTAAACCCAAGGTCACAGAATCACAGAATGTTAGGAGTTGGAAGGGACCTCGAAAGATCATCTAGTCCAACCCCTCTGCCACAGCAGGATTCCCTAGACCAGGTCACACAGAAGCATGTCCAGACATGTTTTGAATCTCTCCAGAGAAGGAGACTCTCCAGGCTCTCTGGGCAGCCTGTGTCAGTGCTCTGGCACCTGAAGTGGGAAAACATTCCTACGTCCTTTTGGTTTAGGGCACTGAAATGAAGCAATTCCACCACAGGAGAGGAAACTACATTAGGTACCCAGCAGCACTGAATTAAGACTCTGACCTGGTGGTACTAGCTGCATTCTATCAGAAATTAACTTGTCCATCACGCTTTTGAACTTCCCTCAGAGCCAGCCATTTGTCTCAGACACACAGCATGCAGATGTTTTCCTGTGCTCAGTTTCTGTAGCTCCCCTGTGCACTGAGCAGAGGTATTGTAATATATGGGAATATGTTTTTAAAAGGGCACCACTTCTTACAGCCATGCAGTAACTCAAAGGATCTATTACAATGTATGGAAAGAAAATGTCTTATTTAGAGCAGGTCTTTAGGTAGTAATCATAACAGTACTGAAAACTTGTTTGAAAAGCTGTAAAAATAAAGAAAGTGAAAGAGGGTAGCCTACACCTACACTGCAGCTGAAGTTTCAGCTGCTGTTCCTCCATGGATTCCCACTTACTACAAAGAAACCATTGAAGTTCTGCCACTTTCTTCCAGGGAAACCCTGTGGGTACAAAATCTTATTTTTAATTATAGGCTAGATTAGGTAGATTTTCTGGTAAGAATAAGGCATTCTGAACATAAACCTGAGACAGTAGCATATTTAAAGAAAGCAAACCAACTTTGATGTTTTTCTATGCCTTTAGAGGCTTTGCTTTTCCAGTGTGTGCACAGGCAGGTCTTCTCCCTTTGGAGGTAACCTGTATTTGCAGTTTATCTCCTCTTAAGACTGAGTTTAGTTGTCACAGCACCAAGCCTGAAGGAGTTGAAGAGCTGCTTGGACATCGCTCTTGGGCATAGAGATTTTTGTATAGGCATATGGGACAATTTACTACTAGTTGTGAAATTAAAAAAAAAATGCAAAAAAAGTTCACAAAAATACTTTTTTCTGCTCCACATAGAGTGTTAATAACTCATTTCCTAACTCCTCCCAATTTAGGGGAAATGGGTAGTTGCTAATCCAAATGATGCAATGAATATGGCTATCAAATCAACCTATATTGTATTAAAGAGGATATTAAAGCTTATTTAGAAACTCATTAAAGACAACTGCTGGAATTTATTGTGTTATTCTAATAAAATATTCCCTTGACTCAGGGAATTGCTTTAGTTCTTGAGATTTCAACTATTCTGATCACTGTACTACATGTAGGCACTTCTGTGCTTCCTAAAGCTTTTATGTACTTCCTTTATCAAGTGGACAAAAACATGGAAAATCAATATGGAGATGTTTTCAATTACTTTCCTACAGTCTTTCCAAGATCTACTTTGATGTTGTCTAGGGCACATCTATGAATAAAACCCCCCAAATAATCCATAACTGAAATAACCCTGGGCAGAAGGCACAACTATTACAAAAATAATATATTTAGTAGCTGGCAGGAAAGAATCATAGCAACAGTACATTTGAAATCCAGTTTTTAAAGCATAGATTTATATCTGTGATATATATTTGCCTATGTAGCCTTTCATAAAATAGTTTAATCTTAAATTCATCTTTGAAAGAAGATGAGGGTCTTAAAAATGTAGGTTTGTAGGGATAAAGATGTGGTTGTCCTTGTGTTGTACAATAACGGAAACAGGATTACAGTTTTGTAGACTGTACAGTAAAAATCAGACAGGAGGCAAGTGAACACCTGAAACTGAGAGTGTTTCAGTTCAGTTTGGTGAGGATACTGCAATTCCACTAGAATCTAAACACTTTACAAAAAAAATGCTACTGATTTGATAAAACAAAGCTAAACCTCACTCTTTACTTCTGACACTTCTCCAGAATGTTAAATTCCTGGGAAGTAAACCTACAGAAACTATATTTACTTTTAAAATTTCCAAAAATATCTGAAAGAATTCCAAACCCCAAGTGCTTACACTCAGAAAAACTTTTTTTGTAAGGCAGGTAAGAAGGGAACAGAAACAAAGCACTGTGTCACCAAAGACTCCAGTCAAAGCAGGAAATAAGAAAATGTGAACTGCACAATACTGCCAGTTCCAGCAGGGAAATATCTTTTGATATTTTTGATATACTTTGGCAAGGTTTCAAAATTATTTGGAGAACTTCTTCAATGAATAATGCTAGAAAAGATTCACTTCACAAAATCATGTCATCATGATGATATGACTAATAAAATGACTACATTCCAGGGTGAAAGATCTTTACTTAGACATTTGCCTGCAAAAGGCTTAGCATAGTTCTATTAGTGTATGGTAAATGTCTCCATTTAGCAGTAGACTTATTTAGGAAATGATTGCAAGTATCAATTGCTTTTATGCCAGCAAGCTTTCCTAAAGCACCCACTTAAGCAGTCTGCTGAAGAGGGTGGATGTGTGGAGACCTCAAAATTCAATTCATGAGAGTTTGCCTCAATTGCATATATTAATTCCCTGGTCCCTGAATGAAGCCATGCTCTGAGCAAGGGAAAAGTGGTCATAGGAGTTTCTATAAACTGTTGTTCTTGTGGATTTTCATCAGGTGCTGATTTACACTTGTCTAAAGGACAATGATAAAAGCTGTCAGAATGAAAATTTCCATTCACACCAGAATCTTGGGTGGGTTTGTTTTTCATCAATCTTGCTGCATTAGTTTCCTTTCTGCCTGAAATGATTTGTGCTCACAGAGCTGTTTTTTCAGCATGAATGCTTATGTATAAACAGCCCTTGTTACAGGGCAGTAGTGTGGAAGTGCAGAGATAAAACTAGCTATTACTTTATTATATACTAATTAGCTTAACAGCTTCATCACCATAAACATTGTCACCTAGGTTGCAAAACCCTAAGCTGAAAAATGCAAACCAATAGAAGTTCATGATAAAATATGTACAGTAGCTGTAGATGAGATGTGTGCATTTATTCTCCTTGTGGCACAAAATGTTTGTGGATATCTCCTGAAAACTAAACAATAACATGACATTTTGTTCTCACAGAACATTACTAATCTTAACTTTAGAAAACAAAGCAGAAATACATTTGCTGGGAATTGCCCTAGCAGTGTATTACCTGTATTTCATATGCATTTGAACAGTAAATTAGCAACCTGCTCATAAATCAGGTTAGCTGGGAAATAATACCTAAGACTATAAAGATCTTTCATTATTGCACACAACCCAAAGGTGCACAGCTAAAGCTACACTGTCAAGGAGGATACATGAATGCTATTCTTTTCCATTTACATGCTGTTTTCCTTGATTAAAATATTCCTGACATGCACCAAGATATCTCTACAATTCATTGGACAATGGGGCATTTAAAACATGAAATGCTGAACTCTAGGTTCTGACCCATCCTGCTCTGAAATTACAGATTCACAGAATCACAGAATGTCAGGGGACTTCTTCTAGTCCAACCCCCCATCAGAGCAGGGTCACCTAGAGCAGGTTGGACAGGATGGCATCCAGGTGAGTTTGGAATGTCTCCAGAGATGGAGACTCCCACCACTTTCCTAGGCAGCTTGTTTTTGCTCCACCAGTCTCCAAGTAAAGAAGTTCCTCCACATGTTTAGATGGAACTTCTGATGTTCCAGTGTGTGCCCACCACCTCTTGTCCTGTCACTGGGCACCAATTCAGAATTCTATTCCCAGGTAGATGGCCAGAGAAGACCTAAGCCTGCAGCACAATAGATGATCACTTCCTTCCACTTTTCTTCTTTCACCTTCACTCAATAGTGCCTACCCTGTGTTTTACTTTGCAACAGATATAAAAGACAGGGGAAACAAATCTTCACTCTGTGTCAACTCAGGGATGAGAGAGGCCCAAAAATTACAAAGAAACATTTCCATAATATGCATGCTTACAAATCTCCAGCCACCACAAGGAAGTGGATTTTCATTTAAAGTAGAAGTTAATTTTCTACTAAAGCCAAAATATTTGAAATAGAAAAAAAACCCAAATTTGCCTGAGAGTGGGTTATATAAGCATTATTTCAAGGAATGGATTAGGAAATCAAAAAACAATTAGCACTTCTTACTCTCAGTTTAATCAGCTTCAATTTGAATATGTGAGGTTTTTCACCATTATCACTGTTTCTTACTTCAACTACTGTACCAAAATTGGAACAAGAAGTACAATTACTAGGTGTTAAGACACTTAATGCATCCAGGGTATCAGAGAGAATCAGCTCCTGCCTACTGCTAAAATTCATCTGTTAACAAAATATTTATAACTGAACAGGATTTCAAGCAGTGGTAACACATGTACATTTATATTTTTGTCTTTCAGTTTAAACTTTAAGTAAGTTAATTTCCTAATTGATTTCTTTCTTAAATATTTTCCTGATTTATCAGAAGTGATGTCCAGTCTGGGAATTTCCTGGCAGTTAATGACCAGCTAGAGCAGGAAATTCTTTACTGAGAGTTCATTAATATTTAAATATTTTTAGGAGACTTCCACAGACTCCTTCTATTTCAGGTTGTTCTTATCCTTCCATGTCCTTTTTTCATGGAAGCGATGGCCTATGGATGTCTGGAGATGAATATTCTTTTTCATTTTCTTCTGAATTTTATTTCAGTTGAGGGAAAAGAAGGGGCAGTCACACCTGTATTACTCACTTATGTCCCTCTAAATATACTTGTGCAGTTCTAAACCTGTAAGGATCCCTTGTGGTGGGCTGGAGCAGAATCCTGGCAAGTTTGATGGACTTACTTTATGGAAAGGGCGTTATCACAGCACTGAGAGGCAGAGGAAGTGGCACTTAAACAGCTGCTACTGAAGCAATAAAACTAAGCTATTGGATTCAAGACAACAGTCAGAGCCATGCTTTGTCTTTATTGGGATTGATGATGAACCATTTAGAGAGACAATCCAATCCTAGTGCAATGACAGTGTGTGATGCTGTAATTTTATCCTTTGCATGGCCTCATTTAAATTACTAATATTTTACAGGTAGAGTAGGAAATTGGAGATATATCTTCATCATCATTTCTGTGCTCATTAGAAGTAATGAATAGGTGTTACAGAATAACATTAATGCAATGTATTTAGCAAAATGAAACCAATGCATGTACTGTCTGGATCCCAAGGGCTGCATGCACTTTTGCCTTGAAATACATCAATACATTACTGTTCACTTCAAAACCAGAAGAACCCCATTGTTAGCTAACACTGATGAAGGACACATTTCAGGCCTAATCCAGAGTGTCTTTTACAACTCAAGAGACAAAGCCATGCCTGAAGACTCAGCACAGGCTGGCTCACATGAATACACATGTTCCATAGCTTTCTGAAACACATCTTAGTACAGCCTTGTCCAAAGAAACGGTGACTGTCACAGATGCACCTGCTATATGTTACCCATAGTGTCTGATGAAGACAAATACTGAACAGAGCCTCTTTCCTCTGAGCAGCTGATTGTGCAGGGCTCTCCTGTTGGACAGGTCTGCCTGTCACCCTACTAGTATGGCAAAATGTGATGTTTGGGTCCTGCTTTGAATAGATGTTTCCTCCTTGGATGTTCTTGATAATTACTACATCAACTATTACATCATAATGAGCTCCTGTCTCCCAGGCATGCTCCCTGAGATCAGCCTGTGTTGTAAGCCAGATTTTGCAGACAGGAAAACTAAGGCTAAAAGTAAACTAAGGGACAAGTCCAAAACCAGGCAAGAAAAACAGATAGGTCTGCTGCTGTAATAATACATCTTAAGCAGCAAGATAGAAAGAGTTTAGGGGTCACACAGAGCCTGTGTCATACAGGACATGAAAGCTGGACTGTGCTAAGCTATATCAGACATGGATTTAGATGGTATGACCTGAGTGGTCTGGCTATTTTGAGATACCTTCTGGAGACTCCTAGGTCTTATTTGTCATTGATAGTGCAATGAATGACTTTCATTTGATGAAGGGAAAAGGAAGCAAATTGCATGGTTACCTTTCTCTCATCCCAGTTTTTCCCTCTCCTTGCATTAGACTTTAATGATGTTTGTTAAAGTCTGTGCTTTCATTCTATAAAAAAGATACTTTCATTCTAAAGGTGACTTAAATTCTTCACAGAGAGGCTATTATATAAGTCATTATCAGAACAGTAGCTAGCTAAATAAGGAAGAAAAAGCTAGCAACCCAAAATGGCAATTCATCATCAAGAGTCTGTTGCTTTATGTGCTAACAGCCTTTCTCAGCTTCCTTGAAGCCATCTGCTTGTTTCAGCTCTCTCTCCATACCATCACCCTCTTCCATTCCACCCCTCTCCATCTCACACATTTCACAGCAGATACCTCATCAGTACTCCTCAGACTAGTAAGAATTTGTGTTTTACCTTCTAGACACACTTGCCTTTTTCCCCACTGACATATTTGTTCTAACAGGTAGAAGCATCAGAAGATGCTGCTTATGAAGAACAAACTTGTATGAGCTTCTTATTGTATCAGGAAGCACCTCCAAAAACCTTTCTCCACTAAAATAAGGCGTTGAAGGAGAACAGAGAAAATCAGCAGATTTTGACTGGCAGGAGTAGATGACAGTTTCTTAGGAATGATTATAAGGTAGAGAAAATAGGAAGCAAATCACATGTGGAAATTTTTCTCTTACTGCTGCCACAAGAAGTCTTTCTTTTGCTGTTTTAAACCACATTTAACTGAAAAAGCTTTTGTTACTCTCATTCCAATATTTTGCAAATGCCCAGCTACCAAACTGCAAGGTGGTGGGAGTAGACTTGCAAAGGAATTACACATGTAAATGTATAGGAGCATGAAGATTTGAGTATACAAGCTCATATTCCAGAGGTATGGAAAATAACAGAGCAATAGGTCACGATGTCATGAATCACGAGGTGGAAGGCTAAGTACTTGCAGCCATTTGAGAAATGCAAACCCTCAGCAGAGTTTGTTGCAATCAAAATGTGGGTCATTAATTTAATAAATCATTGGGGGGAGGAATGAAACAGGAAACATAAAGAGTTTAGTGCTGGCTTGAAATGAGGATCTCATGGAGGTAAGGAAGATTAGGGTGGGAGATACACAGAAGTGGATGGAGCATAGTTCCTAAGGGTAGGAAGGACCTTGTCCCAGGGAGAATCAGTGTATGCCTGGCAGAGGGAAGACCCTCTCCAAGGGTGCCAGAGGCACCCTGCACAGAGGAGACAGGCTGTACATTGCCTCTGTTCCCAGAGAGGATTTTATCTTGCAGGACCCATAGGGACCACTTAGTCTGCTCGTTGATTTTTAAGGAAGAAAAGTTTAAAAGCATCTGTTTGATCTTGGACTGCTGTTGAAAAGACAGAAGGGTAAGAAGAGAAAGGTAAATAAGTGTCAGGTCCTTTCCATGATTTATAAAATTATAAATACCAAGAAATACTGTTGTGCTGGAAATTTGTTAATCAGAGACTAGCTAGATACTGTGAGGTCATTTCCATATTTACTTATTTACCTTTTGTTTTTTTAAATGACCAACCAAATAGATATGGAGATGCCAAACTCAAAAAGCTTGCAGGCTTGGGTTGACAGAGGAGTTTTTCTGAAAAGTGGAGTTTTGTTACAGTTATGCAATGTTTAATGTTGTGCTCATAGCACCTTGTATCCTCACAGTGCACAAAGCAGAATCCAAAAGCCACTGTGCTGACCTAGCTCTAGCTTGAAGGCATAAAAAGCCTGACAAAACTAAATTTAGGACTGTTTACCTTTAATATCCTAAATTCTTTAAACTGCAACAAGCTGTAATCATGGTCATTTATAAGTTACTGAAGAAAACAGAGGTTAGGTCCAAACACTCTGGCAATGAAAATCTGAAGAGTTTAAAACTTTCTTGTCAGCTCCTGTAAGTGCAACTGGACAAACGATACAAGATGTGACAGATTCATGCCTCTTTTCTGATACAGTCAGTGATACTTTTTGGATCATTTCACAAGTTCTAAGTGTTACAGGTTTGACCAAACAGATTTTGATATCATCTAGAATCTCCTTTTTTCTAATGACTTTAGTGAACTTCAGTTCCAGACCCAGGCTCCACTTTTCCCTTTCCTTCAAAATTGCTAATAGACAGAACAAGCAGAACACTCATATTCCTGTGTTGAACAAGCCACTAACAACAACAGTTTGCAACCAGTCTTTGTGCTACTAAGTTCTTCACTGAAAGCAGTTAATAATGAACATGCATGCACAGACAGCAGGCTCAGTCTAACAAACTGCAAGGCTGCCTCCATCAGATACTGTATTCACAAACAAGATTTCAATAACATCTTCTTAAACCTCTGTCCTGACATGAAGTATGTTCCAAATTTTGAGCACTCAGAGGAATGCAAAATCAGTGCATCTTTTTCCATACTTCACCACCTTCATTCCCTTTTCATGTGATGTCTTGTACTCTGAATAGCCATGCCAGTAATACAGACAATATTTTAAAGGCAGCCATAGAAACTGCCTTAAGTATTATCCATCAACCACAAAATAAAAGAATATATCACAGTGAAGGAATAACAATTACAATAAGAACTACCTTTTATTAAGCTTTAAAAAATAATTAAAGCTAAAATCTGTTACTGGCCTTATAAAAGTGATCAACTACTTTTCATTTAATTCTGCATAAATTAAACACATTTGATGCTAATTAAAAATGTGGGATTATGCTTGTATTTTATTGTAAACAGATTTGTGATAGTGTGTATAGGGATGAGTTGCTAGCCCTGGTATGGAATAGACATTTTATTAACCTGTGAAAAGCAGTAAATCCTGTTGTTCTGTGGAAGGGAAGGATGCCCTGTTGGCCATCAGTGCTTTGGAGCAGCACAAGGGATTAACTTGTGTTCACATGGTATAGGAGGTAGAACTGCAAAACAACAACGAATTAATGAGAGCAATCATTTTGAAGAGCAGTTTCAGACCCCATTTTAATTTGCAAATAAAGCAGAATACTAACTGCTTGAGAACTATTTTTGCTTCCTGATTTACTGGGTGATGGCAGTTGTACTGAGCTTTGTTACAAATCACAAAACCTAGTGCCCCATTTTGCATGTAAAGTGCATGAAAACACCTTCTTTCCCATTCTATAGGGGCCTTTAAGATATATTATGATGGCAAAGTCTGTACCATCCAGCACAATTATTTTTTAATTAGCATCCTGAAATGTTGCATTGTGGCCTGAATCAGTTTTAGCATTGTCAAAGAGTTCTAGTAACAGCCCTATCTGTACAACCCAGGCCACATGTGACAAAATTAAATTGGCACACTTCACTGTATTAGACCTTGTGCTCCTGGCAGTGATAGCCAGCTCAGTACCTCAGAGAGAAGGCTCAGCTGTCACTCACTGACCCATTAACGCTCTGCTTGCATCCTGCAGTCTCATAGTTCTCATTCACATGAAGACAGCACTCCTTGGAGACCCCCAATACCTGCAGGAATGAGGGAAGGGCAACAGTGACAGCAGCACTATCAAACAGGGCAGCAAACAACCTAGTGCCTTGTGCCAGCATCCCAAACTAGGACTGGAACTCACTAAGGCTGCCCTGGGAGCCTGTTTTAAATGGGCTATCATCTCTATCTAACAAAGCTGTCCCCTTCAACATCACAGACACATGCACATGTAAAAGGCCAGTGCTGAACACCTTTGGTGTACTGCAGGAATGCAGTTTGCTCAATCCACACTCTGAACCCATCCAGTGAGGTGTCAAATAAAGCAAACACCTGGTGCTGCTTCTGAAATGTGCCCTGGTAGGTGCACTGGGCAATTGAATGATAGCTGCCTGTAGTAATGGGGGGGAGGGTGTACCTATGTAGATGAGGACAAGCAAACTGTATGTGTGTGCATGCCTGTGTGGGCACAGGCACATGGGTAGAAAAAGGAGGAAAAGAGTTGAATAAAACCAGTCTGAACTTAATGGAAAAGAAAAATTCAGGCATGATTACAGCTGTGATGTGAAAACAAAGGTCCCAATTCTGTTGATTATATAGAGAAGGATTCAGTAACGAGGTTTTATTTCTAAAGATTCAAACCTCTCTCTTTCTTTCTTCTCAAAAACACACATCCATGCTACAGCCAGTGCAAAAAGAGTCACAGAAAAGAACACAGGAAACTTACACAAATGTGAACAGAAAAAGAAGTCTTTTTGGAAAGAAATAATTCAGTAATGATATTTTTGCAGGGCAATCAAACTCCAATGTGTTCCAGCCTCTAGGTCACGTTCAGTGGTGGATATAGAACAGCATAAAACAATTCTGTCCCCCAGGTTTTGTAAGCAATAACAAAAGCAAAAAACTAAGGAAGAGAACAAAGGGTGGGCACTTGACTCCACTGGTTCTGCCCACACAGAACTGAAAGACAGATGAACTCTGCTTGCTGAAGATTTACCATGAAATTCTTTCTGCTTGACAAGTAGGCATCTGACTGCAAAAAGGGAAAGAGAGTCCAAGGCCAGTTTTCTAGGAGAATTAAAAATATTGGGAAAATTTCTTTATGGTCTGAACACTAACTGAGAGTATTCTTATTCTCCAGTACCTGGGTTTGCCCATCACTTCAGTCTGGATCTGCCTCTGTTTCCTAAGCCCAGCTGATGCTTTAGGCACTTGCTCCAATGAAGTGCATGTTTATGTCTTGTCAAGTGTCACTCATTTCACTATATGGACTTTACAGCATGTCCACATGAGGGCCAGTGGCAACCTTCCTGCTCTACAGTGTGACCTGGGGAAATGGACATCAATGGGCTGGATGTTTACATTGCAGTAACTTTAAATTCAAACTGTCTTCAGACTAGCTTAATCCTTCTTTACCATGGTGTCACAGAGGAGTAGTGACTCTCATTTAAATGGGTTTATTTCTGATGCACATTCCCTAGCAATTGCTCTCCTGGACAGATGAGAAATTGTCTTTTAATTATATGATCAGGATCATCTGGATTGTCCTAGTGCTCTCAATGAGACTGCACAGGGGTAGTTGAGATGTAGACAGATAGAGATTATAAAGGTTTCATTATATAGCAACACAATTATAACATTTCATAATAATAAATTACAAAATTAAAACAATACATGCATACATATATACTAATATGTATTTAAGCTATCATTTCAGAGCAAAATTAATTAGAATAAAATGCAACTTTTCTTAGGTCACTGCCTTTGCAGGACTACTAGCATTTGTAAGCAGGAAGGATCCTATGCAGACACTGAAACCATCTAATGTGATTCTGGCTCCTGAAGAAGCAGATCATTTAAGTATAATGCTGCCACATTATAGGTTCTCACTTTTCTTATTAGACACACACTTTGGAGGTTGAAAAGGGGATTTATTTATTTCATGCAGCACTGTGTGTCTAGAGGTTATTAGTGATTTAAGCATATAAAGGTTGGGTATTTTTGGATTTTCTCTAACAAATTTCTCTGTGGTATAATTTCACTAGAGCCAATAAAATTATGGGAGGGAAGAATTTGGCCTTATATACCTTAAAACCAAATGTTGCTGTCAGCATTTCAGGGAGGTTAAATGCTTGCAGTGTTAAATTTCAAGGTTCAGGCAGTGAGCTGCACTGTCAGCTTAATGCAAGGCAGTAATCACACAGCAATTGTAAGTCCCACAGCCACATGATCAGAAAGGAATGGGAGATCCCTTTGCTTTGTAGAGGCTTAAAGTTATTCCCATCTTCCTGCTCCTCACTTTGATGTGGTGAGATGCCCTCACTCACTGCTCTTTCCATGCAACAGTCACTAGCAGGAGAGAATCTGAACATGGAAACCAACAGAGAGTTCAGCCCGCAAAGGTAACTTGTTGCCTCTGGGGCAATAGGGTGGCTCAGCTGCTGCAGGCAGTCTCCTTTTTGAAGTGCAACCAGACTGTGGTACATGTTCAGGCTGGAAGGTGCTGCCCATGGCACAGGGCAGAGGGACCAGCAGATAGTGTGGAGCATTGCAACTGCAGGGAGTTGGCAGCAGTTTCTGAAAGCACTTCTGCCCTGCAGCACAATGGGGTGAGCAGAACACAGCCCTCCCACATCCCCCACCTCAGGCATTTGTCCCTAAACTCCCAGCTACCTGTTTCAGCAGGGAGTGGGCATTAGACAGACTCAAGTCCAGCAGGAAAACTCTAAGTTGCTGACTTTATCACTTTCCTGAGGCAGCAACAAAGAAAAGTGCCAGAGATCAAGTGTGCCACTTACTGTGCTTGAGGGCAATGAGTTATCAAAAACACACCATGAGACTGTGCTTAATTCATAGAGGTAATAAAAAGTGGGTTTACTCTTCTTCTGATAATAAAAAAAACAAATCAGGTTTGAGTCAGGAAGACTCAGAAAAAATAAAACACAAAAAGTTCTGTTCCTTATTTGATCAGAACTGTACACAAAAGTGTACAACACCAAATGCTCAAGTTATGGTGTTCCATATATATTTCCTATTCCTCTTCAATTGTTAAATTGAACACACACACACACACACACGAATCTGAGTGTGAAAATGGAAACAANGAAAAACATATGGTAAACAGTACTCTGAAACACAATTTCTGCCAAGAAAGGCAATGTACTCAGATATATAGTATTTTCCAAATGTTACTTTTGCTTTTAATTCTATTTTAATTGTAGATCACTAATATTTAGTCAGGTATTCTCTCTTTTGGTTGACCTATATATATGTATACTTATATACACATAGCCACACTACCCATCTATTCATGTGCATAAATACACACACACACGAATCTGAGTGTGAAAATGGAAACAAAATTAGATGACACCAGAGTACAACAAATCTGTTGCACTGCTGCCTTCAGTGTAGGCAAATAAATGCACAGACCAAATAGCTTAGTAAAATAAGCAAGATCAGCTGAGTCCCATGAACTTTTGGATGATGGAAAAGAGATCATTTATCCCCAGGCAGGTTCTGTTTAGCTGTCAGTGTCTTGGTATTCCAAAACGTTCTGGTTATACCACTGTTAAAGTACTGCCTGGGCAATTTACTTTCTCCTGTTGTAGTTTGGGTTACCTTCCTTTCAGACAATCTGCTACATGAAATATTACTTTGCAAAAAAAAGAAGGAGCAATTATTTTAACAATGTTTCTGGAGAGTAGAAGCTATTAGATTTCACTTGAATACTTTTAGTTGCACATTAGTGAAATGATACTGTCACTTTAGGAAGTCTATCATTTGCTTCCATTAGAGACTTGCAGACTGCCAGTTCCAGCAGAGCCCAGAATAACTTCCACTGAAGCTATAACACCAGTAATGGTAGCAAAACAACAGTGTCTCCCTTGATCAATGACATTCTCCTTTTTTTTTGAGCAGTGTAGCATTTAGGGTCATATTGAAGAATGGTTTTTTTACTTAGCATGCCATAAAACTCTCTTCCAACATACATTTGTGAGGTCCTTGTCAGCATATCTGATAACCCCATACAATAGTTATGCTTGTGAGTGACAGTATTTACCACAGTACTGTATTTCCAGTGAGATCCTACTCATCTCCAGTATCACTTTGAAAAGAAATGAAAGGGAATATGATGGGTGATCTAAAAGGCTTCATGCATTGTTTCAGATGTAGCTAGCTTTCTTTACTCAGGCATATCTTCACTCACCTCAAACGTACTGTGCTTCAGACTTCATATATGAGAAAAGTGCCACCCTTCAAGGAGATAATGTAAGGCTTCCAACAAAAGCAAATACTATGGTGAGCAGGGAGACAGGCAGTCACAGGTGACTGGGCATAGAAGAGCTAAAGGCCTTCCAGACAATTGCCAGGAATACTCATTTTAACCTCTAAGTTAATTGGCAGTGGTGCAGGAAACTGACCTTATCTTGGGCCTATGCTTCACTGAAGAAAAGAAACAGCCTCTGTCTCTTTTCAAGGAATTATATTTTCTGATGAGACCCCAAAATATATTGCTTAAAGCAAATTATGATTTTTTTTGTTAAAATAACCACAAGAAAAGCATATTTACTCCCAAAATTTTCTCCACTGAAGCTTCAGGACAACCAGATACACAAAGAGGGAAACCACAGCAATGCACCAGCTCAGAACCACACGGAACAGGATGATTCTGAAATGTAGTTTTCACCTTCACTGTAACATCAGCTAATAGTGTGGCCCTTACTGAAGGACCTTCAGGCTGGAAAAAACTTATGACAAATGCTTCCATAGGAAACATTCTTATCAAGTTTTGCAGTCTTAGTTTGCTGCATTGGTACTGTTTGATGCTTATGTGAACTTGTGTGCCTGTTTTACACACAGCTCCTTAATTCTAAGACTTTGAGGTTCATTCATCCTCTCATACTTTTTATTTGTAAGCAGTATGATCTTTCTGCCTTTCCTCACAAGAGTATCTGTACCTCATAAAATACATCAGACAGCTCACTTACTGTACACTATCCTATTTAGATATTGTTTTTTCTGTGTTTGTGATTATTGGCAGCCATAAGCCAGCAATGAAAACAAACTTTTCAGCTACATCACATGATTAACAGTAGCTAAAGGAGTGCTACTTGTCCTAGTGCCTGTATTTTGTGTGGGGGCTACAATTTGCAACACACAGGCACTTGCCTTCCTAAGCAATGGCACTGAGCAATAGTATCTATTAACACAAGGTTTGTTGTATCCCTGTTCCCCCTTCCCAAAACAGGCAGAGATGGGAAGCAAAGCTTATCTGCTATCAAAAGTAGCATATTATTAAGGACACAAAACTTTTATGGAACTCTGAGGATGTCTTCCCTGTGGGAGTATCATTTGCCTTTGCAAAAACCTGCCATTTAATGAAATCTGTTTTCAGATGGAAAAAAAAGTGAAAAGAATTTACTGTTCAGTGTTATGTTTGTAATTCTAAGAGAACTAAGGCATACCTTGCAGAGGCTATTAAGGAGCATTCAAAAAGGAGAGTAAAATAGTGAAAATGAGAAAAGAACTCCAAGACTCAGCCTAATCTGAGCAATGTTTATTGAATCCCTTTATGGACTTCCAAAGGTACTTTGCAGCACATAGGTAAAATTCCATGTCCAAATAAAGCCTACGAACTATGTAAGACCCCACTAGCTCTCAAAAGAGAATGTATGGGATATTTCAGGCTTGTATACATTTCCTTCACAGAGAAAAAAAAGGTAAGAACAGTTGTACTTCTTAAAAGTTCCCTGTTTAAATTCTCTTTTCCATGCACAAATGGGAATATATAGAAGCTACCCATTCTGCTGACTCAGGCATTGTTCTAGGAAATGTAACTCAACTACACAGTAGCTCCCAACTGTTACCAGGGAAAGCCTGATGTCAGATTTCTTTCAAGAGGAAGAACACAAAGCAAATTCTGTTCCTGTGACATGACAATGGATCTTTCATGTTCTGTTGCAAAATCACAGCACAGGAACATCAGCAATAAATTACATCTCCTCCTGAAATCTACCACCCAGCTATGGCTGAAATACCTACCCCACAAGCAAAGCTCTCCATGGAACAAGGAAGGAGACATTGATGGGAAAATATGCATGAATGCTAGATCTTGTTTGCTTTTTCATTCTCTTTGCAATAAGAACTTACTGAGGAGAAAAAGCTAAAAGTCTAAATGTGCTATGTATATTATGTTTGATTAGTTAAACTGTGAGTTTATCTTGGCTCCAGAATGGTAACAAGCCTGCCCAGAAGCTCTACAATTGCACATATATATATTGTGGGTGTGTTTTAATTTTGGTGGTCCTTATGAAATCAGGCTTGATGGGGTGAGCCCTGCTTTTTGATAGGCAGCACCACATAAAATGGTATAATGGTTTACTGTTATGTATGTACAGCTATTCACAGTCTTTAAAGTTTCTCAAATGTTTTGCACATTAATAAAACTCTCATCATTTTATCTGGCCTGAAAATGAAATGACCCAGTAGCTAAGGTCTACAAAAATTAAGTTATGTTTTATGATGGTAACAGTTTTTTGTTTTTCTTCAAGAAATCAATACAAAAACTATAATTATATGTTGTTTGACTCAACATAACACCATCCAGATTTACATTCACAGTGGTGCTAAAATAAGTGATAGCATTTTCACTATTACTACTGCAATACTTAAGATACAGAAGAATATTACTTAAAAAAATTACACTTAACAAATAACAATACATTCATTAAAAATGATCAAAGAGAACTAGAAAGGAACTTAGAGAAAAGAAGCCTAATGCTTGTGGAATTACATATTTATGGTGTTTAAATTAGCTTCTCATATTCCTAAAATGGGAGGAATATATCTTCCATCACCTTCTTCCAAAAGTAGGGAGCAGGTGGCTTTGTTATGTCAGGGAAGGAGAACAGCAGTGTGAACACTCCATTTGTTAGCATTATTCATAAACTTTCTCTCATGAGCAGTATTACACTGCTCACTATTCAGCATCAGGGTATGAAAAGTGCACTCAGGCTTCAAAAATCAATGACAACTTGCCCTCTGCCCACCACTTTTCTCTGGCAAGCAGCAGAAAAGCCACTCCTAAAACTCAGCATGCCATTTTTTAATTCACAGTTATGTTTCCACTTGAAGAGACAAGCCAAAACAAAATATTCCTCCCTGAGAAGCACCATGGGAATAAGTTTCCTCCCAACTTCAATAATTATTAGGCAAGAGTGTTTCTCCCTTCCCTCTTCCACTGAAAACACAACCCTTAAGGTGCAAGCTTGCATTCTGCTCCTCTGTTTGCATAATTCACAGATGTTAGCCTGCAGGTTGGCTGCATCCAGAACAATCCCAGCTTTGTTTTCCTTCATCAGGCTGAGGCTTTTCACAGCTGTAAATGGGCTTGCACTGCTGTAGAAAGTGGTAGGTGAAGTCCAGCACTTACTGGTGCTACTTGCGTCACCACTAGTACAACCTTTCTTGGCAGAGCATGTGCCTCTGACTATTTCTGACCATTTCTGTACAATTTAGGACTTCAGGCACATGTGTGCCCTAGCATGTGTGTTTACAGCAATTGCAGTTAACCATGAAGAAAATTGTAACAGCTGGTTTCAAGTAATTTAGACCTTCAACATTTTATTCCTCAAAATAAACAAGAGAAAAACCCAAAACCCAAACCCAACCAACCAACCAAAACCAAACCAAAACAAAAAAGAGGTCACATACAAAGCATACTTTCAGTACTACCAAGGTCTGTAGAAGAAGCAAATTTAGTTCTGGTTTTCTGTAGTCATGCACCCTTACAAAGTGGAAAACTATTTTCCAGATATCATGTAACACATTGCTGAAGCATGTTCCTGTGACTAACAGGCATTGTAAATTATTGAGGGTAACTTGGCCAGCATTATATTGTATTTAGTTTCTGTCTTTTGAACAGCAAGGCTATGGTGATACCTGCAAGGAAACCCATGACAGAATCCTGAATGAAAGCAGGATGCATAGTGAATAATACACCATCATCCAAAATAAAAGACCATTTGACAGAAGGAGAAAGGAGAAAGTGGCAGAGTTCACATCACACACTCTAATGAGCCTATATAAAACATTATGTCAGAGGAACAAGGCAAGAAAGAGATGTTCCTTAGATTCAGTAAGAGCAACAACCTTGTGCCAAGTGGTTTTAGGTACCCACAGTGTTGCTTATGACTAAGCTGAGAGATTTCAAGCTGAAATAACCAGTGACTAATTACTTGCTTTTCAAGGTGGACACTATCCATTTGCTTTTCAAGAGAAGAATATTTTCTTTCCAGTGGCCTTCTTTATGCTGATCACATCTTCATGCCTAAGGCAACACCTTGCAGAGAGTTAACTGTGTTAGTGACTGGTGAACAAACCTTTCACAAGTGAAGACCCTTTTTCTTTCATAAGTGGAGGCACACTACTTGATTCTTAATTCTGCAAAATCGATTCTCTCTCTCTCTGAAGCATGATCAGCCAAGATCACACTAACAACACCTTCAACTGTTTGGCATTTTCTGGGGTGAGGCTTTAATCTGCATTTTCCTCACACTTTTCAAATATTTCTGAAACCTTGAATACATAAGATCATAAAATGCAAGCATAAAAAGTTCATGTCAAATATAAGAATCTACATGTGTCCTTCAGTCTTTTTGGAAATGCACATGAAGAGTCCTTTTTCCAGTTATAACACACTTCAGGTAGAACACTCCATTCAGGATAGATACAAATGTGTGAAGCAGCTTTCATAAAATGTCAGTGTTTTGGCCAGAAATGGACATTTTGAAAACAGTGCCCCTCTTAATAAGCTTAAGTGACTTGAACACACTGCTCTATATCTATAGTACATATACAGACAGCAGAGCAATGTCAAGAAACTACAATGATCTGCAGAACAAGTTCTTACATTTAGGAGTTTCTCTAGTGATTTATTTTGATGTAGTGCTGGTTATTACTTTCAGAGCTTCCCTCTTTTATTCATATTGATTATTTGACATGTACAAGATCATTAACAACCTCAGTGAACTTAACATCAAAATAGCTGTGTCAATAAAAGGCAATGGGACTAACCATCTTAGAACTGCAGACTTTGAACCTCCAGTCAGTGTTTAACAGAGAGAGATAGGAGGGAGGATCCTGCCAGCTGCATATCCATTCTGTGTCAGGTGTGCTTTACAGTCTTACTGCCCTTACCCTTTAATTGTCTACACAGCATCCTCTCCTGGGGCATGCTGAAGGCTCTCTATAAGAAAGCAGGGCATGCAGGTGATGCTGCACTGACAATCCCCCAACTGTGGTGTGAAATCAGGACACAGACAAGCTGTTCACTAGGAATGAGGACTTTTCCTGTCCCATAGGGCAGACACAGACACAGTCAAGCAGTTGGTTCAGCAGCTGGGTTCAGTCAGTTCATAACTTCCTACATGCCTTCCAGATTAAGTCTATTAATTCTGGGTAGAAGGTCCTCTAAATTCTTTAGCTGTAAAAGAACAGTAATAGTACTCAGCTTATTCACCCCTCATCATTTTAATTTGTTACATTTTAAGCTCTCCAGAATTATATATATGAGCAGTGTCTTGCCTAATGTGGTTTCAGTCTCAGGGGCAATCTTGTTCTGAAATGATGCTAACTAGCAGATCTTATACCACTGTACTACCCCTGCTAATGACATGTCTATTTCATCTCTGAAACAGAGCTAGAAACCCTATTCAGAAGTAATCCTTATGTGAAACCTTGTCAAATATATGCATATATTATACACTGAAATGTTAATCCTGCAATGTAAAGCTTTCAACAGATAGGAAATAATGGGATTAGGACTGTCTGAACATTTAGCACTAGAATATTTTCTTTTATATGTATTTGCCTATGTATTTTCTAGACAATTATTCCACTATTTAGCTGAAACTACTTGTTTGATTGGCTATGAATTTCTTCCTCACTAGTCAATGTACACCTTGTACAGCAGACTCAATTTTGCCCTCTGCTGAATACAGACCAAGCATCCTCACAGTCTTTTCTGTGACGCTGTTAAATTATCCAAAAGCTTGTCTTTGCTCATTGTAGTAGCCTTGTGAAGCAAACATGTTAACAATTCCACTTTAGGGTAGTGGAAGTCTAAGGCATGATGTAAACTTAAAACTTCCCAGTTGTTTTTAAGTTCTACCTCCACTCTTCTTTGGCCTATTGGCCAGAAGGCAAGGAAAGATTAACTAGCTGGACACACAGGAAGGCTAACACAGATACTGAAGTTGAATCTCCCCATTCAATTTTTATTTTATTCTCTTCTTTGACACAAAACATTATGCATTTATGAAACATTGCATGAGGTATGGTAATAAATAATTTTAACAAATGCCTCTAATGATAATGATAAATCATAAATTATCTTATGTTTTAATTTGCTTGAGTAAATATACTGAAGCCCAACATCTCATTTTCATTGCTGACCTGGGGTGAGAGCACAGAAGCGTGACATTTACAACAGACACTTCAACTGTAATTACTAAACAGTTAATATATCAATTTAATTAAAATCCCATAGTGATGAACAGCATAAAGTATCAAAAGAAGTTAAGCCAGGCAAAAACAAACAAGAGGATCAAGGCAAATAGTTGAGGCAAGATGAATTAGAGTACTTGTCCCACCAATTCTGTGGGTAACTGTGGTTTTCTGGGGACAGAGGGCTATAACATTTTAAAAAAGGGGGAAAAAAGGCAATCAGATGGCAGAGTTTTCAAATTTCTATTAGAAACAAGCAGCAACTCTTACTTGCACTGAGACTGTTTTAACCACAAGACTATTTTATTTCCAGGACCCTAGAAAACAAAACTGAGCCAACAGTCTTTTGGCTGAGATCTGGGCTTCTCTTTTCCAGGCAAATGTTCCAGGCTATGGATTGATCCTCAGGTTTACTCTTTCTCCATGACCTAATAAAAGATTTTGTACTGCAACAGAACTGCAACAAGACCAGAGAAGTATGCTCTTCTTCAGTGTTACCTATGGGCAGTGACTAAAGATCACTTTTGGGGAAAAAGAAAAGTAGTTTGCACATGATCAGACACACAGCTGAAATGATCTTCAAATTTCCTACTTAGAGATAAATTTTGTAAGTACTGGGTGATCAAATAAACAGAGGTCACACCAAGAGTAATAGCAGCCATTCTTGGGTTTGGGAACTTCAGAGTTCAGATTCCAAATATTCTGAGGCTGTTTCCTGGATTGAGCCTCTCAGGGTGTTTGGAAAGAAGTTGGTTTTGGCTCCTGCTCAGGATTGGGTAAAAGTTAATACCAGTTAGGCATCCTGTCAAACCTCTTGCATTTCTAGGAACAGCTAGATAAATCCATAGGGAATTTGTGCAAGAAATACCATGCTACTGGTATTTAAGCACCCCAGAGTATAAGGAGCACTTAAACTGGAGTTTTCATGATCACAGTTTTCAACCTTGGCATCTAAACTTTATTTATGTTCTACTTTAGGCAATTTATGTTTGGATTTAACTCTCTCTAGGTCTAAAACACCAATAGTAGTTTTAAGGTCCATTAAGAATTACTTCTCTGGAATGTGTAGTTTTCAGTTTACTCTGTTTTTCTTTATGAGAATAGAATCCAAGTTCAGTATATTTTACTTATTTTTTGCAATAAAATTTGCCCTTTTTTTTCCTGAAATTTTTTTCAAATATTATACAAGTTTTACTATGTAAAATACCCTAACTGTTATTGTCATTGTTAATGGGTGCAAGAATTTGGTTGACTCTTAAAGGACATCATCAAGTCCAGCACCTTACCACTGTGGAGTCCCAAATTGTGTATATTTACACTTATTTTCCTTCCTTCTGGCCAGCCCACTGAGTGGGATCCTTTGTTCAGCTGAGCTCTACTAGTCACAAGAATCAGAAAGTGGGAGGAAAAAGCACTTCTAAAACACTGTGTACAGGAAGTCATGTGGGCCTAGTCCTTAGGGACTGTTCAAATTTATTTTGGTTCCAACTGTCTCCAAGGATCTGCCTCTCAGCAGAAAGAAGCTGAAGAAGTCTGCTGATGTCCCCTTATCTCCAGCCAGCCCCACAGGATTTGGTAGAAGGCCAAGCAGACTTTTATGCTTGAGAGACCCCTCTGACAGGAATGCTTGCTGGGAGTTTGATAAGGCAGAATGAGCAGAGGCCAGCAGGGAGATTCTCTTCTTATATCTCTATGAGTATCGCTCAGCCAGCACGAACAACAAAAAAGCCAAAGTAGTTCACCTGAAGGGCAAAAAGAATAACTCTGGCTAGGTCCTTTTCTTATTGTTATTTCATTCCTTACATGGTTTTCTACTGATTTCACTGCAGTGCTTATTGAGGCTGCTTTATAAAGAAATAATCATCCCAATTCCCTTCTCTTTGTAAAGTCATGTAAAACCACCTTGAATCAATCCCACAGGCTCAAAGGAAACAGAGCAGGGCTCTGAGACTTATCCTGCCTTCTGGAAAATGCAAGAAGAGGCAGCAAAAGATGTACAGCATGGCAAAGCAGGGCACTGTGTCTATTCCCTAGCTGGTTCAGGAGTCCTACTTCTCTGTGAAGGCTTCAGTATGCTGCCGTATTCAGAAGGCTGTAATAGGTTGTGTTTTCCCCTGTATGCAGCTGTGACCCTCTTTTGCAAAATTCTCTCTTTGGTGCTGTGGGTCTACACTGTTTATTTAACTAAAAAATCCCAATTTAAACCTCTCAACTATTATTCATCATGAAAATACCAGTGATGTTTTGGGAAACAGCTCTATAAGACCATATCACATGTGCACAGATGAGACAACAGCTGATACTGCTATGATATCCTTTTCTTTCTGTAATTCCAACAATGCTTATTCTTGCTGGGTGTTTTATGATTAGAAATATACATTATGGTTTTCTCAACTCCTTTTCCTACTCTTCACTTCCCTGTGCACTTTAATCATTTGCAACATTCTATCTCTATGCTGTTATCATTTTCCAAGGCATTCCCATTATCTTACAGAATAAATAATTCCCTCTCTTTCAGTTTGTACCTCAAATCTCAGTCCTACAGACACTTTTCTTTCTACCACTGTCCATGTTACTGAGGATGTGAAAAAATGAGTCCTATCAAACCACAACAAGATTTTAAACAAGTCCCAAGAATTTGAACCTCTTAAAGAAATAGCAAAAGAGGAGCATGCATTAAAAATGGAGAGAAAACAAGTCCTATGTGGCTTAATGGCACGAGGTCCAAATTTTCACATTATTTCAAAAGTCTTAGGCACCTCTCTTCCCAAGTTAAAAGGAAACTCCTGTAACTTGTATTTCTAACCCTAGTTCCATGCTTAGAAGTTCCAGCTACAAGGACTTGTTTTTAAGCAGTGGAGCTCTGGTCCTCAGTTAGTACATCCTGGGTTCATATCCAAGCTGTTTTACACTAAGCTTGCATGGACTATGAAATGTATTTTTTTTTCTATTTCCTTCATGCAAATGCTTACTTTCAAGGTGAAAGACTCCCAATGTGTACATATATATTGTGTTATAACAGTCCCTTTGTTGAGAGCTTACATTAGCAAATGGTGTAGCTTGGCTGCTGTTACTCCTAGAATAGGAAACGGCACAGGCAGGGAGACAAGCTGTGTTGCTCACAAACATTTGCAAATCCACTGCCTTTGAGGAACAGAATAATTGTGGTTATTGTCACATCACCTTTCAGAAGAACAAAATACTCTTGGCTAGTATTTATGTCCAGATGGGACTACACAGACCTTGATCTTGAATGCTTGTCCAGTATCTTCAAGAAGAGAGGAGATGACAAAGTTGAAACACTGTACTCTGATTCTAAGTGAACAAGAGACCCTTAGTTTTCTCTGTGGGGTTGCATAGGGTACAATTTGGATCCAAGGAAATGTAACCACAGGCACCTGGCACTGCAGAAAGAGAGCTGCTATCCTTACCAGTGTAATGTGGGAACTCAGATACAAGGATTTGCAATAAGCAAGTTTGTGAATGGATTGATTTGTATTAGCAGAAAACATGCAACTTTGCAAGTTCCAGCAAAGAAAGAAAACCAAATGCAAATCAATAATTAGAAATAACTGGGCTAACAGTCAGCAAATGCTAGCAGGATTTAGCCTTTTACACAAGTTACAATGCCACTAGATTATTTCTCTTATAAGACATAATTTATACTTTATGTCTGGGAAAATCCCATAATCTTCATAAGGAAGGCTTGTTTCAGTTCAGTCCATAGCCACAAGGTGTTTCCTTCTTACTGGCATGCACAGGTGTAACTGGGGAGATAACATAGCTGAGGTACAAGCCTCAGGTAAAATAATTGCCATTTTAAACCCTGGAAGGTGCACTACAGTCATTAATTATCATCTTAACTAATTAGTATTGGTAGTGATCAATCTTTGCTTTCATAATTGTTGCTGATGGCTCTACATGGCCTGTTTTACTAAAAAGCCTCCCAGGATGACATAGGGAAACCCACAGCATAACTATGCTGTCTCTGAAAGATGACAGAACAGATCAGACATGCTGGAGAGAGCCCTGGGTGTTTTAAAGACCAAACTCTACAGAACAATTTTTGTGGGTTTGTTGTAGGTGTAACATAACATCCACTGGCTATCCAAACTCAACATCCACTTATGAAAACTAGTTTTCCAGGAGCATTTATTCTGGTATTAGCTCCAAATGAAAAAAACTAATGGCCATGCATAACTGAATGCCAAAACCTAATGAGCAATAAACTGAGAATGAGCTATGCAGTAGCAGTTGTTTCCAAAGGATGAATGCGATGGAGAAGAGACATTATTGCTCTTAACAATCCTATTGTACATGACAAAGAACTGATTCCATAAATCAGTACCTGTACTTAACTGGCTCATACAATCTGAAGTGAACTTGAGGAAGGTTTTATTTAAAAAAAACCCCACAAAACTATTAAACCTCATGCCTCAGTAGAGGCCAAATTCTTAAACCATCCCTGGCATGATTTCTGTGTTCCTGTTTCCACTTTAATGTGTAGGTGGCTAAAAATGTTAAATATCAGAAAAGAGTTTGAAAAAAATTTATGACAGGTTGGAATATAACTCAAAGTTCTATATTTGCTTTGACATTATTAGATGAAAAAGGGTCTTTAGTCATAGGCCTCTGTTAAATGCATGGCAGTTACTAATAATAACAGTTATTTAATTATAAATCAAGATTATGTTTTGAGATGTGGCTTATGTGACATTTAAATTACAGGCAGCAATAGAGAGAGCAGATATAAAATGAGAAAAGGATCAAACAGAACTCTTTTCAGCAGAAAATGTTGTCCAAGGTTCCCATCCTGCAAAAAAATTTTTGATACCCTTAAATGCACCCCAGGGGAGCTGTTTCACTTCAGTAGCAGAACAGTTTGCAGGGGGTGAAATGAATAAAAATTGTAAATAAATTTCTGCAGAAGTGCAGACTTTCTGGAGAAGTTAAACATTGTGAAAGAAAATGAACTTGATGCCTTTGGAGGAGAAAAAGATATGCAACATGCCACTGAGCAGAAACTTTTGTGTGCTTTCTCATCAGTATTTCTCTGCCCTTCCTGACAAATCATTCAGATACTTCTAATCTCTGGGCCACTTCATTCTTTGACTTCTTGGTTAAGCAACTTAGTGGCAAGTTGATGCTAAACATACACTTTGTTACTGTCACACCTCTTATGAGAGTCTACAGCTTAAACCGAAGCTTATGACTCCATTCAAGCCTGTAACATCTCCCTTATGAGTGTAACCAAGTTGCTCCTATTATGGAAGCAGGCTACATTTTTACTCCATCAGTCTAAATACTCTATGATTGTTCTGTTTTCTATACTTTCCTGGATCTTCCATACTGGCAATACAATTCTTACTCATGAGTTACCACTTTTCTATCCAAATGCTTAAAACTATTCAAAATCTTTAGGACTATTTCAAGCCATTGTTCATCAGTGACACCAAGGTTGCCAGTTTCTATCAGATGAGGTGGCCATCAGCCATCAGGCAAGTATAACACAGTAGCTGTTGACCTCAGCTAGATTTTGTACAAGTGACCTGCAGCTTAAAGGTGTGGACATTTACTGCCAACTCCCTTGTTACCCAGCTCCTCTCCAAAATTCTTCTAAACATAAAAGCATGACTTGAAAGGTGTTCAGATTTATTTGTTTTCTAGCATTTCACTTGCCATTAGAAATTCTGGGATAATACATCCCATTTGCAAGCAAATCTGGCCTGTAGAAACACCTCTTGTATGGAAAAACTGATCCCTCCCCCTCAGCTTTGTCTTTTCAAACACGAAGGAAGATCTCAGTCTCCCTACAGCCAGGACATTAGGATTTAACTTTCTAATGATGATTCATGGGCAGACAACGATCAAGGGCTTTCAGCCACAAGGTACAGGACCTTTGAAGTTTTATGTTAAGAAATTGCTTTGCATTAGGACTTTGATACAGAAAGCTCTATATGAGATGACTGAGTGAGTAGGGGACAAGGCAAACAACCTATGACACAGCTTGTGATAGTACTTTGTGAAAAAAAAAAAGCACTAAGAACAGAAATTTCTCTTGATTGGTGTTTTTTGTTTTGGTTCTGTTTGTTTGTTTCCCTCTCTTTCTTTGCAAGGCATCTTTTATTCTGCATCAATGTTTGAAATATTCTTTCATTTTGCTTGTTTGCTTTCTTTTTGACTGGTCAAATCTGCTTTATGTCCCTTGTGGTGACATCCACCAGGAAGGACAAAACTCTTCATACACCAGCCTCTTGCTACTGATCTCAGCCAAACATTGCTCAGGACTCACCAAGTTGCTTCCAAACCCAGAACCTAAGGTCAATAAAAGCTTTATAGGATTTTCTACTTTCCCCACAGGAGAAAAATAACTGAGTTTGTTGTTCAGAAGGGCATTGATTAGCATATTGTTGGAACAGAGTGTTGATGTAATGATCACAGACTCAGCATGTAGAAGTATCTAGAAATAAGTACTCATTCCTCTATCAACATTAACCATTTCCCTAACTTAGAAGTTCTATATTCCATTTGTTATATTACTCAGGCAACTGAATAAAAGAAAAAGACCATTTAATAAAATCAAATGATCAGCTTATCAGCTCATGCAGAAGTGGAAGCAATCATTCAAACGCCTTTCACAAATAAAGATGTAGCACTTTCTTGTGCTTTCTATTTTTCAAGCTATGATTTAAATAAGATTGGAAATGACCATGAGATGTTTCAGGCATGTCAGGACACCTCCAGATCATCAAAAAAAGTATTTGCAGTCCAACTGAAGCCAGCAGGACATAAGCAACATGGGAGTGCTGTATTTGTAACAGTCCTGTTAACCCAGCTGCGATGCAGATTGTTCCATGACCCTGAGTTCCACTTGATCTTGGGGAGGGAAGAACCAAACAAAAGGAAAATAAAGTCATGCTAAATGAAAACCTATGTGGGACTGTACTGGGAGGCAGATCATTGAAATGGTTTATTGCAATGGAACAGAGTAATCTTAGGATGTGAGAGTGCCACACTGCCCCCCTTCTGCCAGCCTGTGCTTGGTTTGCTTCCCCAAAAGTTGCTTCAATGCTATTCCCAGTTCCAATTTTGGATTCAGGGAGCACCTACACTTTCTCAGGGAAGATCTAGTTTTAAAACACTGCTGTTTAGGTTCTGAGTCTGTGTTGTATAGCTCATGTTAAAGGAGTTCTACTAAAAACCAGACACTTTTAGGGAAAAAAAGAACCCAAATCAGATATTAATGTACCTTTTTCTGCCACTGACTGTGAGGACAGACTACATCCTCTGTCCCTAGCAACCACAGTACCTCTTTTGCAGCTTCTTTAGCATGCAGTTCCAATAAAGAGCATGGTGTTTTACAGCTCCCAGAATACAGAGTAATGCCTTTTCACCACAAGCAAAAGTTTTTGATGAACCAGTTCAGAGGGGTCCAAAGAACAACATAAGGTTGGATAAAAAGTCTCTAAATATGTCTTGTCACGTATCTGCTTCTATAGATGAATGCAGGTTAGTTGTATATTAGCTCTGTTACAATGTGGCCCATTGCAAATTCATTCAGCAATATAAATGAGAACATGTAATATATATGTATACACACACACATACCCCTTTCTAAACCAATAATAGAGTGTACAGCATGATTCTTCTAAGATCTGGGTGTGCTTATACACATTCTGTTTATTACCATTCACTCCTGCCTCGTGGCAGAAAGCTAAAAGGCTCATTACCTGATTATGTCTACAAAATAACTCTGTATCATTCTCATTTTTACACATAGAGCACTGAGGCAAAGCATAAATTGATTGTTCAGAGGGCAAATTATAGCTGACCCAAGACTGAAACCCAGCCAAATCTCTATGCACCAGATGATGCTTCTACAGTTTGGCTCTGAGACCTATTCCCTACCAAGGGAGACAGAACATTTTCCAGAACTAAAGAATTCTTTAAGAGCAGTGCACCTTTGTAAGGTCATATAACAATCCTTACACCTGAGTCTTTAAAAGAAGAATTCAAGATGAGATTGAAGACAGAATGCTTCCTGAGAAAATGGCATTTTAAGATGCTGTAAGGGTGAAATCATAGAATTGTCAGAGTTGGAAGGGACTTTAAAGTTCCAATCCCCCTGCCACGAGCAGAGACACCTCCCACTAGATCAGGTAACACAGAGCCATATCCAGCCTGGCCTTAAAAACTCCAGGGATGATCTTTCGAGGTCCCTTCCAACTCCTAATATTCTGTGATTCCATCACCTCTCTGGGCAACCTGCTCCACTGTCTCATCACCCTAACAGTGAAGAACTTCTTCCTAATGTCTAATCTAAATCTCCCCTCCTCTAGCTTGCATCCATTCCCCCTAGTCCTATCACTACACAACATCCTAAAAAGTCCCTCCCCAGCTTTCTTGTAGGCCCTACAAGAAATCCTACAAAAGGGAGAGTTAATGTAGTAATGCAAGTCAATGCAATTACACTGATGAACAATGTGCACAAATGAGGGGAAAAGGAAGCATCAGAGTAATTTCTTCTTCCTTGCACTTTAGATGCCAATAATGTTTGTGCCTATGAGCCAGTCACTTACAATTCGTTGTAGAGGGAAAAAAACCAAACAAACCAAACCTCTTCTAAAATTGAATTTGTCTATTTAATATTTGTGCCTTGGAATGAAAGAAATTGCTTTGCTAGTTCCTCTTCTCTCTCTTCCTTAGAGGGAAGTAGCAGGTTTCTTCAAATGTAGAAGCACAGTGCATCATTGAGTTTCCCCAGCTATTTTTCTGCAAAAGTGGACATGTGCTAAGTGCAAGTAAGCATCTGAATAAAGACTGGAGAAGGTTTTAAAGTGGTGAATGAATGAATCCAGGGGCCTTTAACTGTTTCTGTTCTCTAAGTCACTTTGTACCCATTTGTTCAGCCATTTTTTCATCCATGTCATCATCTCCTCATTGAATCTAATATCCTTGAATTTGCATATCAATTTCTTCTGTGAAACTTTATCAAAGCATTACTCAGATCTGAGTCAATCAGCTCTATAGCATCCCCAGCCTCTAATTTCTTTGTCCCACTCATTCCTTGATTAATTCTGTCACATGCTTCTGACAAGATCTGCTACTACAAACCCATGGCTCTTGGCTACTGCTTAACAGACTTTTATCTAACAAGCTAACAAGTTCATCCTTTATGAATAATTCTAGAAATCTTTCCTAACACAGTAGTTAAATCTGCAGGTCTGTTGTTCTCTGCTTCAAAATGTAACTTAACTGGCAATGAACAAAATGGCAAAATTATATGATTCTGGCAATGTCTAATCAAGTGACTATGTCCTCTTTCTGAATCGTGCTTGGTTAGTAAGACAAGGTTTAAGATGTGTTTTGTTGTTCAAACTGCTATGGCATCAGGGCAGGATACAGCAGGGGAAAGAGACAGCAAATAAACTGACTTCAAAGGCTGTTATGTGACAGAGGAGTTGGGGAGAAGTGATTTCTTTCCTGTGACAATAACACTTTCACAGAGTTGCAGAAACCATGGCCAGATCCAACATGAAGCAGCCCACTCTTTTGCCCAAGTATTACTCCAGGTGGTTGTCTAACCTGTTCTTAAAAGACATACACTGACAGATCAACAACAGCTCCAGTCTATTCCAGTGCTTCATTGCCTCCTTACTGACAGAAAGCTTTTCTGTGGGACCTTTCAATGAATAGATGTTAGCTAAAAACATTACAAATGGCTTAAACGCTAATTAAGCTACATTCAACATCTAAACCCAAATGACAACCAAAGAGCATGATGCTGACACACCTTTGAACACTGGAATGCCCTAAATTCCAAATTACTGAAACATGAGAAATACATCAGGAGGCATTTTGGTTTAGATCTAGTTCTTACATTCTTTCCCTAAACACTCACTGCTTATTAGTGCTAGGGACAAGGTACTGAACTAAATACTGGACTGTTTGATGTACTCCAACTCTATTTTGCTCCTACTATCTTGTTGCTCTGCACTGCAGTCTCTCCAGTGGATGTCCATCTTTCCTGAAATGTGACTATCAATTTGAAGGATCTCTAGTTTCCACTTCCAAAAGCTTCACATCACAGTCAAGCTGCTCTCTTGCACTCTGTAGCACTGCACTGCCACCTCTCCCACTGCATTTATGTTTCCACTTGTCACTTTGAGGCTTTTAAGACCACACATTTGCCATGATGGCTTAAGCAATGCTTCTTTAAACTGGTATCCTATGTCTAGCTGCAAAAGTATCCTATTGCCCACAAGATGGTACATAGCATCTGCAGTTAGCCATGTTTTCCATTGCATGTTGACTTTGCCTTCAGTCATCACTAACTATTCTTTGCACCTAAATTACTCCTATCTCTTCCACTGGAAGGACTCCAGGGAGAAGATCAGCTCCTTTAGAACTGCCTGCCCTCACCTGGGAGGAGGAGGTCTTTACTGGTTTTCAGGGACCTAATTTTTCCCTGTTTCTTCTTGTATCACCAAGGCTACAAGCCTTGGCAACAGGGAAACTGGAACTTCTATTTATAGAAGCAATGAGTGAGGAGTGCAAAGACCTAGACATGGACAAATTAATAACTACTCTGTCTTGTTAACATTCAGTTTGGGATCAACTGCAAAAAGGTTAAGTCTGAAGATCATTTGCATGAGATACTGGAAACAGCCAGAAAAATCTGATGCTGCCTATGGGAAATACATAATTGCAAACCAGTATGGGTCCCAAAATGGGATCCTGGTGAATCCCAGCAGTAATGAATGTGACATTAAAGATAAAGAGGCTTAACTGCAACAAGCTGGCTCCCCTGAAAGAAATATGATTCATGCAATGCTAGATAATCCAGAAGATATAGTCAATCTCTGCTGCAGAAACTGACATTCATTGATAACAAATGCTGCAAACAAATCCTAAAATAGGAGATTAACATGGACTCTTTCAGTAAATATGTGAAGAGAGCTCTGCTGGATACTTCTGTTAGGCATCTGGGGTAAAAGACAGTGGAAGTCAGTACCGGAATTTCTTGCATATGTTGCTTACTAGGGGATGTTATTCCACTTACACTACAGCTATATCTTGAATGAGTGGATGCTAAAATAGGGTATGCAAAAACTAAATCTCTGTAGGAAATATTGATCAATACAGGATGTATCACAGATAAATCCAAACATGTAAAATGAAACATGGTTAAGCAGACATAACAACCACTTCAGAATAAATACTGTGTCACTGACTAATAGGTTAGTTTTTCCTAACAATTTATTCAAAGAGTTTTAGTCTTGCTTATTTGGGAACCATCCACAGTTACAGTTAAAAGTGTATTCATGAAACACCAGTAAATACTGAGTGGCAAATAAACACAACTTTTAATGGTCTTGTTCTTCCATTCACTCTGAACACAGGCATTTGAGCAAAGAATTTTCATTTTGTGGATACCTGTCAACAGGATAAACCTAACATAAGATTTAAAACTGTGCAGTTTTCCTGAGGATGTTTTCTTTACATTTTTAATGAAAACTGTGGTTGGTTGGTTGGAAAAATTTGTTTCAGTGCAAAATATTACCCATTTATGAAAGCCATGCATGTTATCCAGGTCATGGAAACAGACACTGAGCAGTAAGAGCTTATTAGATGAGCAGTGAGACCTTAGTGAAACAGGAAGTGTAGCAGGTCAGGGTAAAAAATCTGGTTAAAAGTTTGGACAAAAAGATGCATTACTGAAAATGTTATGAAACCTAAGGTATACATTTTTTCAAACAGACCATGTTGACAGTGAAAATAGTAAGCAAACAGGTAAACCAACTCTTAAGGAATAAAAAATACCCCTCACCAAAGAAAAACAGACAGAAGGAAAGCAAGAGTGCTAGTGTTTATGTTCTGCAGTTCACAGAATCACAGAACCACAGAATGTTAGGAGTTGGAAGGGACCTCGAAAGATCATCTAGTCCAACCCCCCTGCCACAGCAGGATTCCCTAGACCAGCTCACACAGAAG